>NW_010587940.1:113054-136269 GCF_000705375.1 Tinamus guttatus
TGGGCGCCGCCAGGGCCGCGCCGATGTTGGCGGGATGGGGGCCCGCTCAGCGCCAGGACGTGCAGGAGCCTCGGGCTGCCAACTTGATTCGCTCCGTGGGAGCAGGGGGCAGAAGGGAACAGGCCGCTCTGGAGCAAGTGTCCTGGTACCTCTTTGCTGCACGTCAGCGCTGGTGCAAGGAAAATAGCACTCTGTGTATGAGGGGTTTTTCTGTTTCTCTCTTTTTTTTCTTAATCTGCATCTGGTAAACGGGACATGAAGCAACTTCTCAGGCAGGATTTCTGAGGCTGCCATTATGCGGCTCGCCAGGAACAGGATTTGAGGAATCTTGTTTTATGTTAGAGCCATCTGTCCGTAGTTACGGGCAGCGCCAATGCTTGCAATGGGAACTACATGACAGCAGAGTGTTCTCCAGGCTGTTCTTACACACCCAGTGTGTTTGCAAAGGCCCTTGTAAGGAAGACAGTGCGGCAGTAATATCCTTTAAGGATAAGGAGGGTACCTTTATTGAAAGTAATAGTTGTTAGGATCCATAGCAACCTTAGAGATGAGAAAATGTAAATCAACAGAAAACATCTGGACTTGAGACGTGCTTAACATGACTGTTAATCAGAGATTCAAGCAGAAATACAGAACTGAGGAGCTTTACGTGAACTTTGTTGTCCCACATTTGGACCATGAGTGGGTTACATGGAGACAAGAATTCACCTCTAGCAGAATCTCTTGCTCGCTCTGTGCTGTCAAGGAAAAGCATCTGCATTTTCATCAGAACAGAGCTCATGATCTAAGTAGTCTTCCTGGCAGCTCTCTGCCCTCGGGCTACTTGGTTAGTGTGTAAATGGCTCCTCCTCTGACGATGGTGCTGAGATACCGTCTAATGATGAGCTACACGTGTGTGCACAAGTTTACCATTACAGGGACTGCCACTAAATGCTGCTCAGGCCTCTGCAGACCGTGAGCCTACTCCTGAAGTTTGTTCTTCTACTCCCTTGGATGTATAAGTTGTTGTACGTAGGACTCCTGACATATGGCACACAGTGTACCCCAAAGTTTCTCTCTACGTGTGTCACTGATCACAAAACTCTACTGAGTATCAGTGTGTTTGGGAGATATTGCCAGTGCATTGGGAGTGATTCTGCCTCAGTCTCTTCTGTGGTAAAACCTGCAGGATGGAGCTGATGGAGAGCAGGCCGGGCTGAGGGGATGTGTGCAGGGGTTTATCCTCTAGCAGCCTCTCAAGCCTGCTAGAACTGGGCTAAAGGAACTGAAGCCAAATCACAAAGCTAGATTTAGAGAAACATGGGCTCCCTGGAGGCACCAAATGACTCTGAAAGTGTTAATCACTGCCTGGGACCAGTTGTTTCCTTTATTGCTTTCATCATCCCTTTCCCTCAAAAAAGGAAAGTGGATAATTGTACTGACATGACTGTACTTGAATGACATGAAAATGCTTTATTTATTTATTTTTAAGATGCAGGTAAAGTTGAATTAGCTGCACTTGCTGTTGATTTCTGTTCATCTATGGTGGATGTTCACATGTTTCATGTAATTTGGGGAATTTGGGGAAAATATCATTATCAGGAGTTGTGTCTGGAATCCTCAGAATACTGATAGCAGAAATTTGACACGATGAGCACTGAAACATGCAGTCACTGTAGAAATGTGATTTATGGGAACATCCAATAAATAATACACTTAATGACTAGAATTCTGTTTTAATTGAACTACTGGAAATAAATTCCCACAAAAATTAATTGAGTTGTCTGTCATGCAGAAAGGGCTTTGAAAAGCAAGTTTCTTTCCACTGCCTGTGTTAGGTCAAACATCTACCATTCAGAAAGTGACTGGCTCAGCAACTTATTTGCTATCATATACAATAGATAGCTTTTTCAGTAATTATGTTTATTAAAACACTTGTAGTGTATGCAGAGTAAATTATTTAGAGTATCTTCACTGGGACTTCAAAAGAACGTTCCCTTTAAAAACCTTTCATTTTTAGTAAGTAATATTTTACATGTGGACATTTTTTTCATATCTTTTCAAGATTTTCTTCTGCAAGAATGAGATGTAAAATTATTTTCTTTGTTGAGAGCTGATACATAGATCCCCATGCCACTGGACTTCAAGAGCCAGGTTTAAGAAAAACACTGTAGTTTGTAAGATTTGTTTCGTGCTGCTTCTTTTCTGCCATATAGTTCTGATACACTTTCCTGCTGCTGCTTCTTTCAGAAAATAGCTAATTGTGCATAGAATATAGCTATGCATTTGTCTAACATAAAATGAGTAATTCAGTAGGTCTTCCCTGTACCGGAAGGTTTTACAAGTCCTTGTGCCACATGGATCTGAGCAGGCTGAGGAGTTGCCTAAGGATGAGAGAATTAACTGAAGGTTCTTTAGAAACACTTATCTTCCAAAGACGCTCTTTCTCCCATGAGTATTTCAGTCACATCCTGTTTATACATTTAGACCTCTCCTGAGAAAAGGGACCAGGAGTCATTATCAATTCACTGCATCTATTATTTAGGCTTTTTTTTTTCCTTCTCTTTTGTCAATGCGCTGCATTTACAGTATGTGTTTTGTTTCTATCTATCTACCAGAGCTAAAAGTGACTGGAAATTGTTAAGGAAAAGAAAAATGGAAGAAAAAGCAAACGTGGTTATTCTTGCTGATCCCGAACATGTTCAGCTGTAGGAAAAGTGCTGGCAGCTTGTCTTGGAGGAGTGGAATGTATGTTGCTGCTGTCATCCACTGTCTTTGCTAAGGCTAGAACAATCTGCTAAGAGCAATATGTATTAGTGTGTGTGAGTCGAGGAGAAAACAGGAGTGGGAGATGTCTTTTGTGACAGGTGAAGGAGGTCATTTTTAGACATTTGTGGTGCTAGTATCTGCAAGGTCTGCCTGCGCAGAGCTATGGAAATGTACATTTTTTTTTTTTCCTCTTCAGGTCTTTGAATAATTAAGGTAGTTAATCTCTTTACAGGAGGCTATATGCGTTAATCCTAGTCTTCCTCAACTGCTATGCTTTAATTGTACTGCTTATAATGGTCATGGCATACAGCAAAAGAGGAGGCTGAGAAATCTGAAGAGTCCAAAAAAGCCCACGTTTCAAATCATTGCCTCAACACTGTAAAGTTTAACTGGTTTTATTTTGACAGATAAGTCGTGGATTATTTTGACAGTATGTACTGTGAGTTTAGGAAGCTGGACTGAATGAGAAGGGCATGACATGCCCTTGCTTTTTAAAGTTGCTAACGCAGAGCGTTAGTTTAGTGCCTGCGTTGGGTTTTGCTCCTTGTTGGCTCAGCCACAGCAGCGGCGGTTTTGCTCTTTTTCACCTTTGAGTACAATGATGATTTTCTGAATTTCCACACAGAATGAGAGACAGTCTCTCTTTAACCCCCTAAAAGCCTTTTCTCCTCAACTTTACAGGCTTTAGGTTTTAATACTGCTTCATTGTGGTATTTTATTCTCCTAGCTTGGCTTTGTCGATTGAATCTACCCCGTGGAAGTTACACCATCCTGCAAGATCAGGGCAATGATCTTTCTGGGATCTAGATTCTTTCTGAGAACTAGAAGCAAAGCATTATATTTTAAATGTTTTTCCAAAATGCTATGTGTAGTTAAAAAAATATACTACACAGATCATGACATTTAAGCTACGTTTTTTTGCAAAATTAAACACGCAGTTGTGATCATCAGCTAGTTTTGCTCCCATTTCTATCAGCATGTTGCAATTGCTCCAAACTTCTTTTCCACACATTGCCATGCTGTTGGCATCATTTGTTTTTCAGGTAGTAAAAGGACAGAATTTGAGATAAAAACAGTATTTCTGTAGAAGGAATTATACATAAATTCCTTAGAGCTGGAAACAGTGATAATGGTGGCAAAGTGTGCTTTGGGACCATGGCGAGGCTATGTGATTTATTCTTGAATAAATGTAGCCCTTAATTACTCTTCCTTTGAATAAATTCATTCCCTCTGAAGCAAAATGTGTGTGAAAATGATGTTCAGTGTACAAATGAGTTAAAATTTGAAAGCAGTATATTAAATATTGAAATAGAATGATCTAAGTTGTAAAGCTCCTTTCTGTATTCTGACTCTTTTACTGTGCAATAATACAGAGTGGTTTGGAAACCTGCTGTTGACATATGAAAGTTCTTATGAATTACAAAATACTAAAAACAATCTCATTTAATTTTTTTACTGATCGTAAAAATATCATTTTCTGGAAGAGACTGTGGTTATGAAAATACAAAAAGCTTGCTTAATCATCTCTGAAAAATGGGTTTGGACTAATGCGTTATTAGTAATTTTTAAAATGTCTTTTCTCAAAACAATAAACAAGACTTCTCATTGTGGTAAATTTCAATACTGTATGTATTACATACTAAAAAAAAAAAATCTGTATTTTGGAAGAAGAGGACAAAGAAAAACAGGTTTGTGCGTGGGTCTCTACTTCTTGTTGAAGCTAATCATTGTGATTAAAAGTGGCTCAAAAGTGTGTGGTTTTACGAATGATAATGCTCATGTCAAAAACCGTCCTCTTCAACCGAATTGTGTTAAGTCAGTTTTTACGTCTGTAATTCCCTTAAATTTACATAGCAAATTACACTAAGTCCTTCTTAGTTGCTTACTTTTTCTTAGATATAAGCAAAAAAGATGAATCCAGTTTTCTGGAAAGATGGTTTATAAGAAACACTGTGTTGTAGTTATAGAGAATTTTTGCTGTTTCTGAAAAAAATGTAACCAACAGGTGAGTAAAAGCTGGTGTTTTTAACACAGAGCAATATTAAACACCTTCCTTTGGTCCCTTACACAGAAACATGAGTTTCTCCTCCCTAGGACATTAAGGGGTGAGGATGATGGTTGTGGCTGAAGGCCCAGTCGTTCCAGGCAGTCATCAACTTAACCCAGCCCCGTTCCCACAGGATAAAAATGGTTAGGGCAGAGGTTCTATTATCTGCATCTCGCAGGGGAATTAGGCTACTTATTTGCTCAGTAATTTCATGGAGGTCCTGAGGAAGCTTATGGCAAAGCAAGAGCTGTACCTATTCCCTATACCTTGCCCCTAGGCCCAGAGCAGTGCTATCTGCAAAGCACTGCAAAATCACCACCTCCTAATCATGTTGTTATAAATAATAGCAAACACAGTTTTATGAAGTAAGATAAAGAGTAGCCAAGTTCAAGCACTCCTAAGCTGGTATTGCTAAAAATAAGTGCTGGTTTCCAAAAGTGGAATGTTACCTATGTTATTACAGAAGTAATTCTTCCTCTCAAATCATTCAGTTTAATCAAAATCTAATCAAAGTACCCAGTGTGCTATTTAAAAGGTGTGTATGAGCTACAGAACCAAAGACCCTGACTCCTCATTGCCTTGTGGCACTACTCGCACCTGTAAGAACTAGGTGTAACATCCTGCCAGAATGAAGCAGGAAACAATTAATACCCAATATGCACATGTGTAAATGGCTAGAAAAATGGGAACTACCATTTAGCCAGAAATTCCCACCTTGCAAAATGTTAGTCCTAACTGAAGCAAAAGGTGGTCACTGCTCTGGTGGGAAAATCTGGGGAAAAAAAATGGCCTAGAATGATCGGATTGATTTATTTGAAAGGTAATAATATTCAATATCTTATACATGCTGTAGTAAATATATTATACAATAGTAAGCAGTGTTATTTAGGACAGGATGAAAACTAAGGATCATTTCTACCTTTAAAAACACACTGTTAGTTTATTGAAGCAACATAACTATTAGAATGATCCTACTGCTGTACCAAGAACATTAATGAGAACTTCTCTTTTGGTATTTCAGTGCATGTGAAGGATCTTTTACTTGGTTTAAATGACACATGCAGCTGTAGCATAAAAATATGAACTTTGAATATGAGATGAATTTTAGTCACCGTAGATCATTAACATCTTAATGGTTTTGTAGTGGTCCTGGACACTTTGACTCCTCTGAAAAACTATTCCTCTACAAAATATTTCAAAAAACAACTTCTCAGCATGTCGTAATGATGTCTGCAAATTTATTTTCCCGGAACCTGTGAATCTCTATCAGCTTCCAGTTTTCAAACACTCGCACAGTTTGGAGTGTTTGCATTGGAGACAGAACTTGGGGTTTGGTCCAGCTTGAAGTGGCTAAACTCTAACATGTGTTTTGAAGTCCCTAGCTTGTAGGCTTGGCAGAGCACCTAGATGAACATGCTGTGGGATGAGTCTGCTCCCTCTATATTTCCCAAACGACAGACTTTCCCCTTTTTTTTTTACCTTCTGCATAGCCTCGTACAGGGCTATGGCTGAGGAAAAAGACACTTCTCCATTTTTTCTGTCTTTTCCTCCAGTCTCTGGCACAGAAATGGGTCTCAAGACACTTTGAGTCATTGCCCCAAGGAGACGGAGGACATTGCTGTAACGGACTGTGGGAGAAAGAGGCTAATGAGCGAGGCTGACTCTGTATTGGAGTCATCTTTTCCCAGGAGTAACCTATGTCTAGAAGACCTAGCTGTTTCTACAAATTTTGTTCTTAATGGTTCAGAGTATTGGGATATTTCTTTATATGACTACACATGATTAAAAAAACTAATTTAGGTGGCTGCTGGTTTGATTTAAGTCTTGGCCGGACACCCTGCCACCCCTGGGGGGGTCTCGCAGTGCCCTCAGTGAGCCTGGCAGGTCGAGGTGCCTCTGCTACCCCTGTTTCAGAGCTCCGGTTCTCACTGCGTGTTTGGAGAGGCTGGGTTGTTTATCCAGTAACGCTGCCTGTTTTTTTCAGAAAAGTAAAACTAGTTCCTAGGCAACCTTAATGAATGACAAGAACGTGTTTGTTCATAATTTAGATGACCTTGGCTCGTTTACAGTAATGTTTGGTTTATTGCACTGGGTTGGTTTGTTATTGTGTTCAGACACGGATGAGAACAACAAGCCAGCAACAAAAGGGGAATGTACCATAATTATCAGATTTATTTTTTTCCTCCTATTTTTAAAGAGTTTGTATTGGGTGGATTTATCCTGTTAAGAGTTGTTAAAACCCAAATAGTATTTAGAAGGCTTGGATCTTTAGAAAATATGAATTCCTGAAAGTAAATGATGGTTTTGTAAAGCGTCTCTTGAGTATACATGCAAAGACACATACAGTTGTTAAGTATAAATGTATCTATGCATTCACATACATTCTCTATATGCTCAGGTGTAAATGTAAAAAATGGCATGCCGTATATTACAATTTTATCCAAAGGACATATCTGTCTTCTTGATGTGGTTACCTGTGATAGCAGGAGCTTGGAGAAGTGGGCTTAGGTGAACAGTTCTCATCATAATTACTGATGTTCTTGATTTGCTCTTCTGAAATAAACCTAAAAAAATCTGGATCATTCCATGTTGCCCAGCCAGCAATTGTTAGATGTTGAAATCATCTAAAGGGTAATTTCAACATGCTGAAATCCCTTTAGAATGTATCCTTTAAGAAATGTACTAGGTGAAATATAGGTATTTGCTACTTGCAAGCAGGGACAAAAGCTGCATTTACAAAGGCATTCGATCACTTAGGTCAATTTTTTTAAAAGGTGAGGGAACATAATGTTTTTCTCCCATTCTCAGTTTAGGTTCACTCCAGAGTGTGTTTTCTTGGTGAATTTGCAAGGGCTTTGGATACCTGTTCTCTGAAGGAGATGCTGATGAAGCTCAGCTGGAACATTGTCCTATCACTGAAGCAATGTGGAAGGCCTGGAACAACTTTACCCCCAGGTGTCTTAAATTAGGCAAAATCCCTGGGAGGGGAAGGGGGCAGCTTGATCTTTTTCTGCCTGAGTGGTAAGCTGCTGTCTTTGAGATGTGTTTTCTCTGCTATTCTTATTGATCTCGGAGACTGAAGAAAAGGTGAGTAAAATAAGAGGACTCAATTTTTATTTGGGATGTTTCTCCTTGTTCTTAGAGATATGTGCTAATAACTTGTTAGTAGTGGGAATGTTTATAGTAAAGATAAGAATTCAGCTGGGTGTTGTAGAATATCAATAGCAGGGACTCATGGCAGAAGTTTAAGGCACTGTACTATCCATGCAAACAGGACAGAGAAACTGGTTAGAAGTTCCATAAGCTAGATTTTTTTTCCTCTCTGTCTTTTTTTTCTTTTTCTTTTTTTTATTTTCTTTTCCTGAAATCCTATCAATGCTTATTTCACTTTATCCTCAGTATCTCCAAGGCTTATTCTGAACCTTTCTTGGGGCTACTTCTGTTAAAATTGCTAGTGCCTGCAGGTGTGGTGGAATTGAACACTTTCTGATTTGTAACTTGTATTCCCCTTTTTGACATTCCTTCAACACCTGAAATACAGCTTGGGAGAAAGAAATCTGCTTTAGGGAAGCTCTTTAATTCTGGTTAGATTAAGAGAAAGTGATGTCATGGGAAACAATGCTAGCCTTACCTAGTGAAAGTCATATACTTAATATTGCTGTAGGCAAAATTAAATTTGGTAGAACAAAATTGGCAGAAACAAATAGCAATTGGATTTTGTTTAAAAATGTTATTTTATTAAAAAAGTGATAAAACTGGCCAGGAATAAAATACAAATGAAAAAGAACTCTTCAGAAAAACCAACTATTACTAGAAGGCTGCCTATTTCAGGACTGGTACATTAGCCATTTGTTAGCCCCAATGCTATCAATTCTCCTGTCTTTGAAATCAAATACAAATGTTAAACAAAGCTGAATTCTCCAAGTTCCCTTTTCTTATGGCATAAGCCTAAAGAATAGGTGAACTACTACCTGCTGTGTTTTCATGCTGCTCTGTGTTTTCTCTGAGATTCCTGTAGCTGCAAATCAGGGCTCATTGTTTTGTTTTCTTTTCTCCTTTTCTAGGTACTTCTTCATGGAGAATGCAGGAGGCTTCTGTAGCATTTTTAATGTGCCTCAGGTTAGTGGTTTGATAGTGTGCTGGCGTCTCCTTGGACTAAAGACATTACATTGTGCCAGGACTGCTGTTGACCCTAGGGGTGAGTGTGAGCAAAGAACAGATGTAACTCGGTTATCACAGATAAAAGCCAATTCACATGGTAGATTTTGCTCGAACCTTTCCTCAAGCTGAAGTGCTGTTCATAGATCCAGAGTAAACCTTTGCTGTCTAAATATGATGAGAGGAAAGAGAGATGGCACCTGGGGAACAAAAATGTTTGAAATGCATAAAAGGTTACAGAAAGGGCTCTGGAAGATGATACTGATAGGGACTCAACAGCAGGCACTTGGATAGAGTTGGAGCAGGCTCACTCTTCCCACCCTGTGACTGCTCAAATGCACAAACAGAAGTTAAAAGTTCCTAAGTCATGTACAGAACTTTTTTGATGCTTGAATCTGTTTTTATGACTACTGGAGCTCCTGTTTGGGAGAGCTAAGTGCTCAGATCCTCTTAGTTAACCATTAGGGATTGCATAGTGCTAGGGACTGAATGCTCCCTTACGCAAAGGGAAGAGTCCCAGCTGGTGGAATTGCTGAATGTAACCGTTTTCTTTTGAAAGTGATAAAAAGTGTGATGTGAGTGCTTAAGAGGTAGCAGTGAGAATTGGTTTCTTTTATGAAAGATATTTTATGAAAGAAGGAATGGAAATAGTAGGTACCCTGAGGAAGGAGCTGATACAGCCCTAGAAAAGTGGGAGAGGGAGATACATTGTGAGAAGTTAGCTAAGTCCAGCTCACAAACTCACGAGGGGCTGGAACTGGCCAAACTCTATCTGGACAGAGATAAGCTGGAACTGCAAAACTTGGCTGACAGAAGCAACAAAAGCATAACATGGAGATCAAGATTCTGCGGTGGGAAGAGCTTAATGGGAGGTGAGACTATGAAATGCAACTTGCACAGAGCAAAAATAAATAAGCAGTGTATATGAAAACATACCAGGGGCTGGAGGAAAAAGTAGATGTGTATTTGACTGCCATGTTCATAATGCTTTTGGTGGGGGAAGGCACAACTCTTTCACAGTGAAACATAAAGTCATTAAAACACAGGGCTGACATGCAGAAATATGAGAGGTCCCTCCTGTAATACAGTCTATTTTATTTATTTATTTATTTTTTAAAAAAGTTTGGGTGGTGTGAAAGCATATGAAGATATATGGGAGTGGTGATCCAGGTAAGAAATGTGGAAAAGAATCTAAGGTGCTGTGACCATAGCTGTGCTTTCAAAAGGTAGTCCAAGAAAGACTGCTATAAGCACATATTCTAGGCAGGAGAGCAAAGGGAGGTTCATCTGAAAGACAGGTATGTCAGGAGAATGACTGGTAACTTGTAAGGAATGGGAAGACAGTAGGTGGTGCTCCAATTCATTCAGATATCAGAGCAAGGTTTGCTATATTCAGCTACTCTTTGCTATGTATGGATTCTGTGTCAAGGCTACAACCCAATTCCAAAAAAGATCATAGTTAATATATTAAATTTTATTAGAGCAAAATTGTTCAGAACTTTCCAGTGACCATTTCTAAACACATCAGAGTTTGATCATCAGATACTTATCCTAACTATTTAGAGTACAAGGCTTGCCATAAGCCAGCCTCAGCCTACTCGGTGTGGAGAAATCTAAAAACACTCATTTTGTTGAATAGAATCAATGCAGTAAAGCTTAAATTCTTGACATCTCATCATTCTGAGTGTCCATAATCTGACTCTTGATTTGCTTCCTCTTTCCTCTCATACAGACTATAGAATGAAGTAAGTCTTCTGTGGGTCTTCATGGACCTTTCATATTTTTTGCTTTAAAGAAGATATGCTTTTAAATTTTCTAAATTAAAATGCTCTGATTTTGCAGCATATAAGCCTGTTAAAGTTGATCTTACATCCCTTCTGTACCCATTCTGAAACACAATCTTTGTAAGAATTCTCTTTTTCATTTTTCAGGAGGAGGACTGGAGCTGCTGCTATCAGCCAGCCCATGTGTATATTTTTTTCTTGTCTTGGGCCAGAAGGTCTTGTCCACAGATCACTGACACTAATGAAAAGATTCCCTTTAGCTTTAGATTCAATAGATCTAATTTAGCTTTAGATCTTGTGTCCTGAAGGGCATATCTGTAATATCCATAAAGAACTAAGATGCATACAGCACCAGTTCACAGATAGGAATAGGGTAAACCAATGCCAAAAGAGTTGTTAACAGTGTCATTAGTTAGTGTGATTTGCGTTATCAGCTGTTACTCCAGCAATTGTAAGCAGCAGATTAAATTCTCAGTGGAATTTTCCTTTCTTCTTTCGGGCAACATTTGCCGTGTGTGCTTTCTCTCTCTAAAGGGAATAATTCAGTGAATACATATTGCAGCTCTTAGCAAGAAAATCATTATTCTTTTCTTCAAATTTTATGTCATATAATGTGCAGTGTTCCTATTAGAAACCTGTAAAGAATTTGTTTTGTAAGACTCCTTACCACATTTTTCTGAGGAAATTCATGGACGATTGTAATAATTATCTTTTTCACGGTGACTTTTGCCACTAGCTAAGGTACCAGAGTACATCAGAGATGTTAATTAGCCTTTACAACAGCTCTGAAAGTAGGAAAAGATTTTGTTCACTTTCAAAGCATACTAAGTTCTGAGTGGAAAATGGTAGCTGTTTTAAAAATAATTCTAATGTTTTAGTATAATCTGAGGGAAGAAACTGTGCGTTTTGGGGGAGAAAATGGTTGGAGTGTAGGGTTAACAACCATAAATATCATAGAAAGTACCAGGATATGCATAATGACAACATGCAGAATGTTCTTCAGAAGCTTCCCTCTTGCCAAAAAAACATTTTTGTATGTCAATGAATTGTTTCATAAATTGACTCTGAGACGTAATTATAAATATGGCACCCAGCACCAGAAGACAGTGTTGTCTCCTAGGACTTTCTAAAGCAAACAACCATCACATTTAAAAATTGGCATGAAGTCTGGTGATTACAAATGTTCTTTTGGCATGAAGCAAAATCCTTCTTTCCCATCTTTGTGCAGTGAGATGAAGGAAAGCAGGTTGCTAGTGGCTGATCAAAAGATACAGGAGCAGAGGGTATTTTGTGAGCACAGAGGTTAAATGTTATATGTTGCACGCTTTATTGCTAATCCTAAAAAAAGCAATTAATGAAGTGTCTGCTTCCACCTCAGCATCTGTTCGCCCTCTTAGTTAGGGGCCTCAGATAAGGTGATGAGAATGTGACAGGTACATTAGCTCACACCTCCCATGCAGCAGTAAATGTGCAGCATGTAGTGAACTATATCCCAGCTGGGGCCCCATCTCACTTGCAGACAGATCTGCAGTTTGCTATCGGTGGAGGAACTGATTTTAATTTATGTGAGCTCTGGGCCAGGCCCCCAATGCTAAAAGCAATATTAGCTGATTTTTTTTTCCCTTTCATGTTAATACATTCATATCATTTAAAAATCAAATATTATGATTATCTTCCCTGCATAATACATTTTGTTTCCAAAAGTTCCTAATCTTAGCTAAAAGCTCTATGGAAAAACAATATTGAATGAATATTAATTGTATTTAGAATCAACATGATTAGTGTAAGGATTAAGAAGAGTAGATACTCACAAAGTTTGAAATTGTGGGAGGATTGTGCATATACTTTATGCTTAAAATTATGCATTTTAATAAGATTGAAATACAATTGCTTTGCTATTTTTAATTTTTATCTAAAAAATAAAAAAAATAAAAGATATAATAGTCACAATATGTGCTAATGCTTATTATCCTAATTACAGTGGGCCCTTCTGAGCCAAGCGCTGCTGTGAAATAATTAATTTTGATGCCTGCAGCTTAAGATGTGTAACTTGTTTCTGACAGTTGTCTTATTGCAGAGCTCACAGGGATGGAGACTGATGCTTAAATATATTTAGTTACTCTAATCAATCTTTACATACCTTAAGAGATTTGAGAGACCAGAGCATACACTTTTATGCTCTGTTTTATATGAATATTCTCAGTTAAAAAGGAATGTAAGAGTTCTCTAAAGCATATAGGAATATAGCAGTGGATTTATTTTGCATCAATTTGACTAGCAGATGTTTATCCTTTCAACTCCATATCTTTCTTCTTTCCCCAAATCAGGGTTAATGTGTCACATTTGGCTAGCTGTTGCTCATTTGCTCTAAAATACATTTACAAGTCGATCTTGGAAAAGCACTATCAATTTGAAAAGGGCTTCAAGGCACTCGCAGTGATTGTGATTGATGGAGATAGCATATGATTAAAAATACTTGAATATTGGAAGCAGCCTCGAAATGATGACAGCCCCCATGGGGCTAATGAGGAGCTGAGAGGGCTGTTAGCCTCTGCCTGCCCCACCTGTGAGAGATGCCAAACACAGGTGGAGGCTGAGGTGAGACAAGTGCTATAATCTAGTTAGCCCCAGCTCAGAGGAGCAGGTAGGTTTCTTTTTTTCTTAGTCTGCTGGTTTGTTTATTTGTTTATTTTAAATGTCACTTGGCTCATTAGCGAGCTGGGAGGTTATAAATGTGGCTGGGTGCAGCTAGAGTATTGAGCATGTTGCAGTTGGATCATAGTGCGGCCTTGCGGTGCGCCAGAACATTGAAATTAACCCTGCTGGCAGAAATGTTAATTGTGATTAAATGTTCTGTACTTGTCTTTGCCCAGGCTGCTTCCCAGTCTTTGTAACCTTCAGCCAGAAATTCCTCACTCGCAAACCTGGTGTCTCGGGGCCTTTAGACCTGCAGGCAGGGGATGCTGTCTCATTAGAAAGGTGAAGTTGTTCATTGGGGTTAGCCTTGCCTTGCTCTACTTGGGGACTTTACACTTCATCTAAGTGCTGGTATGGAAGAGAAAAAGCCCTGTGTGCCATTGGCAGCAAGAAGGGGGACATAAGGGAGGCAGAAGTAAAATGAAAGACAACTTGTAAAACATGCTGTATAAGGTATATAGTATACTACTTAAATGCAATTTCTTCCACAGTTATGTTTTTCTTATGTTTTTACTACTTGTGAGGAAATCAGCATTTTGTTTTTTCATAATTTGATTTGCTTCATTTGTGAAGATGAGAGGTGGTGTTTATTGAGGGTGAATAGCGAAATCTGCATTTCTTTTCCCCAATTTATATAAGCTTTCCTTGGCATCTCTTCTCATGATGAAACTTGGACATAATGAAATCTGCAGAACTGCCTATGAAATGAAATCATGGATGTTTTGACTTTATTTTTATGAGAAAAGGTGAGACTCTTACTGAAAGCCCCTCTTAGAGGAAAAGCTTGCCTGATCAAGTAACTGATTTTTTTCATTTACACATGTATTTGTACCTATAGAAATTGCGTGAAGTTTAAAGGTGTGGGAAAGAAAGCAACAGCAAGAAAGCAGCTTATTTTTTTCACTGCTTGATTATGTTGTTAGATTGTGACTTTCTGTTAAATATTCCCATTTAAAAAAAAATGAAACAATGGATACTAGGCAGACTGATATTTTTAAACATCTTTATTTTACCCTCCTATCTTCTTGCAAGTGTTGCTATTTCAGTTACTAAAATGATCCTTTCCCTAAGTGGTATTTTTTTGGTCCTTTTCCAAGTTGCCCTGTGGTCAGCTGTTGGTATTTTAGTTCATATCCTAACTCAATATTAACAAAATTCTGTTCTATTGTACTTAATGCCTTGAAGAAATACACTGTGTATCTAAGAAGCAGGTTGGAATACAGGAAGAGTCTCACCCTGTTGTGTACATTTAAAAAAAAAAACAAAATTCTTGAGCATGCCAAAGTGCACACAAAGTGCACATCTGTTTATTTTACAGCAAGTGATAACCAAATTCTTTGTCAGTGTCCTTGATTTTGACCTCATGTAATTTTTTTCAAAGCTTTCTAATTAAAATGTGTAAAGGATGCACATTATCTAGTTTTAATTATGGTAGTTACTGCATAATTAGTACAAGATTTCTCTTACAACCATTTTGCCAAAACATGCATTGCATTAAATATTCTTTAAATGTACAGTATCAGGAGTGTGGTCGCCAAGGAGGCCCATGGTATAACCAGGAAGACTTAGGGGCAAAGTAAAATTGATCCAGCAGGGCTAGCTGCCCTTCCAGAAATGCTAACAAGTTCCAAGAGAGTTCCAGTGAGCTTCACAAAAGAGTAGAAATGCATGAACAGTGTTTTCTCTGTTCTGTTCTTCTCTGAAAATTAGTACTTGGCCTTGATAATTGAATGACTGTGATTCACTGCAGTGAATACTGTCCCCTGTGCAAAAAGTGTATTTGGATATACTGTAAAAGGAAATCACTTCTGTGGAAAGCGATTTTCTACAGAATATCACAGGTTATGGCTAAGTCTTCTACAGACCTTTGCTTCGATGCTGAGTGCTTCTTAATTTTCACAGGTTATGGCTAAATCTTTTCCAAACCTTTGCTTCGATGCTGAGTGCTTCTTGAAATGATAAAGCAATAGCAAAAATACTTCTCACTTATGGAACTAGTTTTATTTGAAGATGCCCCTTCTACAGGGTTCTCCTGAAAATCTATTCAAGTTGGGATGGCCAAAAGGCATCCTGCTCTTCTGCAGCCTTTTGCACAGAAAATATTAGTTCTCATTCTATTGTCTTTTGTGTGTGTCTGTGTGTTACTATGTTAGTCTACCACACCTG
Source organism: Tinamus guttatus (assembly GCF_000705375.1). Next base: position 128,655 of record NW_010587940.1, read on the forward strand.
GGTTTTAGCCAGGGATCCATACCTGTGTATTTAATTCTATGCTTTTGGAGCCTGCTGTGCTGAATCATTCTTATCTGATAATTTGTTGTCTTTGAAAACACTGCTGCAAGTTAGACAAAAGTGTTTTTCCAATGTAGAGCACAGTACCTTGTGTTAACTAGGTGTTGTACTATAAGTTATGAAAGTTTTGCTCAAGGTCGCCTTTCTGCCTGTAGCCATGTTCAGTGTTTCGTTTAGGCTTCCCTTCTCTCCCTGGAGTCCTCCTTCCTGTCTGGCTACAGTCTCTGGGGTGGCTGCTTTGGTTAATCACCTATCCCATTTTTGTCTCGCCAGTCTCTCTCTTCACCCTTGACCAGTCATCTTCCTTCAGTCACAATGTAATCTCATCCTGGACATCCTCTTGCTAGTGGTCATTTAACTGGGTTGGCTTAAAAAGATGAATAAATGAAAATCTGACCATTGTGGATGCCAGCTTTGCCTGATCTAACACAGCCTGTGGAGGTGTATGTACCATGGAGTTCAAGCTGCCGCTTGCTCTTCAACTCTGCATTGATGTTGCTCCAGGAAAATGTTTGGGCCCCTTCTCCAGCAGCACTGTGCCCTGTAGGTGGAAGGAGGCCTCTGCTTACACTTTTGTCCCCTCTTCAGTTCCCTTACCCAGGGAGCTAGTTTCTCTTTTCTTATATCCAGGAATCAGTCTATGTGCAAAAAAGAATTTATCCAGTTTCCATTGTTCCCCTTGTGATGCTATCTCACTTTGATGCTGCTTTTCTCTTCTGCTTCTCTAAGTATGGTAAATTATTGCTGTAGCTGTCAGGTAGAACTGTGCAGTGTTTGCAGCTGTGTATAAAGAAGTTCCTGATCTGAGACAAACTTGACTTCCTTCAGGCAAGCTAATTCTTCTGGAATTGGCTTTCAAAGAACCACAATCTGCAATGTGATTTTCTTGCATAGTAATAAATGTCTGCCTTACTAATCTTGCTGCATCCTGTGTACTAAATCATCTTCTGGTTGTTTTTATTAGCCCTCGCACATCTTGCTGCATTGACTGAAGGACAGTTGCCCTGAAGTATAAGTACTCTGAACACGACACTTAATGAATATATAATAAGTGTTGATAAATGTTAATTATATTGGAGGTTAGCATGATCAATAGTTTTAAAATGTCACTTGGTTTCAAAGTGGATCAGACTGTGTTCTGGGCAAATTGTTTATTAGATTACATCTGCTTAAAATAAATAAATAAAACCCTTGTAAACAAATTACCCCTTTAGCATTCTCCAGATATGTCCTCCTTCCCATGCATATCCTTGACAGCAGGTGCTGAAGAGTTCTACCTTGTGCTGTTGGTAATGTCTATTGTTTTCTTAACAGTGCATATAGTTTACCCTGGAATATGACATACTAGTGTTGCTGTATTAGAGATCACGGATGAAGGTTAACACAGAGGACTTGTAGCTGAAAATTAGGATGGCAAATGTTCAAAGCAGGTTTCTTATCAGCTCTTCTGATTCATGCAAGGATTAAGAAGTGCCTGAATATAACTTAGATTTATTCTATCCAGGTTTTACTTTTATCAGATGAAAGCACTACCCGAGTGTCAACTCTAAATCTGTTTATCATATATCATGAGAACTTTTCTTCAAATGGAGGAAGAGATAATGACCCTAATAAGAATTACTTTTGGCCACCCTTTGGCATTGTCTAGCCAGTTAAACAGTTGCTACTGCCTCTGCATACCTTGCATAGAGTGTGTTTTTATTTAAAAGTGCATTACACTTCCATAATATTAGCATATACTGGTCTTCTTAGTTGTCCATTCTTATGAGTAAGGACTGTGGGTCTGATCTGTGTATAATCAAATGTTGACTTCGCATGATATGCAACTTGTGTGTATGGATAACTTGAATCTTTTGGCAGTGGTGTCCATTCATAAGCAGCCAGGTAGTATCTGTGATAAATACATCTGTCTGTGGTTGTCTTTTCTATTTCTTGTGTTGCAATAGAAAGTAATATTTTATGAGATCACAAATAACCTCCCTCAAGTTATCCAAGACAACTTTTTTTTTTTTTTTTAATCAAGAACTTTTATTATTGATACTTTCACCTATGAAATAGGTGATTATATGGAAATGCAAACAGTTTACTTCTGCTTGTGAAGTAATGGAGCTCCCTACTGACCTTTGGTAGAGAGGGTGAATCAGAGACCTATTTTGGTGACCGTTGCCTTGCACTCCTTAACTGCACGAGGTGGCAGAGTTTGTCCTTGCAGGGGATGAGACTCAGTGGTGACCAAGATGGAGGGCAGAGGGAAGAGGTGATTTCTCTTCACTGACCTGGCCAGTCTCAGCAATGCTGCACAAAGAGAGGAGGCCTCAGCTGAGCTGAGTAGCGCGTTCCCCGTCACGTAACAGGACAGGTCCTTGTGCAGTGAACTAGGCAGCTGTGTCCAGTCCCCTCTCCTGACGGGTTGGTTCTTGTGCGCAGGGAGCACGTGCAAAGCCTGCCTGGAGGAGAGCGCTCATGAGAAGCGAGCGCACTTCTGTAGGTGATTATGGTCTTTGCTAGGTTGGCATATCTTTCTGGTGGCTCTTGTCGGAAAGAGTTCACCAGAGAGAAGGGATAATAGAAATAATGAAAAGAACTTTCTGGGTACTTGCCCTTGTCAGCATGTTGAATAGTCTGTTGGGAGTGAAGTTTATTTGCAGGTCTCATTCTCTTACACTCTACCACAAGCTCTCAGTGGTCTTGCTCTGCTCTTGCTTACTCATCCCAGCTTTGTTTCACTGCTCTGTTTCCTTATCAGCAATCACAGCGGCTTCTTGCTGATAAATAAGAGGTCTATTCATTTTTTTTTTCTTTCCTCCAGTTAAAGTAAATATGTTGTTATTCCAAAAGAGGCCAGAAAAGGAATTTAAATATACTTTTGAAATATCTAATTAAACCAAGGAAGAATATGCTATTAAATCAACAGTAAGCACTTGCACAATAATCAATATAAAATCAATACTACTTTGCCACCTAGCTCAGGAGATTGTTATTGCTGTAGGAATGATTGCTCCCCAGCTTCCTGTAGCCCAAAGTGAAGCCTCTTGTGAAGCAAGATCTTGATTGTGGGAATCCCTGGAACTGGCATGTGCTCTGTTCTTGGGTAGATGTGAGTGTCATTATCTCTGAGGATAGTGTGGTGTCCTGCCACACAATTATTAGGAGTGTGAGGTCCATGTTCCGCTGCATTTATTTTAGGGTTTGTTCATTTGTTCTCACTTGCAATGTACTGCATGGTGACTGTCTAATCATATTTACCTTTGCAGTGCAACTCACAGAGTGAATGATTTACATTAACAATAAAAGTGTTGTGTATTTGACAAGGCTGATAAACTGGCTTTGTGCTAGTTGAATAGTTAGCCCTAAATCGTACCTCATAGACCAGTCATGGAAAAAGTAACCAAAGCAGAAGCAGCTTATATGCTTTGTGTGTGTGTATGCATGCACGCACATATACACCCTATGTGATGTATATAAACATGTGTATGTATGTAAACAAATGTACCTTCGATGAATGCATACACAAATTCATTTGTGATGCAACCTGACAGCTAATATTTATATAAAATTACAGAAAAACCCACCCAAGACTCCTCAATAAAATTGGGCAGAACATGTTTGCTTTAATCTGTGAAGCAACATAAATGCCAGTGACCAGAGTACCTTCTATCATACGTTATGCTAGATTTAAATTACTGTACCCAAGGCAGAATCTGATTGCTAAATAATTCAATATTATTGTGGTCATTCTGAAATAGAGCAGACAGCACTGGATGAAATAGGCATTAAAATTTATGGAAATGAAGGATATACTGTAATACAGTAGTCAGCATTCTGCAAAATATTTCCCAAACAGCAAAGCCAAATGTCCAAAGGTAATTGGGCATCAGTCATATAACTCAGGAAGCTCTTATTGTGCAATCAGTCTCTATTTGCATGAACAGCTACATTGATATATAAGGATTTAACTTTGTTGAACACCTATAAAATTGGTGATCACTTTAGATGCAGAAAATGAATTCATTTCCAGTACGGCAAAGGAGGAGATTTTATTATATTTTGCCCCCCTCCCTTTTTTTTTTTTTTTCCTCTCCAAATAATTCAGAGAGCAGCTTTTCATTTAGCTGACACTTGAGTGTCTCCTCCTGCCACTGCTGAGGCAGTGTGTGTGACGAGCTCAGGTCTGATCCAGGGCAACCTTATTTTGATAATTCCTGTAATGTATTTACTCACCAGAGTCTTGCAAAGAGAAGTCCTACCACTCGAAGGAAGTTTGCAGAGCAAAATTAAAACACATGGCCTGGTCAATCCCTCATGTTCAGCTTAGATTTTACTGTTGACTTGCATGACCGAGCTGGAGCAGTCCCTCAGCTGTCCCTCAGGTAGAATAATTTTGAAGCTATTTTTCTGTATTTGAAAATAAGAGTTCATGCAAACAAACCAGGGTTAATATGTCACCTCTGACTGTAATTCCCATAGTAAGCCGGAAACATATCCTTTAACAGGAGAGGCTTTTATATTTATGAAAAATGCTTGACCATTTTTCTGTATCATCGTTAACATTCCCCTTGGATAAAACCCAGTGATGAACAACTTCCTCATGGAAGAGGTCATGACTTTTCCATCTCCCATAAGTATTAAATGCCAGTAATATGGTTGAGAACAGTGATACTGTTAATGATTTAGAAGCAAAGGCCAGTGGCATTAAAGGAATAATGTAAGCTGCCTGCCAAGACTACTTTTTAAAGAGGTTGCAAATTTTGTTCAGAAAGGAGAAAGCTTAAGATTCTTTGAATTTCCTGTTTTGTTTACAATACCCTAAGCGCGGTACAACTTCCATACATGTATGGGAACCAGTTTGGGGGTTTCTCTGCTTAGGCTGTGTAACGGTGGAGAACAGTTGCATATTAGACATAAAAAGTTAAGGTTGGAAGAAAATCCTCAGTCAATCTTTCATGTGATTTAAAAGGCTATTGCACATCTGCTCTTTGCAGCTTGTGCTGGCAGTTGAAATTACTCATGTACAGGTAGGGTATTCATGAGTCACATCTGAATTGAGTCCATGTTTCTTTAAGGACATTTCCAATTCCCTCTATTTTCAGCTTCATTTTAAGGTACAAAACAAAAGTGAGGATATACAAAGCAAAGTAGTAGTGAAAGTTCTCAATGAGCTTTGAAATTGAAGTATACTGTACCATATTTCTTTAGCAATTTGGTTTGCATTAGAAGTTTATGCAGAAATAAGGTCTTAACTCAATACACTTAGGTGCAAAATATTTTGTTGCTTGAGAAAAGAGATTCTTCCTTTTATGTTTTGTGGATTAGGTCAGTCATTCACATTTTCTTGGCTATAATTGGAAGGACAATCTCATGCCTGTAATACATCAATATGTCACAAAATTTTTTTAGACATTTTTTTCCAGTAACCCTATTTGAACTGCAATATGACTGGGCGCTTTAATGATGGTAATGTTTTGTTGTCTTGTATAATGAAGCAAAATACAGCTATTTTCCAGAAGGAGTGTTCTCTAATCTTTTGATTTCTGTTAGAGTCCTAAAATAATTGCTGTGACTCGCCTAAGGAGAGTTCTTACCTGAAAGAAAACCTGATATGATTGGTTTTCCCCTGTAATCATAGTGGAAAAGTCTGTGACTGTTATTAACAATTTAAGTACATTTCTCCTTTTCCTATATTCATCCTATAAAATGACTTTTGTTAAAATCTTTGAAGGAGAGAATGATCTCAAAAATCACTGTAAAGTTGAAGACTCTTTTTTCTTTTTTTCTTGGAGAATCAGAGTTGTGCAGTCATTTCCCCTTGGCGTCACAGCTAAATGGCTCTGAGATTTAAGTTTAAATGTGTGAAAAATGGACAAACAAGTGGGATGATTCAGTGCACTTGTTATCTCTGTCTGGGTCAGAAGAAAAATAGATGCTTAAATTCAGTAAGGGAGATGAGGTTTCATTTCAGAAACTGTCTCAATTCAATTCAAAAGCTAATATTTTATGGCTTTTCTTAACTCCATAGTAGAATAAAAGCAGTATTTCTGAGGTAAACCGCATACCTCCTGGAGGAGTATAGGTGGTAAACTATTTTGTTTTTAATTCCAAATATTATATTTAGGAGAAGTATACTATAAAATGCCTTGTGTTTTGCAAAGATTAGGTGGTTTTGAAGGATTCAAAATACTTTTTAACAAACCAAAACCCCTACCTGTACTGGGGCCAGAGAGCATTTAACGAACAATGCCTGTGGACTTCTGTCACTGGTTTCAACAGGGTGAAGATTTTACCTCAATTGACACTGAGCAGAAAATTAATCACTTGTGAGCTAAAGCTGTAGGTTGTTCTTGAGTGTTTTACTACAGACTAAGAGCTAGAGTGTTTTTCTATTTGCTTCCATTTCCCCTCCTTCCTCTATACCAATTTGAATGTCTACAACGTTGCATTTTGGATAGGGAGGCTGCTGTTTTCTGTAAAGGTTGCTTGTCTGAGGTTGAGCATTTCTGCAAGGTTTCAGTCATAAATGTGTAGGGAAAACAGTTTTTCAAAATGCTTCTGTTTGTTTTTAAAGGTTTTATATTAAAGGCTCTAGCACTCTTGTGCTTTGGAGCAGGAGTATTCAAGTTCTTGGCAGAAAGATGGCTTTTACCACTCTTTGTACATGCTATTTTCTGAGAAAGGAAAACAAAAACAAAACAAAACCTTCCTCCTCATAATTCCTCATGTCTGCCACCTTGCATTTGCTCACAGGGACTGAAAGGCAGGAAACCTGTGTTCTGATGCTTCATGGCTAGGGCAAGGAGACCATGAGTATTACAACTATCAGTCATCAGCTCAAGTGATATAGATCTCTGGGGACCTGCAAATTCCAAGCCTTGTCATGATGGATTTCTTGTTGCTTTCATTCTGCTTTTAAAATCCCTTCAAGATATTATGTGAAGGATGTATTTGAGGAAGGGCAGGTTACAATGTCAAGCAGGAAGAATTTAGAAAGTGGGAGTATTCAAATCGCCTCTTGTGCCCTAATTCTTCCCTTTTGGTGATGGCTTATGATACAGTGTTTAATTACATGATCATAACTTACCTCATCAAACATCCCTAGCCCTTTTTTTTTTCCTGCTAAAGGTAGAGCTGCTATAGAAATGAAGCACTGCTACCTTTTGTCTGTAGAGCTTCTGCCTCCTGTGCTACAGAGGCAGGGAGGTGTGGAGTAAATGAGATGGGAGGCTGCATCAAAATGAATAGTCTCCTGGTAAAAAGAATGACGGAGAATCCAGCTTGGAGGGCTGGATTCTGTCCCTGCCTGTCCCGCAAGGCTTGTCTGCAGTATGGCATCTTAAATTGAAGTTTGAAGAAACACTGATTCTCTTGTCCTTCCACAAATGTTCAATCTGAAATAGTGCTTCATTGGCAAGAGAGTTCTTGGAGACAGTAGAAAAGGTGATATTGAATACCTAACAAATACGTGGAAAAATATCATTTCAAAAGCATATTCAACATTGCGCAAAAATTTGTAGGCACTTTAGCCTCAAACTGTAAGTGTTGGTTTCCTCTGTGAAAATAA
>NW_010587940.1:136325-157762 GCF_000705375.1 Tinamus guttatus
CTCAGGGACTATAGAGTGTTGGGTCAAGGCAATGACTTTGTTATGCTGTGAGCTCAAGATTGACTTTATTTTCTCTCCTGGGGTGTTAGAAAGGGTAATATATTAGAGTTAAGCTTTAAAAGACCACTTAAAATTAGCTTTGGATAGAGGCCACATTGATATATTTTGGATTTCAAGATTCCTTCTTTTTTAGTCGGATGTTCTTTATTGGGAAAATTATTTAAAATTATCTTTGAAAACTAGAGAACGGATGGAATTTTCACAGCTATGCGCAAAGATCTCCACTGGTTTCCAATTCCTACCTGAGTGAAGCTAAAGGACTTGAAACTAAAATCAGTTATGCAAAGGTTCATGGATTTTTTTTTTTTTTTCTCATACATATTGCATTGATCATAGCAACAGAACACACATTTAAACACAGGGAAAAGTCAGTCATATGGGTCATGACTCATATGATAAAGAAATGCTTTAAAAGGCAGTCTTTCCATTTAAAAGGTAGATTTCCATTAGCAAATTTTAATAAACGCACTGAACAGAGAACATTTTGTTACTAATTTACCAAATACGAGACTCTTGGTGTAGCAGGACAGCAACTCTCCTCAGTAAGTATGGTGCTGGGTTGCATTAGAGGTGATTCATGCAGTGACAGATAGCTGGAAGGACAATTTTTAAATGTTGTATGTTTTACTTATATGTAATTATTGACAAACATTGTGAATATAATGATTTTTTTAATTTAACCTTGAATTATGCCTTGTTGGGCAACTGGGGTTTTGTTTTGTGATCCATGAACCACTCTTAGCCCAGTTAATCTGGAAGTCGAATATGATGACCAAATACTTTGTTAGCTGATGACTTGAAAAGCTGCCAACTTCACTAACCAAAGGTGTTACAGAAAGAAAGCTTTCAACTGCTGCTATCAATTCTTTGGTCTGGTTTTGCAAAGCAGTCCAGTAAACATTGGGAAGAAGAGTGGCAGTTTGGTGTATTAGCTTTGATTCAGCTCTAGCAGAAAATATAAAGTTGCTACTCTTTCTGGGAATGTAGTCAATAATAAAACTTCCCAGAAGCTTGATTCTATAAATATTGCATTGGTCAAAATCATCTTTCCCAGAGGAAAACCCTAGCTGTACTCTTCTTTTGAAGATGGACAGGTTAAAGTATATGAAAGTTATATACCAGCTCTAGAAAGAAGAGGCTTATATGTAGAGTACAGGAAGGTGTATTCTGTCCATAACAAATCATCTACATGTTTTGCTGGTGAGGAGACCTTTCACAGTCTGTCTCAGTCTGGAATCATTAAAGCAACTTGTAATGGCACATATCTTCACGTAGTGCAACCTATATGCTTTCTCTTTTTTCTTCTTAAAACTAAGGCAGTAGAGAAATGGAATTGAATGGTATATTCAGTCTCCTGTGAAAGGATTCATATATAGTATGCTTTGTGTCTTAATCCTTGTTGCTGTGCAATAAATTCTAGTAGTAAACCTTAAAATCCATAAACTCAACTGAAACAAGCTAAATATATTGTATCTGGCTTTGTGTTTTACTATCTTCTATCACTAACCTAACTCTGTTTGTAGAGGTTTTGCCATACGCCTGTAAAATATTGTGAGATATCCATGGAAAAAATTGTTAAGAGTTCATCAGGAAAAAAATTACTTGCATATTGTAACTTTATTGACATCCTCATCCTGCAGTTTTCCATTTAAGTTCCTCCTTTGCAGAGTGTTGGGGTCAAGCATGGTGATGTTCCTCAGATCTTCGAGATGGAGCTCTTGGAGCAGTGCCGTGAGGCTGCACCCACAGTGCTCAGCCAGCTCCCTCCTGAGCGCATCGTTGGTATCCTCAAGTGTGCAAAGTGGACGCTTTAACAGTGCTGTTCTTCTAACAGGCTCGAGATGTCGTTCTTCCTATGCTGTTGACGTCAATTCAGACTTGTATTCTACAGACCCAGGCAACTCTGAAAGAAAGTGCTTTCCTTCTTGGCCAAAGAGATCTTGGAGTTATTTACAAATGGAGCTCTTGGTGAACTATGTTTTCTGGATCAGTGTAGGCAGTGTTTCACTTTTATTAATAAAAAGTTAATGGCAGCTTTGTGTGTGTGTGGGTTTTTTTTTTTTTTTTTTTTTTTTTTTTTTTTTTTTTTTTATATAAAGTCTCTTTTTATTTCTCTCTCTCTCTCTCTCTCTCTCTCTCTCTCTCTCTCTCTCTCTCTCTTTTTTTTTTTCTGGTTTCATTTCATTTGAACAATTTGGTTTCATAGAAAAGGCAATGGCCTGCCCAGTAGTATCCTGGGACTGTAGACCTGTAGGATAAGACACCCACCATGAAGCCTGAATCTAAATAAGAGAAAGGTGCAAATCCCTTCTGCTGCAGCTGTGTGATAACAGATGGTTTAATGCTTGCAAAAGGATTATTATTTTTTAAGTTTTTGTGAACAAAATCAAAATTCTTTTTATTTTGCAATCCTTACAGTTAAATGTTAGCCAATGAGCTAAAGAACTATTTTGGCATATTTCAAAAAAATGTGTTTTTGGACAAAATTTGCCAGGCTGGAACCAAATATATGATATATGCTTCTAGGAATATGTTTCTGTATCTTCCTCCTCCCTCACTGTCTCTTTCCTGCCTGAGGTTTACTTAGCCCAAAAGGGGTTTCTATGGAGCGTGTTTAGTATAAACATGCTCCACTGTTCTCTTCTCTGTGTGTTAATGAATTTAATGCTGAACCTCTATGAGAGTTAAATCCTGCTTTCTTCAAACTCGTGGAAAAGACTCCCCTGATAATGCTGAAAAGCAGAGCAACCTGAAGAGTAGATTGCTTAGTTCAGAGTATGCAAATTTGAGAAAGTTTTAGTGTTTCAGAAACTTTGTTTTTAAATCCAGCATTAAATGTTGACATTATAGTGTGTGAGATGTGTGGGTACGGTGTGTGTGTGTGGTGGTGGTGTTTTGTTTTTTTTTTTATTTTGGCTTGGTAAGCATCAGTTCACAAGAGGTGAATGTCTGTTTCACCGGCAACATGGTAATATGGGGGGTTGGAGGTGGGTGCACATATGTAGACATTAACTTCTGAGTATAGATCTACTAAAATTTCTGCTGTAGATTTCCTGAAATTACTATTAGGAAACATTATAATACAATAAGCAGTTTTCAAGGTTGAGAGAGGCTTGGCTGAATTCAATATTAGTTTAAAGGAAATAGGACACTCATCAATATAAACAATAAAAAGTGTAATATATCTCTTGGTGTTCTTCTAAGGATTTTTATCTCTATATATAGCTTATGAGTAATATAAATAATGTAGCTTGATTTCCCTAGGTTATCAGATATGGTACCGTATTTGTTCTTTCTGTGTATGTTTGGCATTCTGGCTGGACGAGAGATGCTGGCAGAGCTGTGTGGGTGAAGACTGACCTGCCAGTGCCCTGTCTGGAACCTGCTGCTCCTCTCGAGTGCTTGGAAGGTCTATGGAAACCCCTGGCTGTTGGCTGATGCAGACAACATGAGCAGTTTAAGAGACAGCACGGGGCAGATGCTCCTGGGCATCTGGTGTAGGACCTTTGTGTCCGAGATATACACTCTTCTGACAAGTTATGTTGAATTTGGACTGTATGCTCTAGGAGAAAGCATCGTTAGCAAGGACTGACATGATAACATAGGAATTGCTTCTCTGGAAAGCCAGTCAGAAAAGTGCTTTCCTTCCGTTTTTTTTTGTCCACTAAGCTCCTCTTTGCAGCAGCCTTGATATGCTTTCAGGTCTACCAAACCTGTGTTCTAACGACTGTATTCTTCTCATTTTGTGGTTTTGAGTTTCACATCTGTTGCAAGTAAAATCGTAAGGATATGCGTACCACCCAGGCCATGGGAGGGCAATCAAAGGACCAAGTGTGTCTCTGCTTTTGAAATCTAAATTGTGTGAGCATTTTAACTCACAGCTGTAGTAGTGTTGTGTGTTGGTGGTTAGCATTTTTTTTCTTTTTTCTTTTTTTGCCCTGTAGTTGTCTCATCTACAAACAGAAACTGGTTTATACCTTTCCAAATGTGTAAATTTCTTTGAGCTTGGCAAATCAAGAAACTCTAGAAAAGTTACTATATGGTGATCAGGCTAGATTTCAAGTTAGAATACAGTGACAAGTAGGGTAGAAGTATGCTTGTGGTGAATGCAGCTTTTGAAGCTTTGACTAGTGTATTTTCAGACTGATATTTCTGTGTATTTATGGTTTGATATTTACCTGCTCCATTATGCTTCCTAGTTTTATTTAATTGGCAATGCCAATCTGCATCTAATCATACTATATTTCTGTAGCACTGCTGTTTCTGTCCAATATCTCCTACTCTGATATACCCCTGACCAAAGTTGAGCACTTTGTCTTAATCATTTGACTTGTCATGCTTAACTTTGTATAGGCAAAGACCTTGTTTGCCTTTGTGTATCCCTGGAAGCGTTGTGGTATTTTATTGTGAAGTTTGAGCAGGCAAAATGTAAAAAGTGTAGTGACTGGGACTTTTAGGGAAACGGCAAGGGAGTGGAGCAATAGACTGTGGCAGATCCCAAATGTAGAAGACTTTTGCACTCCTCTATTCTGTAAATCATCTCATACAATCAGATTAACTGATATGGCTGAAAGGAAAACACACGATAATATTCAAACATCTCATTCTGTAATTATAGCACAAACTGTAAGAGAATCAAATATGTTTCACTACCCTAATTTATATTAATTTAAAATATTTTAAAATGAGGGGAAAAAACATATATGTTCAAACACCACTTGTAGACCAAAAAAACTAAGTTCTGGATGATCTCTGTTTTTATCATCAACGAATATTTTTTATGAATGGAATTTTTGTTTTTAAAATGACTTTCCCCCCACCACCATGTCCCCCAAGAGATTCCTTTTGACATGGGAAAATGGGAAAAAAAAATCTTTGAATGAAAAAAGTGATAATTTCAAAGGACCCTTGTCAAGACAACCAGAATGAATAGAGATTTACAATTTAGATTTATTATACAGTTGTGGAGGGGGAAACCATCTGCGTTATCTGCTTTAAATATAAACACAGCAAGCACTTCTATATATTACAAGATACACAAGTAGTCCTAAGTATGCTAAACATTACTGTGGTTTAGTGCATGTATGCAATATGATATATCAGCAATGAGAAATGTCAGAGTATATACTTAAAATATATTATAATGTGTAATAAATGAAATTCACTGACTATTTATGGATGATCCCAAGCTTAAATTAGTCCTCTATTCATTTAGCTGTCATGAATATTTCCTATTTCCTCTACAGCATCAGAATAAGAGAAAGTATAAACAAATATGAGACTGATGAGTCAGTTTTATTGGTCACCAATAGTACATGAGACTCATCAGTTTTGTGTAGGTTGCATGGAGATATCTTTCATCATAAACTGCAAAGCCTTAGTAAAACTTGAAACTGGCTTGGATCAGGTCTTAGAAAAAGGACACTGATATTCCAAAGAGGAATGAATCTGCCAGAAAAGAGATGGAAAAATCATCACTTGGCTAATAAAGTGCAAATAAAGGCTGCAAGTAAAGCCATGTAAATGGGCTTCTAGGTAGGTTGCAAGTAATAAAAGTTCACAGGCTTTTTTTTCCTAGCTTCTGGAGAAAAAAAATCCATGCCAGTTTATTTCAGGAGAGATTTTCCTCATTTAAAATAAATAAATAAAACAACAAAAAAACACGCTTCATCTGGTTGAGACTCATTAAAGAAAGACGCATCTTATATCAGAAAACACTGGAAACTTAAACTAGGATCAGAATGAGAGAGTTAATGTATAAAATCTAAAAACAAAGCAAAACAAAAAACCCACATAATCAAAAAATAGACCTGAAAGTGCCTAGAGTCAACATTAGTATACCAACATTTAGAAGAACTGGTATTAAAGACTCTACTGGTACTTTCATGTTTGGATCCGCATTTTACTTGAACACATTTGTAGGAAAAAAAATGCTACTGCTGTTGCTTTGTGTTTGTGGAGGCATATGATGTCTGAATCCTTGGTTGCCATGCATTCAGTATTTAAAGTTATAGCCTTCTGGGAGCTGCAAGTTCTGTAGAACACAATTTAACATGTATGATAAAATTGTTCTAACATCCTCATGCTTATTGTTGGTGCTCTTATAGTTGAAGAAAATTTTTCTTGTTAGCATCTCTCAATAATTTTGTGTCATATTTCCAACCTCTAAAGCAAGCACTGTGCAGGCAGAGCAGGTTCCTGGCCATTGAGGGAGACCTACTTTCTGCATATTCATCTTCGCAGAGGAAAGAGATGTCTTAAAATCAAGTCCAGGAGCTAGAACCATAAGAATGGTATTGCTGGAATTTTAGGGTGGCAGACAAAGGCTTGGAAATAATGAAGATGGTCTATGATTTTGCTATTGTTCTGATTAAAGTAATCAGATGATATGTCATATACAGAGAAACAAAGCAGCCCAACGAAGAGACATTTGGAACAGGTCTAAGAACCTGCATTTTTTTCCTATATCTGCTATGGACCTGCTGCAAAATATGGCCGAAGCTTTTATTGTTTGTTGTCTCAATTTCTTTACTTACTGAAATAGCGTTAAGATCATCTTTGTTATAAAGAAACATTCTAAATCGGAAGATGGAATTCTTATTAGTCTTAGTAAAAAAAGAATCATCAGGTTATCTTGCATGATTCTTTTAATAAGGAAAAATATATTGACAAATGCTAGAAAAGAGTCAGTTTTATTGGTCACCAATAGTAGACGTGCCTGGATCACTAACTCTTGGAACGAAGGCAGGAAGAGCCATGCAGTGATTCTGTTCAGGCCTGAATTAAATAACACACAGCTTGCTTCAGAGTCAGAGGTCAACTCCAGCAATTTGCAGTGTCCTGCCAAAACTGAATCCAAGCTATTGTGAATGAAATCATGCTTTTTATTTATTTATTTCATTTGTACTCTTGAAAGTAGCAAGGAACACTGCAGAAGCCACATAGTAATATCTGGATAAAGTAAGAAAACGGACAGCTTTCTAGTTACTTCAATTTCTGATTAATGTGTGCTGATGATATAAGGCAACCCACAGATGGGCTCTTGCATTGCTGTATGAAGCAGAATGTTTTTGTTTTTGATGCACGTAGCACTAGAGGTGTCCTTGTTTACTGGTCTCCAATACAGATCTCTGTTTTCTTCAGAATGCAGATGCGGAATTGTGGCCACTGTACTAGAGATCTCCTTACTTAAGCTCTTTTGGAAAATGAGAATGTTTGTGAAATATACATGATATAGAAGGATTTGCCCTTATATAAATATGGCTTAGTTATATTGGACAACTTGTCCTGTATGTGGAATAAAATAACATTCCCTGTTCTTGTACTTGACAATCTAGGCAACATGGCCAGTAAAATTTGTTATATGGACCCATACCTCCTTAAGGTAGTTAAGAAACACTTCTTAATATCTAATATTCAGGATATTATTTATACCATTAGGTGGTGCTTTCAGTCTTCTCTAGCACTAGGAAAGTAGCAAAAGGAAAAGGCTTCTTAGCTTTGGGGAGGACGTGCTTGCATAGTGTTGCTGAGGATGAAATAATGAAGACCAGCTGGGGCAGCAACAGGATGTGACCGCGAGGAGCAGGGGAAGGAGGTGGATGAGGCAGAGATTCAGCTTGTGGAAAAACTCTGTAGTGGAAAGTGTGTGCAATGTGTGTACTTTTAAGCTAAAGATGATTCTGGGCCAAAGAAGTTAATGAGATGAATGCTGTTTCATATTAGCTGAAAATCTGTCTGGTCCTATGCTGACTTTGGATGCACAATAATGCTGTTCCCTTTCTCACTTTACCAAAGCAGTTATTCAGCAGCACAGTGCTGTGTTAAATGAGGGTCAGATTAAACTTTTCTTACAAACACTCAGGTCTCTGGTCAAAAAGCAAAATTTTAGAAGTGTATACAGGCTCTGTGAATGGATAAGAGTATCCCAGCTTCTCAGTTGTCCTGAATGGTTTTAATTAGGCCACCTCCTGGCTCCTAAGAAGCCCTCTGTCCCTAAGGAGAGGTAAAATGTTGAATCTGAGCCTGTCAGGGCAATTGGATGATGGATATTTGCTGAGGTTGTTTTCCTAGTAGTGTTACTTGTGTCAGTGAAGAAAATAAGTTTAAACATATTTATGTGACTGTCCTGATTTTATTTTGAAAAGAATTTGAATATAAGATTAGCATCATAAAGAAGTGGTACAAACAGGAAGAATGTTTTGCTATGGAAAGAAGATTATAGCCAAAGAAGAGACTCAAATAGAGAGAAAAGATGAAGCTATGAAGAATATTCTCATATTCTGATTTGAGCCATCTCCAGATCAGAAAGGAAAAAAAAGTGAGGAGAAAAGAAACAGTTTTTGACAAAATAGCATTCTGTTCAGGTGTGGAAAAAGTAGAGCATGGATTAAGAAGTATGGAGATGTTTTTGACTTCAATAACTCTGTGTTACAGAAGTTTCCCACTGGAGCTCTTTGGCTTTCTGCTCGACTTTAAATGCTTTAAAGGGATGCTTTAATTACTTTTGCAGGTTCTGTTTCAATAGTTGTTTTTTCTTTTTGATTTCAAAATCTTCCTGCAACTGGAAACTTGGTCTGTGTTTGCCTGAGGGAAAAGAGAAAATTTATCTCCTATAGGTCGAATATGAGTTAGCAGTTGCAGTACAGGAATTTAGAAGAACTTTTAAATACATTATCCTCAGCCATTCTTCGAAGTGCAACTTTACTAATTTCCTGTGGTTAAAAATTATAGTCCTTGGTAGAGAATGTACACAGTACGTAAGAAATGTGTTAAAAATATGTCAGCGATGAATAACTATGAAGGATTGTTTGGATGGAGGTTGCACCTAATTCCTTGAGGATTAGGTTGAAGAGATTTTTTGTGTGTGTATGTGTCGTCTTTTTGCTTGTTTTTATTATCAACTTCAGCATAAACAAATTATGCCAATGAAGTTTACTGAGGACAAAAATGTGGGAGGGAGCATAAAGACAAAGGCAGATTATGTTATAAAGTAGAAAGTTGGACAGCGTTGAAGACCGAAATAATAGAATATTAGTGGCTCAGGAAAGATCATTTACTTGATATTTAGCAGTGAAGTAGAACAGTTTGAGGAGAAAAAATAACTTATTCATATGGAAATAAATTTTTAAAAATATTTGGACAAATACTTAATCCTGATGGATGTAATTTCAGTTTCTGGTCTGTGAGAAGGTCCTCACCTTGACTCTTTCACTCCTTGTATGTAATATTTGGATCAGTTGCATGTCTCTGATCTAGCTGCCTCTCTGTGGACACAGGTGCTATTTTGAAACCCTTTATTACTGTGGTTATGTTTTTATTTATTTATTGAGAATTCAGTAGTATATGTGGAGAAACCAATGACTTAGTTCAGTGTGATTTGAAGAAAACAATTTCCCTTTCAGAACATGCCAGTTGTGGTCAGCTCTCCTGGTATTTTTGGCATGTTACCATCAAAGTTTGAATGGCTGCTTGGAGGGGCTTCTGTGACAGAAGAGAAACCAAAATATTAATTGAGTCTTGAAAACAGGACATTTTCTGTCTTTTGCTTTTTATGAATGCACTACTGACCAAACTTCACTAGTTTGTGAAATTCAAACCACTTTGAAAATCTAGAGAAAACACACAGTGCTCTGCATGTCATGTCACTTGTGCTGTTTTTATGCAGGTGAATTTTCTTTAAAAAGAAAATGTGATCTGAATGTATAGGCATAACTTTAAATTTAATTTTTCTTCACAAATTAATCAGAGTACATAACTTAAAACAGTTCTCAAAATGTGTTTCCTTTGCCATGTAAAGATTACTTGCTTTTTAGGAAACCATCCCGTGTATTCCCAAAAGAAGTAACACTTGACTGATCTTGCAGTATAGGTCAGGAATGAGCTACGGCTCAGCAAGTGCGTGCTGAGAACTGTCAGCCTTGGATAACAATTTCTGAACTTAACTGTCTATGCTCAGACAAACTGCAGTCAGTAAGAACTGAGACTACATTTTAATGCTCAACTCTATTTTTAGTCAAAAGATTATTCAAGTAAATCTGTCTGACTTAAAGGAAGTGGGCAAAGTTGGAGAAACAAACCTAAGACAGCACACTAGGACAATGTGGGGCTTTTGGTGGCATGTTCTCCTGGCATGTGTGTGTTTATGCTGTTCTAAATACTGATTTTTCTTTTTAATTTGGTCTTTATAGAACTGTTGAAAGCTTGGCTTTTTTGAAAGCGTGGCTTTTTTTTTTTTTTTTTTTTTTAAAGATCGTCTAAATTGGTATTTCCCTTCTGCAGTTCAGGCTTTATAAATTCCTAACTTTAGGAAGTCTTTACCTGTTAAGCTTATTTATTTTTGCATTATCATAACTCTGAAAGTATCATTGAAAAGTGAGTAGTGTGTTTAAAGAGTAATCATGGTGGAAAACATACTGTAAAAGCAAACTTAAAAGAAAATTAGTGAAATAGATACCTGAGTATTGTTCCCAGGTAAAATTACAATTTTTCTTTTTTATAAAAATATTATTTTAACAAAGTTGTATTCAGTAGGCATCTGAATAGTAAGAGAATATTCTCTGTGTAAGCTGATTTTTATTCTTATGAATAGTGTTCAGTAATCTTTTATGCTATCTGTGTACCAGTATATCATCCATTACATCTGTCAGGGCTGTACCATGAAATATGTATTCAGAATTGCTGTGTGACATGTACAGCAATTTGCAAGGCAGATGTTTGATTTTGGTTCTCATCGCAAGTGATATACAATGTGCATTTGCCACAGTATGAGAAACACTATATTTTAGGGACAGAAAAGAAATTGTTTAAAGATGTCAGGACCCTTCTGATTCTTGCAATGAAAGAGTCTCCAGGGCAGGAGGACCTTGTGGCTCATCCGTTCTAAAGCACTGTCTGGAAAACCGTTTAGAGGAATTTAATTTCAGCTTCCATGGTTTGTGTCTCTGAGCAAGATGAAAGTCTGAACTAGTCTAGGTGGCCCTGGGGATCCTGCAGACAGCCTGTACGTGTCCAACACCAATGCTGGAGCTCAAAATGGTCCCATCCAGCTCGGGAGGGCGCTCTGTTGGCCCAGGCCTCCCAGCCTGGAAAGGCCCAACAGCGTTTTCTATTTAAAATCCTCAGGAATTTCACCGATGAGGTGGCGCTTAAGTCCTTTAGTTGAACATGAACCTTGCTGGTTTTGTTTAGACCTATAAAGTAAGAGCATTCGCTATGGACTTTTCTACACTTTTAAACTTAATGCTTTCATTTTGCCTATGACTGCTTCTCATTTAGTTGTAAACAGACACAACAGTAAAGTTTTCTCTAGGCCAAGTCTGGATTCCTAAGTTTGTTGCCGGGAGTTGCATTTTACCAATAAATGTAGTTAAGCTTCTGGCTAAGAATACGTTTCCTTGTGCTGTCTGTGGTGTGGGTGGTAGCATCCGGATGAGGGTGCTAGCAAATGGAGTTGCAGTAACAAATTCCTGCAACTACTTTTCAAGTAAACATGCTATTCTGGTGCAAACCAGAAGCATTTCTGCTGATATCAAATGGATTTTGTAACCACTAAAGCCAGCACAGGAGGTTCAGCCACGAAAACAACACTTTTGACTTCTATATCTGGTGCCCTGTGGGAATTCCTGTTCCCTGTGGGAATTCTTCAGCACGATGCTTTGGAGACTGACACAGAAAGGTTATTATGTTCTTCCTCTTGCATTTCACATACGACCTTTGATAGATTTTTCTGTTTCCTCATCTTTTGCATTACTATGAGCCCAGATTTTCTATGTAATTTGATCAGAGTTAAGCTATAACATATGTGCCATTCTTCTTTTCCCGTAGTTAAAATAACAGATATAAGCACTGTTTCTTTCCTGTGCAGTTTTATTTTGCTATGTTTTTGGAAACTTCAAATGTGAAGATTTAACTTTCTTGGTAATAGAAATGGGTCTAGAATAATTATGAAGTCTTAATTCCACTTTAAAATCAGTGTTTTTTTAATTAGTGATTTGCTGTACATATTGACATATGAACGAAGAGTTCTGTATACTGAACACATGTAACTCTTCTCCCCACAGAAGACATGCCAAACAGAAAAACAATCTCCTACTCCTTCCTTGTCTGAAAGAAATAGTTGTTTGCACTGTTGTTTCCTCTTAGATTTCCTCTCCTCAGCCCTGCTCTTTCTGCATCTATTTTCTTTCTCTGCCCAGCTGAGTGATTCCGGAAAGAACATGAATTATTAGACAGAATCTCATAGATCGTCTCTCCATGGGGATTGCTTTTCATAGGACCCCGGTGCTGCTTGCTCCCTTCTACACGCTGAAGAGATCAGATAGATGACTATTTAGGATAAAAAACTTGGAGGGAAAGTTTAGTCTAAAATTTATTTATAGTTGATGAGGGGTTTGTTACCAGTGTACATCTTACTTGTTAAGACATACCTTTGTCTCCCAATTTGCTAGTGTATATGTTATTGTGCCTCCATGGTTAATCATTTATAATGGGCTTTTTTGGCTAAGACTAGATCTTCAGCTGGTCTGAATTGTCACAGCCCTATTTATGCTGCATTCGTCCCACTCACATGCAGTGTTGTGGAGAGTATTTCCCTCTTGCTTCTTTTTCTTGTTTTTTAGCGTCTTTACTGTTTAAAAAAAAAAAAGCGTAGTATTTTGATAAGGGCTAAGTTATCTTTATCTTTTAAATGTACAGTATAACAATTGCAGCGTCACTCCAAGTGAAGCATTGTATTTGCCATTTATCTAGTTATAATGATGCCAAAGGTCCAATGTAAATATCCTTTTTTTTCTGTCCAGCGACCTCCCACTTTGACTTACTATAATCAAAAAGTATTATCTTCTGTAAAACAGCCTGTCAGGGAGAAATAATAGGGCTGTTAAGCTTTTGGCAAAACTCCATTGCATACTGCAGAGATACAATATTCCAGTTTTGTAGGAAGTTTGTCAAGTTGCTTGGTTGCTATAATGTGCTGGGAAAATCCTCCTATCATCATCAGGTAGCAGCTGATGGCAGCCAGCCCCTCACAATTTAATGAGGAAAGCTGGAGCAGTAATCCCTTCAGGAAGGTCATGTAGTGTTGATTACAGGTTTGCAACCAGTGCTGAATTTATGTTTTGTATCAGATCCTCCATCCCCCTTTTTAAATTTTTTTCCTACTGAGAAATTATTTTTCATGGCAGTATATGTGTATCAAATATACTCTGTGGAGGAGAAAGAAATTTATATTTGGATTTCTCTGTTACTTTTCATATGTAGTAAGCATAATATTTATCTGAGCAAGATTTTACTTTATTTTTCAGCACTTGAAGAAACATTAAAATAGGCTTTAAAGTGGCTGTTGAAAGAAAGTATGTGCTTCTCAGCTGTGCTGGGCTGCTTGGCAGCAGTTCAGTTTGCTGCAGTCAGGGCGCTTTCAGCACGTGCTGTGTGATGCAGACATGGGCAAATGCTTCACATACTGAACCCCATGTGTTAAGAAATGTGCTACTGCCTTCTCCTGTGTGCTCTTGAACATGCTTCTTCTAGGAAACATAATGAAAAAAGGGAGGAGAATAAAAGTCCTGTATTGAAAAGGTAGAATAAGGAAAACTGGAGAAAAAAATGGGCTGTAAACAATATCTGTGCTGTTGATTATATGAAAGGGGCAAAGGAATGAAAAAATGGGATAATATTTTCTTCAAAATGTAGTACAAATGTAGTACACACTTGGGAAAGCTTGTAATTTAATAACTCTTTACTGAAAAAGCTTTACAAGTAGAAAGAGCTTTCACTTTTGGGGGAGTGGGGAGAAAAAAAGTCACATTTATATATTTAATGCTAGGAGAAAAATTCTTTGCAGCATGTGTAACATTAACAGTTCTGCAATAAAAACATGGTATCAATCATGGTTTGTTGCCCTCTTTCCCCTCCCACTCTCCTTTTTTAATGGCTGAGGAGTACATTCCAGACTAGATTCATAGCGGGTGTCGTGCAGCATGTGAACCCCCATGAACGTTGAGCTGCAGCCCAGCCTGAGCAATCTGTGGAATGTGAAGAGCCCGGAGGGAGCGGGACACGTGGGGATGCTGGAGCTCAGCCTGTGCTGGGGGTCCCTTGCTGAGCGAGTTCTGCTTGCAGGCAGACTCTATTATATCGCATTGTGACCTGGACTAAATCAGCTACACCTGACTCTAAAGCTCATGTTTTATTTTGGGTGTGGAAGATCATATGCCCGGGCTTTTTTTGTTTTGTTTTTCTGTAGTTTTGGTTGTTTTTCCCCAAGTAAGGCAAGATTTCCAGCTGATGTCAAGGTGGGGATGGCTTGTCCCTCGGCTGCGTGCTCTAGGGCGCAGATGTGGCCCAGAGGGTGAATTCTCAGGAAGTGTCAATCTTTCTGCTTGTGCAGAAAAGCAGGAAAACCCATCACTGTTCATATCTTTAACCCTGTGCTTGGAGCAGTGCTGTAGAACTATCCAGCCTTCCAGATCCGAACGTGGTGCCTGGCTGCCCACGGAAAAGCATTCACGAGTTGATTAAAGATGTGCAAACTGTTTGTGCTACTCCTGGAGATGGAAACACCGAGTGATTCCAGAGTTTGGTCAAAGATCAGTAATTGCGTTTGTGGAGGATGCTACGTTTCTGTTCCCTGGACGGTTAGAGTTTATGAAGTATCTCTTAATTTTACTAGCTCTTGTTATGTTGGAAGTCTTTCTGCATCTTGTCAATAATGTTTTGAAAAGCTTTTTTCCTTCTACTGTTTTTGCTGGGATGTTACAACAGAAAGCACATACAACTAAATGCAAGTTGATTCTCTTACCAAAGTACAAAAAACAGTTTTAGGGGTAGGATTGCTGCTGCTCTTATGTCTGTGGAGACCTATAAAAGGAAATACGCTGAACCGTGTATTTTTTTGCATAGCAGTTTTGGGGACGTGTGTGGTAGATCTTAAGAAAAATGCTGAGGAGTGTAAGGGATGTGAAAGAAGATGAAAGCTGTCAGCGTAGGAAGACTAATGCTGAGACAAGGCAAGAGCCTGAAAATTCTATAGGGAGAAGCAAGTGGGAGCACAGGATCCCTCCTGCAGGGAGGGCTTGTACTGCCAGCAGTTATATGCAGAGTTTTCTCTTTCTCCTTGACTTGCTTGGCCTTATTATGATCATAATGAAAATTTATTAAGTCAAAACTCCCTTGCTGTCCCTTTTCTTTACTACAGTTAAGTAAATGGCTTTGGTATGTTGTAATAGGATTTGTTCCAACGCGTTTCCCATATTATTTCAGTCCTGGTATATCCTCTGGTGTGTCTGGTGTAGTATGAGATTAATCTGTACCTGCTGTAACTACAGATTGATTCTCTTTCATCATAATATAAAATTCAACTCTGAAGAAAATGCAAAAGGCATATTGAAAACTGTTGAAACTTTGTTGGCTTCTTAGATTCTCAGCTTGTCTTCAATATTAATTTCAGAGTGTTTGAATTTTGTATGGACAAATTATTTCATCAGCAGAAAGTTGTTCTATTTGTGCTTATCCTATTGTAAAATTCCAAGTTGAGGATTTTTTTTTTTCTTGTAGTATTTAAAGAAGTAATTCAGCTAGATAAAGACAGCATGCAACTTTGCCAATTTGGTAAGGTGATGCATGTTTCAATGTACATACTTGAAGCAAATTATTTGCAGATGTTTTGCAGTGATATTGGTTCAAAAATTCATGATTATTTGAATATCACTGAATGATTTCAACTTAGTTATAGGACATCCACTATTCATGGACTGTTTTGAATAGGAGGAAAATTGTAGGGGGGAAAAAACCCCCACAGTTGTTGAAGTATTAAGACAGATTTATTGTAGCAATAATTTTTCTCTAATGTCATGCTATGAAGAATAACTGCGATGCTTTTTGTCTCTTTAAACTGGTGAACTATAAATACTGTCCATGGAGTCTTGTTTGTTATGTATGCATTCCATTCATGTATATTATTTAAAAATTGCTAATCACTTAAGAACGGTCTAATCTACATTTCAGATGAAGATGCATTATTTATTATCTTGCCAGCCATTAGGTCATGAAAGTCTCCAAATGTAATCTGTTGTACTATTTTTGATCTTTTAAAAATTTAAAAATAAATCAGGACTTTCTAGATTGATGCTTAGCAGGAAATTTAAGCATGATTACATTTTACACCTAGATTAAAACTAACAAACAAATAAAACCCTTTTCCAACAGTTACCGTGTCCTCAACAATCTTTTCCTTCCTTCCCAGTTTATGTTGGAGTATTAAATTATGGTAAATAATTTTTTCAGAATTTTCAGGTTTCATATTTTCTGAGCTTGCCATGTGAAAGTTAAAAGCTCTTCAGGAATTTCTAGCTATATATGAGCCTGATATCTGCATTTCAGGGCACTCAAAGAATGCCAATATTATATTGGTATTCTGTCAAATCTAGAAGAAACTGCTGTTTCGCTAATCATGGTGAGAAATCAATTTCTAATCATCTAGAATCCTAAAGTCAGAGTTCTGATCTCTTCTTCTGTCACTTTTTTTTCTTTAAAGAATGATAAGGAAGAAAACTTTTCAAATCTGGGTGAATTTTCAAGTTGCTTTGTGGATTTGTTTCATGATTTTTGTCTTGTACTTTGCTGATATTGCTTTCTGTTCTTGGTTCTGTTTGGGCGAAGATGAATTTCCATGTTGTTTTTCTACAAGCATGCGGCTTCAGTCACTTTTTAGTGGAACAAAATCTGTTTTATCATATTTACCAGTTATTTTTTCCCCTACGGTTTTGTTTTCCCTGGAATTTTGGATTTGTAATGTTGCTACCCCATTGTGCCTTATTTACAAGAGTTGTGTGAATACTATGCCGTATTTCCATGGCTGGAGCTACGTTCTACTTGCTTAGTTACAGAGTCACCTAATTTGAAAGAGCTTTCTGATTTGGCTTATAAATCTTAGTCAACTGTGAAAAGTTGAGTAACCTTTGGGTATCCAAGGCAAGCTTTATTACCCTGTTAGAGCTCTGAATGTAACATCTTTTGTAAGTATTTATAGATATTATGATGCTTAGACAATAACTAAATGGCCAACTATGTATTTTTTTCCAAGTATGTTGAAGAATGTTAGTTTTGAGGATGTGATAGATATATAAATGACATATGACTACTTATGTACCGAGTTATTTTCTGCTGCATTTAAATCTGATCTTTATTATATCGCTTCAGGTCAGATTTTTGACAATATATCTGAAACTTTTGAAACCCTTTGAAAATTTGTACTTCATCCAAAGCATAAACCCTGTTGGAGCTGCTTCCAGTAGGATTCCTAGATTTATGTTCTTTTTATTATTAATACTAATGCAACTAAGATTTTACCCTTTGGATAACATGTTTAAATAAAAAAAGAAATGGATAAAATGAAATAGTTGATTTTCCCATAAGCGAAGAAATATCTTTTCTTAATTGAAATATAGCTATCCATTATACATAGCTATATATACAAATACTAGACTTATTCTCTGCTATTATAATGCTCAAGATGACAAAGATGTATGTGTCCTTCCTGGGTAAAGACAGTGATACTCTCAAAATTGATTATCTGAACAGAAGGGCATTTTTCTGATTCTTGGAAATAGGAGAGGATGAAGAAGATCACATAAACCTATTAGCAAAGTTTTGATAAGACTAAGAGCCATTAGCTAAGCTTTTTATCCTCTAGCAATTACCAGATCTGAAAATGTTATTTTGAAGCTGTACATTTGATGAATTTGATGAATTTGAGAGCATGCGAGGAAAAATACAATGAAGTTACTTGTTATATGGAAGCAAAAGGGAGGGAGAAAGTATTTTCTCTGTTGTACAGTACACAATGCTGGCAGTTTCGCTTTTAAAATGGAACTGAGAATTACAGAAACAAGCACAGAACTTGGCTTATCTATTGCTTAAGCACCACGGAAATGGCTTATCTCTTTGCAGAGCTCATGTGCTAACCAGCCCAAGGATCTCATGATCCTTTCTACAGTTAGTGCAAGTTTCAGGGCAGCATTGGCTTTGAATCGCCTATCAGGTGGCAATTCTATTTCTCTGCCCATATTCTTTCAGCTTCCTTCTCACCACCCTTTTGTTTTTTTTTTGTTGTTATTTTTTGTTATTTTCTCTGTTATCTTTTAATTCTGTTGTTATTTTTTCCTTCTTTTTGCCTATGGGTTACTGTGTTCTGCTAACCATTGTAACTTGTCTGGATTAAAGCAAGTAGCTTTGTTTAAAAGTGCTTCATTCTTCTCCAGGGTAGGGAAGTTTCTTTTTGAATTTGTGTTTTAGTACATTCTTAGTAGCCATGTTCATGGAATATGATCCTAATCTGCTAGTTGCTCTGTGAACAAAGAATAACAATGTCATGCTAGATATGTTTCTAAACTACTTGTTGTCAAGTCCTTGGTAGGTGTTACAAATAACTTCCCTAGTTAGCCTACAGATTAGTACTAAAAATTAAAGACCACTGGTCCTTACTGCCTTTATCCTGCCAACAGTTCTGTTCTGTAGCTTTGGTTGGGTAGATTAATCTGAAAGAACTTATTTTTTTAGTCATTCCAGATATGAAATGGGAATGAAATGGTATGACTGATATGTTCCACCCCACATACTAATCCTAGCCATAAATCAATAAGTTTGAGCATGGAACTTATCCCGCTAACTGAGGAGACAGTAATGCAATAGCTTCATACTTCTTGGCCAAGAAAAGCGTGATCTTGATACACTTGCAGAACCAAAAAATGTGTGGGCCTGCTTAATCATATACCCACGATCACACCCGCCTCTTTTTGGCCTGCAGTCAATCTCTTTTTCCTCCTCCTTTTGTTTTGGCTCAGAGGAACACTTATGGATCCAAGATCCATATTTCACAAGGAAAATGAAACACCATGCGAGCCTGATTTGAAGCTACTCCTGACCCATTTCTTAAGCCACAAGTTTTAATGACTTGTGCGAAAATGATACTTATGAACTTTCTCCTTTTCTTGTCCTTTATCCATTAATGTGAAAAGTTAGTGTTACTAACAAATTGCCTGAGCTATATTTGTTTGAACATCAGTTTATTTGTTATTAGTGTGTTTTACTACATTCAAAGATCAGTGTTTAGTCTAAGATAAAATACTTTGTGATATGTGTATCCAGCAAAGGATAAAAGAAGTATATAAATTACAAGGTCTTTGGTAAGATGTTCATAACAAATCATTGCATAAGCAGATTATTGACAAGGATCTAAGTATTCTTGCTGACTTCAATAAGAGACAAATATGTGAAATTTTAGGTAATTTGCTTTTCTGACACATAGACTTGGAAATGATTTGCTTGATTTCCTTCAAAATTCACACACCTGAAGATGTAAGAACATTTGTTATGCTTTGATGTATTAAAGATATCCACAGATTCAGGAAATAAGCATTACAGGGGAGAATTCTGTGTTGTTTCAGATGATACCCTGTGTTAGCCTTTTGTTAGACTGATTCACAGGTGTGGCTGGTTGGTGAAGTCATTTATGGGCCCGTGTTTAAAAAACAAACCGAAAACCCCTGACATTCTCTCCCTGCTCCCCCTCCCCCATGTATAAATAAAAACTTTTTCCAAAGAAATGCTATGTAAACGTAGTATTTTAAATTTAGTAGTAACTTAAATATGAAACTTTTTGAACACTGCTTATTATGGTAATGAAGTTTATTTTAATGTCTGTATCCGATAGATACGTTTATTAACCTCAGAAACTGAGATACATCTGTATACAGGGCCATCTTAAACTTGGAAAAACTACCTTTTTTACATTTTATTCAGAGAGAACAGTGGACCTGTGAGTGTGTGGTAGGATTGTTGTATCCAATAAGTGAAGAACTCTTATCTCTGAAATAGATGATGATATGTTACAGCCATCCTGTGCTGAACCCGTGCGTGTGCAGGCTGCCAGAGCAGTCTCACCACACCCATAATATTCCTTAGAAAATTAATGGAATCTTTTTGCCATTTGTTTTTAGCATGTTTTTCTTTGAGAATTTCTCAGCAGCCAACTGACTGAGTTTTGCAAAAGATAAATCATCTTGCACACCCCAAATAAATAAGCAAATGAATGATTGATTTTAAAATGTTTCTTGTGAAGCGATTACATTCTTTAAGTAATTCATTAGGGGTGTGTGTGTGTGTGTGTATATATATATATATGTATTGCTGCTTTATTTCAGCTTTTTGTATTGATAGTTCTGAAGGAGATGATCTTTGGTTGGCTACTGTTGTTATCTGGTTGGCTACTATCTATCCTGGACTATAACACTTCTTGATGAGCAGAGCACATCCATAAATGTGCCAAGGACACATTAATCTTCTCAAAACTGACAAGGTGACTCTTGGGAGCCTGGATTTCATAGGTCCTTCAATTTACTTTTAAAAATGATATTCTAATTTCTTAGTACTTTAGAAAATAGGGTGGAAACATAGAAACTCTCCTGACTTCAGATTTCTTATCCCCAGCTGCTATGCAGTAACAGAATATTCTGGCGTATAGGTAGTTATTTGGACATCAGTGCTCACATTTGCTGGTGTCCGGAATGTCTATGCCGTGTCCCATTTTAGGAGACCGGCTCCTGCCACTTCTGTGCAGCAGGGGGTTTGCAGCAGCCTTGTCACTTCTCCCTCCTGCCAAAGCCTTTTAGCTCGCATTGGCCTCTCTGGCCCAGCACCTCCCAGTAACGTTGCTGTTGTGTGCCAGAAATATGTCACTCCAACTATAAGATGTTCTTCCTCAGCTTATGCCACAGAACGTGTGTGTGGACTGTGAAATCCCATAGTGGGAGATCTCTCCTTGCATACCTGTGAGAATCTGTGGTACTGTCTGCAACCAGAGAGTATTAGAGATGATTTTTCATAAACCTTTCCTTGGAAGAGCAAGTGCCTGATGTACAGCATGCACTTAAACATGTGTCAGTATATGACAAGGATAATAGCATGTGAAATCCTGTTAAGGACTTTTTTTGTTTGTTTTCTTCTTTGTTTTTTAAAGCAACCACAGCTTTTCTTTATAAAACTTGCACGAGGGAAGCCCCCCAACCTGCCAGAGAAATTCTCTTCTTTTGTAGAATAGGTGGAAAAAATGTTATCAGTGGACTGAGGAAGGCTCTGGACTACTATGCGTGTATCCTTATTAATGAATCAACATAAGAACAAAAAGTAAAGTTACTGTGTTCGAACCCCTTGAAGTAACTCATCATCAATTTACATAATCTGATTGAAAGGGATAACAATCTATGCTAAGAAAGGTTTCCTGGGAGTGTGTTGCATATGTGTGGTTTTTTTTGTTGTTGTTGTTGTGTGTGGTTTTTTTATTTTAATGATGTAAACTGTATATTGATGCTTGTAAAATC
>NW_010587941.1:0-19292 GCF_000705375.1 Tinamus guttatus
AAAAAAAAAAAATCCTTGTTTGTACCTGGTAAGGATCGTGCAAACTCCAAGACACATTCATACAGGCGAGCAATGCTGCTCCAGTCATTGAGGAACATCTCAACAACTTTGCGGCCTCCAACTGGTTCAGACAACTGATTTTCATATGTCAGGTAAACATGACGTGTTGGTCCTGCAGTGGTAGAGAACAGCAAATACTGATTAACCAGAGATTCCCAAACTCTGCAGTTTACAGCCTATGCTTGAAACATGGTAAGTGACCTGGAAGCATATTTAAATAGTAAGAATATGCTATCTTGGCAGGCAAAAGTTTCATTCAGGTACACAGTGGTTCATTAGAAATCTGGAGGATTTCTACGCAGAGATTGGAGGTACTGGATCAGATTACTGCATGGCAGAAAGAAACAAATTTTTCAAGGCTTCACAACTAAAACTCACCTTGCTCCCTGGATGAGGCGCTAGTAAGAGGACAATTTGCAAACACCAGCTCAGCCACCCACGTGCGATTGTTTCTACCTTGTAACCGGAAAGTGCAATCAAGAAGGGACCGGTCCAGAGCCTTCTGCGTTTCCTCGTTTACACCTTTACAGGGAGGAATTCTATTCATGAAGAAAAAAAGGACATTAACTGCACACAGTGAAGCTCCAACATGGAAGCAATTCATTTGACAATTCCTGAAGGGCTTAAGGAATCCTGAGCATGAAAGAATGAACAAATCAATAGAAAAAAAAAGAAAGAGTTGGACTGCAGAAAAACAGTCAGATACCTTACTCTTCTTCACAAACTTTGGGGGTGGAAGGGGCATACACAGAAAAAGGGGGGAGAGAAAGAGAGAGACAGAGAGAGAGAGAGAGAGAACACGCAAGAGAATGAATTATAAAAGCACCCTTAGTTAAGGCCAACTTTCATATGGATTCAACATTTGCAAACTATAAACTGTTGTGATCAGCTGGATTGGATTGGCCTGGTATCCTGTGTTCATTCTGATTCAGAATTACAGTTCCACATTCACAAATCATTGCACGGTCTCTTCCTTAGCACTGATGAAATTTGAGGCCTGGGGACTGTCAAAAACCTTTCTCAGAGATCCCTAGTTCAGGTTAATGAAGGAAACAGATGCAATTTAGGCTCCAAGTCTATTCTTCTTTTCCCTTTCTTCAGTGTCCCCCTTTTCTTCACTTGGAGTTCAAGATCCATGAGAGTTTAAAAAAAAAAAAAAAAAGTAACAACAACAACAAAAAACGATTCCCCCAAATCCCCAAGATAATTAGAAGAGCAGCACTAAAGTAATTCCTTTTTACTTTAAGTCTATATACAATAATAAAACCAAGTATGGGAACACTTCCTCTTACTTTAATAAACGTATTGCATGACTGAAGCCATCTCCTTCTACTTGTACTCCTTGGTGAGGAATGTCCATATTAGACAGCTAAGAATGAACAAGAAAAACATTATTCCAAGCAAAAAGTCAAGCAAAACGGTTGGTTGTTTTTTGGTCAAAGGTGACATAGATGTTTTACATTCTCAAGCACTGGAAAGCCTAAATCTAGACCGTATACATTTGGTATAAAGTTTTCTCCCATCCCCTCTTCCTACAAGCATCTCATTCACCCTCTGCCATCCCCACAGTTTTTCAAGCTTTTTCCACAGTACTCAGTACTACAGAACCAGCTGCAGCACAACTGGAGCAGCCCAGTGTGAAATATCAGCCATGCAGGCTCAGCTGGTCAAGGTAACTACCAAGCGAGCACATCTACAGCTCCTCCAAAACAGTCACATCAAGTCAAGGGCATCACATGGTGGAAAGGGAGAAGCAGGGAAGGCAGGAACAGCATTTAATACATACCTCCATACGAAGCCCTATAAATGGCATATTTGTATCACACATGGCTACAATATGAGCTAGGACTTTATTGAAGGCACACATTTCTCCTGACCGTTTTGGTTTCTTAGGTTCTGTTGAACATGGATCACCAGATAACTAGAATTAAAATAAATAAATAAATATTTTCATGTTCGTAGTAAGCATTTCAAAAAGATGTCATAGAATAATTTAAATTATACAAGTTTTAAATGAATTACACCCCGAGCACAAACCTCTCTGAGAAAATGCTTTACTTTGGGACTAAAACAATTCATTTAAAGTAAGGTTATAATCACCTCATCCTTCAAATCATTTATACCTCACCAAATTTGCATATGTCTGGCGCAGTGCACATCATGGAGATACTAGTGCTCTGCTTATGCAAGTTAGTGCAGCTACCTCAGAGAGCTTTGGGTCTTCAGACCAGCTGAGAAGGTCTACTATGAATTAAAATAGGGTAACTATTGCAGAAAAGTTTCCCAACATCTTCAGAAACAGAACAGAAAATTAAGCTTCAATATTTATATATAGATAAGACGTTAGCCATGTAATTTTTGAAATAACTACTACTAAAGCTGGCAATGATGCTCAGAACACATATTTAGCTTTCATATTTGAGAATAAGCCTAACGGCTTTTGAAGCACATACCTTGCGTTTGGCGCCGCTTTTAATTTGTTTGCCATTTTTTGCATCTAGTACCAGCTCTTCAATGTTTGCCTTGAACTGCTGCAGCAAAAGTGCAGTAGCAGGGCTGTCATCTCCTTCAGCATAACTCACGGAAAGAAAATGGTACTTGTATTCGAGTTCTGTAGGGTTGCCAGGAACATCAAACATCTCCACAACCTGCATTGAAGCAAAGCAACTAACTGAGAGGACCCTCAAGTTAAGACCAAGCGCATCTCAGTTCCCATCTGCCCCTCCAGTTTGCCAAGTAATAAAAGCTAATGTCCCCTCCTTGTTATGAGCCCAGGGACTTGATGAACCCACTGAGAGAGCAGGGAGGCCGAGGGGATACTCAGGGCTTAGAGCAATTAGATGATTGAGTTAATGCTTAATGCTAGAGTTAACGGTACCAATTGGCTCATACATCCATGCCTGGGAATGCAAGATAAGAAGCCTTTCTCTGTTACTTACGATATAGTACTGTGGAAGCCGGGTGAGCTTGATGAACAGTTTGTGTTTGGAAAGGTTTCCCACTGGATGGCTGGTATAATTAGCCAGCTGAAGAGTTTCACTGCTCACTGTTGGCAGATGTTTTATGGACTGCTTACAACGTTGCTGCCCAAGCCAGAACCTTGCATTGAAAGAAAGGCATTAGCACCCTGGGACCGCAGACTGGTTTTAGAGAATTAATGTCAAATTAAGAGTCAGTCATTTTCTAAATTAATTTTTATAACTGTTCACAAGTTATGCACAAAGAATTACACAGAAGATTTTAGGGTTTTACCTTTCCTTACCACTATCTTTACTCATTGTCATCAGCTTGGAAAACTGCCATTAGAAAGTCTTTGTTCCTGTATCCTGGTAAGCAATACAGTATATAAGGGCCAAAACTAGATTAAGGTCACTCTTGATTATGTCAAAAGTGAACTCATTCATCTGAATAAATTCGGAAACGCAGAACCAGGTGTAAGACAGCAATTTTTTCTAACGTTTGGAACCAGGCTTCATTATATCCCAGTGGATTTGCGCTATAGTGGTAAATTACAAAGCCTACCCAGGCTTGAATGGATTTCAGAAATATACAGCTTAGTTTTCTGTCAAACCTCTGCTGAAAATAGTAGCGGAAGGTATAGGCAGGCATTCAGCACTTCTCGGGCAAGACACATGTTTATTTTTATAGATACGCTTTAGATATATTTGTCCTAAAATACATTTCAGGGGACTGTCTAGCTGCTTCAAGAATTGCAGTACCACCCAAGCCATCAAGGAGATGTCATTTGTAACAAGGGGAGGTTGATTAGTTTCTCCAGGGGGCCAGTGCTTCATGCGTCATTGTGCTTCTTTTAGAAGCAAATTTCCTCAAGCCGAGGTTTCACCCTGAGATTTGGTCAGAGTATTCAGAACTTCTAAAAAGACGGAGCAGGCACAACTTAGTTTTCATATAGATGCAAAATGTATTTGTATTATTTGTTGCAACCACTCCTGGGAGCCAAACTTATCTTGTGTTAAGTACTAGTGGGCGTCTAAGTCTTAGGGCTTCAAGGAGGCAAGATCAAAAGTTTAAGCCAGCAAGGGCTGAAGCATTAAAAAGAAAAATAGCTATTATTTAAATCATCTTAGACCACTTCCTGGGTTTCCCTGTGCATTATAAGAAGGGAGGTCCTTCTTGCTGAGAAACAAGCAGCGTTCAGCTGGTGAAACAGCGGAATAAAGGAGAAAAACGAGCATGAGCACAAAAAAAATCTCCCCAGGAAGCAAATGTTTTGCTCCTGACTTAAAGTCAGGAGAAAATTCCATGCACGCTGTGTCTACAGCAACGCATGGGACCATGTGCAGGCAGACCAAGGACGACCATGGAAATGACTCCCAGCAAAATCAGTTTCTTCCACCTGTTTAGAGGAGACAGCAAGTATTCAAAGTTGCCAAGAAGAGGGAAGAAGTATTTTCCTGTGTGTGTCTGTGAAAGCAAACAGATATGCAAAATACAAATAAAGTCACCATGTATGAAAACTAAATGGATCAACCAAGTTACTTACTTGAGCTGCTGAAGCCAAGGAATGATGCGCTTCATATCATCATTAACAGACTTCTCTACGTCATCTAGTGTCAGTTGATCTGTAAGAAGAGTAGATGAGTGAACAGTCCTAACATTCACATTTCAAACAGAAATGTGATATTTTAGTGGAAGTATCTCAGCTAATTTGACAGTCACAATGCAGATACTCCAAGAGTGATCCATGTTTGTAAAACCTGAGCATTATGCTATTAGACAAATAAACTAGAACAACTCATGTTCCTCCTCCTTTTCTGAAGCAGTCTGAAAGTTAGGATTTATTATGTCAAACTATACCTCAAGAAGCATTAAGTCCCCTAATATGCACCTAACTGGAAGCCATTTAAGAACACTGCCCTGGCAGTGTGAGTCATATAGAATATGCATTGCAAATGAAGCCTAACAAGACTTAGCCTGCCCTCCTCTTAAAATATATTTAGCTGAACTACAAATCTGGGTACAAAGACCAAATGTGCCATTCTTCATAAGCTCATATACCTAGCTAATGACCTAACCTGCAGTGCTCACTTACATAACCCTTACTTTCAGGAGTTCACAGATTTGATAAAATTGTTCATGCAAAATTACTTCAGTAGGTAATAGTAGTACTAGCAGTAATTTCAGCTACTTACCAACACCATGTAGCATCAGCTGAAACATCCCAGAATGGAGATCAACAAAGACATGCAGACACTCTGATCGGCCACATGGTTCCAAAATAGGAATTACAAGAGTTGGAAGAGCTGTTTCAATGACCGCTACAGAAAAATTGATGTTAATAATATGACTCAAAATTCAGGCTCATTACAGTAAAACTTAACCTATTACAATTACAAAACCTTTCTTTTTTTTCCCCTTTTAAAGACAGTTCACAGGAGTAATCTTTACTTGCAGTCTCCTGAACTCAGTAAGTCTATTTGTCTTTTACCATAAGTCGTATAAAAAGGGAATTGAAGCGTACAAATGCCTCTGTGAAAATAGTTCTAGTAACATCAAATCAGCCAGTGGGGGAAAGGAGTGAAATCAGATTAAGTTTAAAGGAGAATGAGATTATAAATCCTTGAATATTTTAACTGACTGCATCAAGATTATAGGCTCAATCCAAATTCCAACAGTTTCAACACTGGGTAGAGCAATTTCATTTAAAGTCAGCTCCAGACAGTGAAAGACTAATTTTGAATCTGAATGCAAGTTTTTACACTAGACCAACTTTAGTCTTTCCCCAAGAATATAATGCACCGGCAGCTTCATCTATTATACTACATTTAGAGCTGGGTACTGCCGAGTATTTTATAGCTATTATTGCAGAATGATTTAAAGCTACGTCTTGTTACTTATGAATATGTTTCCCTTTATTTATGTTCACATATTTTCTGTCTAAATTACTGAAAACAAGCATCACAAAGAGAAAACA
Source organism: Tinamus guttatus (assembly GCF_000705375.1). The sequence goes on from NW_010587941.1 coordinate 5,996, forward strand.
CACACACACACACAAAAAGGATCAGAATTCTAGGCACAAAAAAGGAATGAAAGTGAAACAAAGATCAGGAGAAAACACATACAATTGTCATTAACATTGTAGCTCTTAAGAATGGCTTTCAGCTCCTGGAGTTTTTGATGAGATCTTGCATGGACACTGTCTATTAGGAGTTTTTCTATGGACAGGTGGTCGATCTGTAAAAAGGAATGCACATGAGCAAGTTCAAACGTGATGTGCAGGCACTATGCATGAGAATACTTTAATCAAGGTACTGAGTTTAACAAAGTAATTAATTTAGATAAAGCCTTCTTTACTGCTTTGCAAACTGTTCAAGATGAATCAAAGCCATTTTTTATTCTAGTATAAGAAAGTAAATATAGAAGGGACTTGCAGCTGTATAGAATTATACAGAATTTCAGTGCATGCTTTTGTATACCAGAATGACCTTCCCCTGAAATTTGGCTTTTCAAAACAAGGCCTTAAAAAACAGATGTATTTCTATAACAACAAGAGCATCTCAACCTGGTGGCTGTTACTGCTTAGTGTTCTTCCTCACAGAGGACTGAACAGAGCTTCTTTTCTAACTAGATGAAAGTCAGTAAATTAAAATATAACCACCTCCTCAGGCAAACTTACTTGTTTGTACTATTGTTTTGTATAGTGTTTTAAACAAGTGGAAGCATAGCATGCTCAGTCATTATAGTTATGCAATTATGCCATGGAACAGCAATGTATACAAAGCAATAAAAAAAAAAAAAAACAGATTAACAAGTTATAAAGGGAATCAATGTTAACATTGCCATATAAAATGGCCTCACATTCAATTCTATGCTCTGCAGTCCTGATTCTGTAAGCTTCCTTAATTTCCACCAACTCCAGTGGAACTGCAGCAGATATTCTAAGTTAAGTATATTTTCCTATACTTAGGCATAAATACACTATAGACCTTCACTGTAAAGACCAGAAGGAAGTCGTTCTTAGATGCCATTACCTGGCATTATCACAGTGAAGTCTCAGCCAAGCAGGAAGGTGGACTGCAGTATATTCTTGTAGATCATTTCAAAGATGCCACCTTGAACCTTTAGGTGTTTGCACAATACCAAGATATCATCAAATAGGCCAGCTGACATAACCTGGCTAGTGATAATATAAAACCAGTCTTTATGCAACACTTCTAACAAACAAGCCGTAAGTATCCTTTCCTAAAAAGCTTCAAAAGCTCAATGTAAGATATTCCTTCAGGGGAAGCAACTCAGGACTGCAGTTCTTCACAGAGAAGCTGATTTTTCAGAGGAAGGAATATTACACAGTACCTCCCAAACAAGAAAAGGAATAATTCCCTTTCAAACTAAACACTAACTTGACTACTCAGCACTATCTCATAATAGAGTATACAAGACACTAAAGAAACACGTTTAGTTTTTAAATGAGTTCAAGACCAATAATTTGCAACAACTATTAAGGTCTCAACATCAGCACATCATGAACTAGAACAACAGGCAAATAGAAATCTTAGAAACAGCTCTTTGAAGAGAATCAAAGCAAAACACAAAGTATTTAAGTTTCTGATTTACAGAACTAAATGCCTACTGCAAAGCAAATCTTTACCTTCATGGCTCTTTCCATCAGTTTGGAATCACAGGCTGGCAGGGGAGGCTCATGAGATATTTGTAAGGGTTTTGAGACATCAGTCTCATCAATCTTAATAGTGACCTTATGAACAGATGCAGTTCCTGTTTTCCTGCCAAGCACCTGTTGGCTTAAAATAAACAGAATAATTAAAACATAATCATAATGGTAGGAATTATGTTCTTCAGTAGTCAATCCTTGATTGTAGGAATTTTGCATAAATTTAACTTCTTCATTGTAATTCAGCTGACATGCTCCATTTTATTTTGAATGTTAACACAGCATTTAGAAAACTATGACCCCTAAAGATGTTTTAGAGTATTAAAAATTCTGTATAGGAGCGAGATGAACATGTAGATTACTCTTTCTCTTATTTTATGTAGGGCATCTCAAGTTCAGGGACCAATAATGATCAAGGAAGACTGACAAAGAACTATTTAACATATTGAGCTAGACATTCACCTAAACAAGAGTTGATTTTATGACTGCATCCATTACCTTCCTGTACATTACTGCACACCCCTCAATCCTTTGCAAGTCAAACAACATGTTAAGGTATTGAAGTACAGAAAATTCAGTTATGAAAATTCTGACTCAAGTTTAATAAAAATGATGCCATCATTTTAGTCGAGTTGATTAAGACCAGCCTTTGGAAATCAACTTACTTCCAAACAGAAAGAGAGAGGCATTTCCCTGCATGATATCGCTCCACTTGCACAAGGTCACCCCAGCGTTCTCGAATGAGCATCAGTGTTTGTGAATGCAAGACTTCCAACTGAAGTGCTAAGCAGAAGGAGTCTAGAGATACGGAGTTAAGAAAATACAACAGATCCAAACGAGTATCTATACTACATAAATTCATTTGTCGAAGATAAGATGCTCTCAGAAAATACACCTCCATGCTAAAAGACAGACACATATAAACGGCAACAACTATTTCAAGATTCCACCCCCTACACCTTTTATCTACCACAAGGTATTAGGCAAAAGCAGCACAGAAACTTTGTTTCAGAGATTTCAGTTTTGACCGTCTTTGGTGAAAATTGACTATCAAAGAAATTCAGATCATGTTAGAGCTACCCATTAAGCCCACTTTCCACGTTCACCTTGTTTGTTCCTCCAGGAAGCCAGTGTTTCACTGCAAGCCATTTCACATCATGTCAATAACTCTTCCTTTGCACAAAAGTCACTAAGCTGGCTTCCTGTATAAGCTCCATCCCACTACAGCACTTGAGTAAAGGTTGGGAGCTGCTGCACCTAAGAGCCAGCACGGTATTGCATCTCTGAAGCTAGCACACACATGGCCAGCTGCTCCTACACTGACTGCTCATGCATCCTGCTGTCTCCAGTACCGCACGTTTATCCTTGATGACTGACTGTGTGCTGATCTGATTCCAGATGATCAGCCAAAGCAAGCCAACAAAGGCTGGTTTACGTGCCAGTAAGTGACAGCAACGGTCTCCAAGATCATCATTTTTACTCCACCTCCAGCCACTCTCCCCTATCAGCCATCCTTTTGGACTTCCAGCTACTAGAAAGAGCAAGGTCATACCGGCTTATTCAAAAGCAACTTTCAGAAGGATACGCAGACAGCTGTACATGTCCTGAAGCGGCTTTTCATCAGCAAACAGCCGTGACTGAACCAACTGATGGATGAAGTTGATCTGCATGCTGTGGACCAAGGCTCGACCATCTTTCACAAATCAAAAATAACGCACATTAGGCAACAGGCAAAAGGTTAATATTAAGAAATATTTACCAACCAAAATGTCTAGCAAAATAAGCCAGTCTTTGATTTACTCGTGAAATGTCAGCTACAGTTGATGCTTTCTTTCTACTCGTGAAATGTCAGCTACAGTTGATTACCGGCAAGGAATAAAAGACATACAGTGCAAGCTGTTGAGAAAACAATACAGATGTGATATGCAAAAGACACTGTATAACAAGGACTTACGCAGCAGAGATGAACATTATAGTAAAAGAATAAAATGTTAATATACTTTATTTATTTTTACCACCAGTTTCTTTGTCTTCAACCAAAATTTCCAGTTTGAGAAGACGCCAAGGGATGTCAGGGTCATCACCCATCACTGTCAAGGTGGCCTCAAACTCCCCTTCCACTCGAAACTTCACCCGGCCATTGGCTAAAGGAAGGAAGAGAATGTTTTATTTTACTCAGTCTCACAAGATGCCTCAGGATATCAATATGGTAGCTTCTAGCACTCAAAACTGACTGCTTCTCTGTGCAGTATATATATCTATATCAATCTGATGATCCGACACAGAACCAGTGCCAATAAACACCATGGACAGAAGTCCAAAACTATCGTGAACAGCAAAATGTAGTCATGATAACTTGTTAGCATTCATTTTACTTTTATGCAGAATGACATTCTGAGCTGACTACCAGTCCGACAAGTTATATAGACAAAATGTCTAGTTTCTTTTTTTCTTTTTTAATTATTCTTTGCCATATCGATGATTATCTTACGTAACGCTGAAAATGATTTACATGAAGTTATAATATTTTAACTCCATTTTCCTGTGGGCAAGATATTCTTTTACATACACACACAGACTATTTATCCAATTGACATATATATCCCCAGAACTTTTTGCAGAATGCCATTCTGTTTCCAGAACACAGAACAGGCAAAACTACATAGCAAAGTCATAAAGGAAATGAGTGGTAAAGCAGAGCATTTAGTACAGGTCCTCACTATAAACTGTGGGTGAATCTTCTCAACCACCTAATAAAATATGCCATGCATTTTGACAGTTCTTGACACTTAACGTTTTAAAATTTCTACAGGAACATTTAACTCATGAAGTGGAGTTTCATTCTCAAAAGCATACTAGACATGCTCTTAAAGCAAACGGCCAAACCAGAAATTAATACTCAAATATGTAACTGGAAAAGATTTGAAGAACCCAGACATAGCATTTACACTTCAATTAGTCAAAAATGGATTCAATATTGAAATTGCAATGGGTCATACAGGGAGCAGTGAAAGCTATTACTATAGTTTTTCAAGGGTATATTCAATCAGTATCTGCGACATATAGAATACCCATGGTTAACCTTGACTCAAAAGCATAGACTAGATCCATTCCAGCCCTATTTTTCTGTGGTTCTGTCCACAGAAATAATCTAGTCCAATTTTTAGCCATTTTTCCTATTTTTCTTTTCCTAACACTACTTGTGCTAAATGAAAAGAGCAATTAAAACAAAGTTACCAGTTACCAACAAACGGAAGAGACCCCACACTAGACGGGGAAGGAATAAGGAGAAGGGGCAGGAGGAAGAGAAAGTGTGAGCTGGAGCGAGCTGCGGAAGAAGTCACGTGCAGAAATATGAACAAACTTTGTGCACAAAGATTAGTATCAAAACAGATCAGGAAAAAAAAAGGAGCAATATTAGACTATTTTACTTAAAGTTCAAAGAGTTTCTACACAAGCACTTAACAGTTTAATTAAATTGGATTTTTAAACTACCTTATCACAAAACAGCTATATTGTTATGTCGAACATGGGCTGAGATATGAGCATCTCTATCTATGTTATTGCATTATCTTCAAAGAAGGGGGAGAACCTTTCATAATAAATTTGCTGAAAGGAAAAAACGTGTCTACAGCCTTTTGCCATTATCAGGGCAGGATTTCTTTCTGAGAGTAAATATTATTTCAGCAGCATTATCAGTGTCCTGGTTTTTCAAGAGAGGAAAAAAACATTTTCTTTTGTTTTGCAGAGACAGGATCCCACCCTTACTAGATTAAGGAAGCCTAATGACCTTGTGTAAGCCATCTTCTAGCTTTGCTTTAGCAGTAAAACAACAATTTTGAATCAGCCTGCAATATGCTATTTTTCAAAAAGTAACTCAAGGTCTCACCAACTGTAAGGTTTGCCAGCTGGGGAGGCAGATCTGTTGTCACCAGTCGATGTCGAAGAATCTGGTTTAACTGATGAAGTGTGGTTTGCTTCTCACTCTTTGTAATGGGATCAGGAGGGATTATTTTATCCTGTTAAGATGAAAACAAACTAATTTACACACCTTGAACACGTAAAATACGCTATAAGTAGCAATGATGAAAACTAACCAGACTAGAATTCTGAAAGTATAAATACTAGTTGTCATTACACACAAGCAAAGCTTTCAATTTTGCCTTCAGACTTTTTCATCTTCCAGATAATTAGATTTTACTCAAGACTGATCACTGTGGACAAAATTGTTCAACTAAGATCAATTAAAACAGTTCTGGGCTTTGTATCATTTTAAACACTTATTAAATACTAAAATTTAACTCCAATCTTTATCTCTAAGGACAGATATCAGTTACAGATTCTACTGATAAAGTTACTTCACAAAATTCTGTTTATTTTGCCTTCTCTCAGGGAGAAAAAGCAGCAGGATTAAAGATAGTTCCACACATTTCAGCACATCTCGATAAAATATGCTGCAGCCAAAACCATCGAGAGCAATGGATGTCAGCATCCCATTTTTTAGACAGCATTTTTCTGGGATGTTGGCCTAACATGAGCAAATACACGAAGAACCAAGGAAGAAGTGTTGGTTTTATATTGGCAGTAGAGCAGAAGCAGTTCAAAGAATGGGAAAGCACAATGTGTTCAAATATAAAATGCTCTGTGTCACGATCTGACCCTACACAAACTTGACGCCAGGCATGTATTAAAGTACACTTCTATTTAAACATATCAGAAAAAGAGCTTAATTTACACGCATTTGATATCATACAGGGGATTTTTCTTTCCAGCCATGTTGTAACATTGTTTACCCTTATGCAGGTAGGCAGACGTGGGTACGATCCAGTTGTCAGCACATCAATAGCATACGGGATAGCAAAACTGGGCAGCCGAGCATGAACCAAAGCATCTCTAGCTAGCGATGCCAGACGATCAGCAGTGTCCACAAACAGGATGGCTTGCTGATCTAAAAAGCTTGATATCATCTGCAGAAGAAGCAGGGGGGAACATGCACGCACATCAACAAATGCACAAATCAGCACCCTTTGGCATTCAGTTCATCTAGCATACTCAAATAACATGATTATTTGTCACTTCAAGTAATCACATCTATAAAACAAGTGCAAACGCTCTGTCCATTTCCTGCGTTCTTAGGCAAGGACACTTGAAATCTGTATGTCATTTCACAGCTCTTCACCTGATGGTTGCTACTGGACTGCAACCCATCTCGCCTGTATTCACTCAGGGGACTGGCTTTTTACAACATTCTGGACTTCACTCTTACTTAACCAACCTTACCCGCACAGTCCACCTTTCCTCCCTGGCACCTAACCCTAAGCACTTCTGAGAAACCACACACATGCCTTCTTTCATCCCCACTGATGAATCTGGGGAAACATTAACTGCTAAATGACAAATTTGTATAATTCCTCAACAGGAAGAAACAGGTTATACTGTTTGTTTTTTTCTTTTTAACATATCTATATTAAGAAAAAAGTGTGTATCAAAACCATATACTACTCAAAGATTATTTCACATTAAATTGTTGCTAACTTACCGCACATTTTTCCACCTTTCCAGCATTATTAGCCCATTTGACTAAGGCTAACAAACGAACAAACAGTTGACGAGTGCGACTTGCAAACTGCACAATTTCTATTTTTCTGTAAAGAAAAAAAAATAAGCTGCAACTTGATTCTGTGCCAACATAAAGCTGCAATGATAGCTTCTAATTGTGTCAATACATGCATTGTTAACAGTGGTCTTGTTTAAACAGAATATTGAAAAAAAAAAAAAAAAGAGTTGAGCTCCCTGTTTTGAATTCCTAAGAACTAAAAAGATAGATGGATTCTAAGCAACCAAGACTGTCTGGGAAAACAAAGGCGGCACATTTGCCCAAATGAATCACCTATCTTGAGAGAAACAATTACATGGTGTACTCTATCTTTGAAAAGAATTCCCAGAATTTATGACTAAATTTAAAACAAAGCAAATAACCTAAAGGTTACAGGATCCGACAGCACTATGCACTGATTCAAAAAGAATACTAAACCAAATATTACCCTGGTAGTTTTCAGAAGTCTTTACAGTGCACATTACAGTACGCTACCGTGTTGTCAGAGGAAAGAAAGAACACCAAATTCTTACTTTCCCCAGCAGTCCTGCCTTGCAGACAGATCAGTATAATGAAAGATTCCTGATAGCGAATATCCATCCCACTATGCTTTGTCTGTGATAGTTTAGATGTACCCCTACCATGCTCGCTTTAAGGAAAAAATTCCAGTAAGACATGGAGATGTCGCTGCCTCATACAGACTTCCTCCTTTCACATGGAAGGCTCTCTAAACTCTCATTTCATCTACTGCTCACAGATGTTCTCCTCCTTTCTACACATCATGATTTTTCAGTTACTTGGTAGGGAATGAGGGAAAAAGTTGTTTTGTTGATGATGTTTTATAAAGTGAGATAAGTGCTTGGACAAAAAGAGCATTCATCACCACAACAGATATTGGCCTCTACCAAACAGAACTTGCACCTCCTTTATTTAATTCTAACATATAAGACACCTTCCTCTACCTATTCTATGGGTATAATGTGCCCTCAGTTTACAACAGTGTTTCTGCTGAACATTTTGGTTGACCCTTTGGTATTGAGACTAAATAAGGTTTGGGCAATACATAGAGCATAACCTGATTATAGATGAATAACAATTAGGCTAGAAGCACCATTAATATCATCTGGTTCAATGCCTGCATTACAAACTACAGATCTCACCCTCAAATTTGGGCACTCAGCCAGTAACTTCTGTCTTCTGGAGAATATGTTTTAAAATGACATCCAGCCTGATATTAAAATTCCAGGTGCTGGCAAGGCTAATGCTAGCTCTATTAGTAACTACAAGCTCTAATAGTAATTACAATATTAAAGCAAGATGTTGAAGATTTTAAAGGGTTTAGAAAACCATTATGAGATTTGGAAGATGTCTATAGTGAGCCTTTAGAATGCCAGTAATCTCTCAGGCAAACTCAATATAGAAGTTGCTAAAATCTAAAAGTAGTTATGTCAGTCAAACTCCTGAGGGGGATAAAAGATAGCAAGAAAAATTCAAAATGATGTTTTATGGCTGGAATTGAAGCTACAGAAAACTTGGGGGGGGAATATAATAATTTAAAAAATATTTTTAATTTCTGAAAAAAGAAAAATAACCACAGTATTCCAATAATTTTATTAATATGAAGCTACTTCCTACTTCTACTTCAGCAGATTCCAGCTGCCATAATCACTACCATCACCTCCAAATCAAAGCTGCCCTGGGAGTTCACATTCCTCTGCTTGTCTGTGAGGAACCCAACGAGTTGTTCAGCATTGCTATGCTCCTTTGCTCTTGATAACAGATGACCTCATGCTGAGCTCCATGGAAAATTATATTCCAGAAAGACAGAACTTAAGAAAAGGGTGCATTTAAAAGGCCTAAAAAGGCAAAGCACATTAAAGGGGTTTTCTAATAACCATATCTAAGAAACAACCCTTCAAAATAATTCAACTTTAATACATATAAGAGTCACCAGAGCTTGTTTTTCTACATTGGAGTCCACTCCAACGTGGAGCAAGCCGAGCAAGCATGGCAGAGGGCCAGCTTAGCTGAACAAGGAACTTCTTCTTTGTGCTTGCTGTCTGGATTTGAGTTTACTTAGGTGAGAGAGGGAAATGGGCTACTTGGGACTTCACAGAAACTACCCAAGTATGCAAAGACAAGCAGTAAGAAAACCAAAGTTCACCTGAAAATGAAACTAGGAAAGGATTAAGGGCAATAAGAAGACCTTCCTAGCATGCAAGAGTAAAACTAGGGAAATATGAGGCCAGCAGGGTGAGGTAAAAGGCACTGAAAACCCCTACTCTGTTCTTTACCTTGGTGTATACGGGTAAGCTGTGCTCTCGGATCTTTCAGACCCTTCAGCCTAGTGCCAGGAGTCCAAGCAAAGCATTAACTACAGTGGAAGACCAACCAGTGAAGAACCACTTAAGCAAGCTTGATGTACACAGCTCCCTTGGACCAGATGGGGTGCACCCAAGGGTCCTGCACCCGGGGAATCTAAACAACTCATGCGATGGCACAGGCTGAAAAGCAGGCGATTGAGTAAGAGACCTACAGAAAAGGACCCAGGGGTCTGGCGAATGAGCAGAGAACGAGTTGTTGCAGTGTGTACCTGCGACAAGAAGCTGCATGAGCACAGCCAACTGGTCAAGCAAGTGACTATTCCCCTTTAATCAGCACTTGTGAGACTGAATCTGAAGCAGTATGTACAGTTTTGGGCTCCCCAGTGCAACACAGATATTGATGTACATAGATGTGAGTTTGGGGCTGGAATACATGGTGTATGATCAGAGCTGAAAAAGATGTAGCTACTTATGCTTAAGAAAAACCCATGTTGAGCTCCTACAGTCAGGTCTTCAAACACCTGAAGGAATGTAAGAGAGAAGATGGAGTCAGACTCTCCTCAAAAGTGCAAAAAGATGAGGGACAACAGTTAAACTACTACCAACTAAATCCTAAAACATCTCCATCCTCAGATATCTTTAAAACTCAATGGAATATGACACTGTGCAACCCCAGCTAACATTAAAATGGGCTTTAAGTAGGGAGTTGGACCAGTCATTCCATCATTAAAAAAGAATGGAAAACAATGTTTCCCAAAAAGCTTTGTGTGTCACTGCACTGCTCTCAGTCATGAATAACATGTTCTTACAATAGTACTAACTTTTTTTTTAAAATCTTCTTATGTATGCGATAGGGCTATTTCTGCAAATTTGAGGGAAAGTAGCCTCATTCATTAACTACTACAAAACATTTAGGAAAACATCATATCCATATAGTTGTTGGAAGTATCTGAACAAGACTCTTGAAGACTTCTCATGAGGAACTCTTAATTCAGGAAAGCAGGTGTAAATTTTGCTGTCCATTGTCCCCATTCAAAGAACGGTTTTCAAAGAAAGGCCACATTTTATTTCATGATTTCCTGACTGTTTTTCTTCAAGTCCTTCAGCCAGGAATCTAGATGTATTTTCATTAGAAAACAAAACCATTACATCTTCACTAAAGCATGTATGTCATGTCACAGCCAGCTTCCAAAAACAGTGCTTCAAGTACAGCTACTGCTGTTGTCATGGCTCTCAAACTTAGGAAAAACAGAAGAATCTGAACAATCAAGATGTATTAAAATATATATCTCCAAAGTAAATCAGATCAATTAGAGTGCTAACACCGATAAAGGAAACAATTTTCTGGCTACTTTCATATTTGAAGAAACGAAGAAGCAAACCAAGAGAGCCCGTTAAGTCTCTTAAGTCGGTTTACTGGTTTCTTCTAATAGACTTAAGAGAGCCTGTTAAGTCTCTTAAGTCGGTTTACTGGTGATCAGAAAGTAAGGCATCTTATGATAAGGAAAAAAAAAAAAGGCAGAAAAGAAGACACTGTTTCCTATTGAACTGCTTCTTTTGAAGAAGAAGCTTCTCCATTAGACAAGTCAGAGTCTACTTAGGTTTTTAGATCCTTTCACATCAGGTTTATTCTCACACTGTTGCTGCGAGATTCATTGCCATTAAGTAAAAATGTCCTTAACAGAGCTCACCTACTACTGTAGCAACAGTTATAATTCCTCCTGAACATGAGAGACAAGAAAAACAAACACACACAAAAAAAACCCAAAACACACTAGTATACTACTGTTGCCACTGATGCTGAAAAAAAAATCGTAAATCTATGCAGTAGCAACAAGACTTATTTTATTGTATAAAATGTAAAAATATGTATATAAAAAAACTTTATTTGAACAGCTCCATGGTAACCTGAACAACTCAAATCAAGTTCTATATTTCAGCATGCATCACAGCCTATTTTGTTACAACTCACCTTTCCATATCAGTCTTTCTTGGTAAACTATATTAAAAAGAAAGGGAAAAAAGTATTAATATACATTATTCTGTAACATTTCGTCCTTTGCTTAAGTACAAGAACTACCATGCACCTATAAAAATCATTTTTAAACTTTTTTTCAACATTTAGGAAATTCATGATTGATAAAGTCCTAGAAAACAGTTTAGTCATTTTCTATCAAGCTTGCCAGTACTATCTGCCAGTTAAAGTAACTAGAACAGAACAGAAGAATTTAAAATACTGAACAGTGTTCAAATCTCAAAACTTCTGTGCATTTGGCAAGTCCCACAGCACCACAACTGGTGCTTTGTAACTGATGATTCCCACTAAGTATTCATAGCTTGCTTCAGGAAACCCAGGAAATAGTCAGACTTAACACCTACTGCAGATGATCTAGGATTGCTACTATGAGTTAATCTAAAAACGAAGGAATGCCTATTCCTAAATTTTACCCACACCAGGACAGTAGATTTTGTACTTTTTTAAACCACCATGTTCCAGAGGCATTGCAGCTATTTCTTTCAGGAAGGTTTTGTTGTTGTTATGATTCATAGAACTAGGCTGATGCTGACATATTAGAGAGTTCGCCTTGGTGGAAGAAAAAGGAGAACGATTTTCAAAGCAGGTTTTTGTTTGTTTGTTAGCCAAACTCACACTTTGAGGTGGAACACAACAGAAAATGAGTCTCACTCTGCTTCTGGGGGGAGAAGCTTGTAGCTTACAAGCCACATAGCTTAGAAGTTTCCCGGCGACTCAAAGCACCCACAGCACAGCCTGTGCCTGGCTCATGATAGCCACGTTACTTTGTACCTTAATTACTCGCTGAACTCAGAATGACCAGTTTTACACCATAAAACAAGGCATACGGGACAGCATCAGAGGTACTTACTCCTACAAGAACTCAGACAGTAACAATCCCTGCCCTTCTGCATCATAAGCAAATAGGAGAGACGACTGATCAATATTTCAGAGATTTTTTTCTATGAAACAAACTGAGATTCCCGCAGACCTTGTTCTTTCTAGTGCTTGACCGCCCTTTACACTAAGTCAAGCAAAACTTCGTTTGTGTAATTATCAGATACAACATTAAGGATGTGTTTTCTTTTCCCCATCTGCTCTGTCTGCCTTTTTTAGAATGCACATACCCTCATAGGTTGTGTGTCCTTAGAGGTTCCCAAGAAGCAAACAGGTCTGTTCAGAGTCAAAATGTTTTCAGGGAAGTTCTTTTAGACCCCAGAACACAGTCCTTGGGTTTGCAACATCCAGCACAACCAAACTAGCATAGTGGACTCTAAGACAGGGCTAAGTAACAAGTGAGATGGAGGTGGCTTCATTCACCTCTTCCAAAACAACAAAATGGTATTTGAAGAAGCGTTCAAGTAATTCATGTATATGGAGCATAACATCCGAAACAGCTCCACAGGATTCAGTCTTTTAAGGCATTAGTGCATAGAACTGAGGTGGAGGCTCAGTAACTCCGGAACGAACTCAATTCTCCAGCAGGGCAACCCCCTCCCCGCAGCACTCCCGCCTCCCTCACAACCCCACTCCCTGTGGGAGGCCCCGCTCGCCCGCAGCTCGTCCCCCCGAGGCCGGAGGGGCCGGCCGGGCCCCCCGCAGCGGCCCGACGGCGCCGGTCGGGGCACTCACAGGTCGGCTAGCACGGTGAGCTCGGCGTAGGTGCGGTGCAGCAGGAAGTCGATGAGGGTGCTGAGGCGGTAGCCGGGGCTGGCGGCGGCGGCGACGGCGCCG
>NW_010587941.1:24408-71554 GCF_000705375.1 Tinamus guttatus
TGCAGGACCTTGCACTTGGCCTTGTTGAATTGCATGAGGTTTTTCACCGCCCAATTGTCCAGTCTGTCCAGGTCCTTCTGGATGGCAGCGCAGCCCTCTGGGGTATCAGCTACTCCTCCCAGTTTCGTATCCCTTGCTGAGGGAGCACTCTGTGCCTTCATCCAATTCATTGATGAATAAATTGAACAGGACCGGACCAAGGACTGACCCCTGGGGACCCCACTAGCTAGAGGCCTCCAACTAGACTCTGCACCGCTGATCACCACCCTCTGGGCTCTGCTGTCCAGCCAGTTCTCAATCCACCTCAGCATCCACTCATCTATCCCACAATTTGGGAGCTTGCCCAGGAGGACGCTGCGAGGGACAGTGTCAAAAGCCTTGGTGAAATATCCAGCAGCAGACAGAGAGGTCCCTGGCAGTCGCTCATGCCCTGTGAGACAGTGCGCTGCTGTGAGATAGAGCATCTCTTGTCCAGTTCCCTGAAGTACACTGCAGGCCCAGTTACATGTTTTGCACAACTTAAGAAAAGAAACATTCTCCAAGTCATAAAATAAGAGCTTTGATTTTACTTGAATTTACAAAAGTCCCTTTTCTTATAATGATGCAAAATGGATTATTATTTTTTTTATATGCTGAATATAGCCATGTTAGTCTGAGCTTCTTTTTGGGACTGCTTTGTTAGCAATGTTGACATCCACTGTAAATTTTAAATCAGTTTGTCTCTGTCAGGCTGGAACTAAAGTTCGCTAAAGGCCTTGCTCTCCTCACAAGAGTGTGGTTTCATTATTATTGTAATTGAGTTAATTACAGCTCAATTTACTATTTCAGCCATACAAGCTGCATTTTCTATGGGTAAAAAAAAATGCATTGTTTACAAGTAACTCTGCAATAGGAGCGAAACAGTAACATCCTTTCTGGACCCCACATCTTTGAAGAGCTGACAAAGGAGAAAGAGCCCCTGATCTCGCTCATGGCACTGCAGTGATGAATTGCACCGTTCAGTCATTGCCTTGAAAAAGTTGACAATATCATCCATAACCTGCGATTTCTCCCTGTCTGTCAGTTAGTGTTACGCACAGTGCACAGAATTTGAAAAAGAAAAAAAAAAAACACAACATGAATGTGGGAGAAATGCAAAGCAAGCGTTTATTTCAACATGAAAGCATTTTTTTAGTGAAAACAATTTATCTGCACAAACACCTAAAGAGATGGAGCAGATACCAAGGAAGGAGATTTGATTAGTCATACCCAGTGGGAGAAGGGCTGCAGCTGTGAAGTATTTTGTCCTAAACTTAGCAATAGACAGCTTGATTGTATGTAACTGCTGCTGCCTGATGCTTGCAGACAGTGCAAACGCTCGTGCTCTCCTAAGGCAACGGTGGGTATGAGAATGCGCTTAACTGAAAATGCTTTGTAGATCTGCAGCGATAGGGGGATGGTGAAATGGTGACCCTCATTTGCAGAAGCAAGGACGTGGGATTTATGCCTGAGCTGTTGTCCTCCACTCACCCTTAGGATATCAAGGGATTTGTCTGAATTTCCAAGCTAAGATCCTATCCCAGACTTTCCATTTTGTCTGAGCTATGAGCATCTTTTTTTCCCCCCTCAGAAAGGATAAATTAGTGTTTCTTAAACAGTTAGGAGAAGCCATCTGAATCCGCCTGTCTCTCAAAAGGCCAAGGAAGATATCAGCTCTGGCAAAAGGGGATGCCAGAACAGGTTTGACTCCAGAGACCGAACAGCTGATAACATGTTTAGCTGTGTGACTCCAAACTTCTCTGTTAGTGAACTCCAGGGACTCTTTAATGAGGGATTCATCAAAACTGAAAGATAACTACACTAAAAAGAGACAATGTTATATTGTTAGTTCTTGTGGGAATATTGGCTCTCTGGAGGATTACTGGAGGAAATTCTGCTTGTGGAGAAGAGGAACTGATTGCACTCAGATGCAGCAGACACACGCACACAGACAGAGAAATTCCAGCTGTTGCTAGTTTGGGAACATAAGTTAATGGAGATGGAGGGTTGCATTGCCTCTGGATAAGGATCCCAGTCGCCCTGGAGACATGAACTTCATATACCAAATTAGTTGTTGCTGTTGTGCTGGAGAGACTTCATGCGAGTGAGGCAGTGTCTGGCCAAATAGTTGTTTATGTAGTGCATAAAATCTTAGGATCTGCGTATTGCCCACACTTTCTGCAACATATATTTTAGCTTAGAAGAAGGTTCACAGCCCCACTGATTATAAAGGTAAACTGGAGGCTGAGGCTGTGTGCAATGCTGTCCAAGTCTGCAAGATGCTAAACGTTGCCAGTGTTCTGCACAGCTGGAGAAGGCAAAAGAGAATCTCACTAAATCCCAGCAATGTGTTACTTTAAGCTGAAGTTCAGCCAGGAAAGTTGTAGTCCATTGCTTCTTCCATTTTCTCTTTAGAAAACCGTCCGATCCTGAAAATAGGCACTTCTTGGGAAAATGCCTCTCAACAGAAAATATCATACTGGTACAATAGCACTGTAGCACACCCTGAATAAATTATGTGGGGAAATGACTGAGCTTCACCTCTACATCACTTATTAAAATTGTTTCCTTCAGGCTTGAGAGCATGATTAGAAAGAACAGCAATAGCAAAGCTATCTCTGGCCCTCTAGTGCTTGCAGAGCCAGACTTTTTAGAGTGTGGCAGCTCAAAGAGAGATTGAAACATATGCAAAAAGCCTGTGTCTTTCTACGGTGTATTTAGGACAAGCAAAAGAACATTCACAGCTAATTTTAAGCAGCCTTCAGAATGCAGTATAACACCTTATTAACTTACTTGTTCTTAATCCATTGCATTCTGGTATTTTTAGAAGCCATCATGCAATTCAGCAGTACTTTCAGCCCATATTGCCTTTGTAATGGATGACACTGCTCCATTTCCCATTTTAGTTTAGAATTAGCTTTTCTGACAATAAGCCTTGCTCACATGCAAAACTTATTCTGATTTAACTAAATTAATTTAGAAATGGAATTAGTTAAACACACACACACTTTTCCTTCCCCTCTCCCTAATGTGGCACTTTTTTATTTGGCTAAAGAAGGTTCTTTACTGCAATTGAGATTTAAGCTGGTTAAGGCCTCACTCAATCACCTGCCCATGCCTGATCCTATGCACTTGGATGAGAGTTTTGCATAGCTGACCCTCTTCCAGTCTGAAACTGTGAGAAGTCGCCTTCATAGATTTAAGACCCCTTTCCAGAGGGTTAGCTCTCTTGAACAGGTTTGTAGTGGAAGTGCCAGATCACAGCAATTTTAGTGGGTTTTCAGCATGGAGAAGATGGTGTCCCTTCCTTTTGAACTGAACTATTTCTACTTTAATTTTAATGCTACCTTATGTGAAGAAGTCCCCTATTCATACTGGGACTTCCCTGTGCTGGGAATTGTATATCCAGAAAAAAAAAAGAGAGGCAGAAGGGCAGAAGGAATGAATATGCAATTCCATAAGTACCATAAATATTTTACATGGGTGCTTGTATATTGGGGGATTTAGACTCTTCTTGTGCTCTGAACTGTATCCAGTTTTGATGCCCACATGAGCTGATGTGAACCCCGCTCCTGTACACACTCCCCAATAAAGGCAGTGAAGGTGTGTGTCCGTACGCAGTACGTAGCAGCAGGGAAGGTTGAACTTGACTCATGCCATTATTTTCTCATATGATCCTGTGATATGAATAATAAATCATAATTCAGTGTACAGCTAAAAGTACAGCTGGGTTACACTGGCACATCTTTTAGGCTATGGCATTATAGCCTTCTTATGATGCGTTATATAAGTGATTGAGAACCTATAACAATAGAACAAGTCTGCAGAAGCATAGGGAACCGGTGTAAATCTATTTGCCAAGCAAAAGACTTTTTGGCAGAAAAGCCTGATGCTATTTAAGAAGAAGGAAGACAACTGGCATTCATTTAGAACACTTCAGCAAACAAGAAACACCACAAAAAGAAACTCAGAGAGTGCCATGTACAGAAAGTGCAGGAAAAGTAGCACAGAGCACTGAAGATGGAGACTTTTTCCCCACATATCAGAGAAGTGGGGAAATTTATCTTATGCTTGAGAAAAAAGAAGCAATTCTATCCAATTATTTAGGCTCTCCCATCAGGATGCAATTTTATTTTCCAGTACAAAATCCACCAACTCTCTTGGAGAGATCAACTCCCCCATGCAGATCAATCCACAAATGGTCTTTCTCACCTGGGAGGGAAGGACCAGAGGCTCAGTATGACAGAGAACCCACCCTGCTTTCCTCCTTTTGGAAAGGATTCACCTGACCTCTTTTTACCAAGGACTAATAATCTTATACTAGCCCCAAATAGCTATTCTTAAAATGGTCCTTCCTCTGAACAGATGTGGTTCACTTTAAGATGTGTGATGCTGCTACAGGAAACCAACCTGCTGCAAAACCGTGCACAGTATTTGCAGCAGAACCAGACCATGGGTGGAAACTTCTGACAAAGAGATTTTGATTCAGAGAAAAGAGGAAAAGGGAGAAAGTTGAAGAAGTAACTGTAGGAAGCAAGATACTGGCTGCTTTTAATCTGAGGTGGATCCATAGCTTGTCATGACTGATGGGAATGGGAGCTAACTAGGATACAAACTAAGCCACTAGTGGACTCTGGTTTAAGGATTCTTACAAAAAGGTGATTTGCATCCAGCCTGTTGTTATGGCAGCCACTTAAGACACTTTAATATCTGTTGTTCTGATTGTAGATTTACACATGCATTCAGTTTGCAAAAAGTTACAATGAAAATAGGAAATAAATGTGCTTAACCCATGAAGAGAAGTTTGGAATCTCACTCTATAATAAAATATCTGCTACAAATTTTGTCATCAGAAGGAAGATAACATTTTAAGGGACTCAGAGGTCTCCATCTGGGATTTAATACCTCATTCTCTGCATTTGTGCACTCCACATGTGCTTCTATCACAGCCTGAGCAATGAAAGATTGGGGCAAAGCATGTAATTTCTTACTGGCATGTGAGAAGCAGAACTGACAAAGGCTTTTCCAGCGCACTGGTGTGCCTGAGTGCTGAGATGCCACAGGTGCCTTCAAAAATTATTCTTTCAAATAGAGAGAAGGGCTGTAATTTCAGAGACTGCTGATTTGTACTCATGTCCAGCACCTAGAATAGATGAAAAGAAAGGGAGATGTCCTCATGTTAACCAAAGGAGGCAGGTGGTATCAGTAGGGATAAACTACTGATCTTTGATTTGGAAGAATGATGGGAGTCAGTCGTGCTAACGTCCTCATTATCCAACAGGCCTTGCTTTAGCTTTTTTTTTTTTTTTTCCTCAATCTGTGCTTCATAGATTTAAGGAGTCTAAGAGCGTGTCCTTTGACCTCTTAAGTATCACAGGCCCTTTGGTTGCACCAAACTAGCCATCACTGAACACTGAGTGCAGTCAGTGGTGCAAACCTTGTCTTTGGCAGAGGCTTATCTCGAAGAAAGTACCCAGCCTCGGTCTGAAGATGCCGAAATATGGCACATGCAAGATTTCACCCAGTGCTTTGTTTCCAAGGGGAATCCCTTTCACAGTTTGAGAACTGTGTTGCAGTTGGTTGCTCTTACACCCTCCTCCATTAGTTTAAAGACTCTGTAACAGCAAAGGTCGTATTTGGTATTTAGTTGTTTCATTGTTCCACACATTTGCTGTTATTTTCCTAGAGTTTGTCCTTGGGGTCTAAGTAGGTCTAAGAAACCCCTTGTGCTCAAAGAGGTCCCTCTACCCCTACACTCCTCCTTGCACTTCACACTCCTCCTTACAACATTCTGACTTACCCTCGGGCTGACTTTCATGTTCATCTAACCCTTCACTGAGCTGATTCAGCTCATTAACCCTTCAGGAAACTGCCCCTTTTTCACTTCTCCAGATCAGTTTTCTGCCAGGTCAGTGAGCTGAATCAGCTCAGCGAGGGGGAGGGCAAATATCAAAAACGCTGGAAAGAAGCATGGGTGGAGACCATAGAGGTGAGATTAAGAGGAAGAGGAGGTAAAAAAGAAAAGGAAAGCGCAAGCATGATGGAGGAGCAGGGCTGTTTGTGATAGAAAGTTGTAGGGGCAGCTGGGCACACCTTCTTCAGTCACACCTTCAGGAGGCCAATTTGTCTACATTTCCCATGGCCTCAATGCAGAGAAGAGAGTTATCTGGGAGGGTGGTTAAAAAGGAAATAAAGATGGCTAAAATAGACACATAGTGTGAATACGTCTGTCCTTCAAAGACCACCATAATTTAAATAATTTAAAATATAGTTAATGAGCAAATGCCAGGAAAGCCCAAATTATGGTCCCTCGATGCACAGGTTGTCTATTGAGCTCTAAATATTTAGACTCACAGCTGTCTAAAAGGCCTCAAGTACAGTCAGAAAGACCATATTAGTCCAGAGAGCAGGGCACAAGTAGCTATTGAAGCACAGGTAAAGCAGGTGTGTGAACTCACCGTCTAACAAAGGTTTGTGAAGATGATGTTATGTGGGATTTGCCTAGGCTCTCACTGAGAAGAAAATTGGGAGCAACCCTCCAGTGTGTGTCTCATTTTCAGCAGAGCAGCTTCCCCTGCCATTCCCTGCATGCCATCAACTCGCTCCCTAACTTTGTTCTCTCTTGCTCTTTTCACTTCCGCCATTATTTGTAAAACTACTACTGAAAATGACCTACATAAATAAATAAATTGAATGAATAAATGATGAGGGAGAGAATGAATGTGTGAGTGCGTGTAGGTGGATGACATAAAGAACCAGGCTGGTGGGAACAGCAGGAGTTATCAGTTCATTTGCTGTCAGCACCAAATCCCAAGGAAGGGTGAGGGCATTAAGGACCTGATCCTGAAAGGTGCTGAGTGCCCTCATCTTCTGTCATTTTTGGTAATAAGTGAAAGAATTTCCATAACTTGCCAGTAGGAACTTCAGGAAGGGGAGTGATGGATCCCGAGTCTGTGATTTTCCGTTTTTTTTTTTTTTTCATTTCAGAGGTGCCACTCGAATTGTCTCAGGTACAACAACCTCTGCTCTGTGGGAGACACTATGAGCTGTTAGACTCATCAAATAGCTGATCCACTGGCCATTGATCTACCAGGACATCTTCTGTACAGGAACATGGCTCCACTATGTAGTGTCAATGCCTGAGGATGCAATGGTCTCTTGAAATTTGCTACATCTTGACCCTTAGATGAAAAGTGTCCATTTCACTGCATTGTAGAGCCAAAACATGCTAATTTTTTTCCGTCAAGATGGGATGCATATAGCTAGGATTCTACTGGTTGCAGAAGACTTTTCTGTATTAAGTGGATAAATATAGAAAATGCATTTAATCATTAGTACCCTTTGTAATAAATACTTAGTAATGTTAACACTGCAGCAATCCTCTCTTTTATCTAAAGTATTTCAAACCTATTTATAGAGCATAAGCTTATATTACTTAATCTGTTAGACTGAACAACCATTTTAAGTGTGCTTGGAGATGTGTGCCTATATCTGTATATTTTGTTTGCATAGAATTTCCTATCACCTCCCCTAAGCATGTGGCTCTATAGCACTCTTCAAACGGAGTCTGTCCTTCACAGATGGTAAATAATAGGTCTAAAAGCTAAATCTTGAATTTCCCTTTGAAGCAAGCATAGTTTGTTCCTGATCACGTCTAAAAGATCCTGACATAAACAGCTTTTTACATCTGTCCATTGGAGTTATTGTAGGTGATCCAAATGATGTGCTCTGCAGCCAGCCATTAGTTAGATTGTTTATTCCCCTGGAGAGCACTGAAAAGAAAAAGAGGATTTTTGAATTTTCACAGCGTTCAGGGTAGAAGCAAAGAAGAGAACAGAATGTAAGGTTGGGGTACTGTTGGTTGCAAGCTGTGTTTTTGAGAAGACATTCTGAATTGATTATCATTTTAAAGTTGGCAATTCTTATGTACGTTCATGACTCTGATCAAGTCCAGATCACTAAAATGATAAGAAAAGGCATGGTCTGCTATCAGTCGCATGTAAAATGGTCTCTACAATTGCTCTACAGTGATTGTCCTTAATCAACTCTTTATTCAGCTACAAGATGCAGCCTGCCTGACTGCTATTAGGAACAAGCCTAATGACTGAGTCCAGAGTCTGTTGCAAATGTGTGTATAAGTCCAATAGTTAACCCAAGAAGGAGGAGACAATTAGAAGGAAATTTGGGGCAGTTGCACCAGAAACCTAACATGGATCCCAAAGTCCTCAAAATGATGCTGGCCTTGTGCCTCCCGCTAACTTGGATGTGCCACCACTTATCTGTGTCTTTACTTGGCTTAGACATTTCACCTTCTTCCTCTCAGCAATATGACTTGAAGCAAAGGAGGAGGAAGTGAGGTCTGGCCACAGCCAAAATGCATAGCAGTAGAAATGCTGCTTTTTTAGGGGTTATGCGCTTAATCTTTGGTTTGATCTCTTTTTTCAAGTGGCTAACAATACAAATAATAGAAGTATCTACATGGCAAAGAACCTGCATCCTGAATCCCATTTTCAGAAAGACCTAGAAGGATTTCTTTACAAGTTTCAAATTGATTTAAAAGGTAGGTGCCTAATTACTGAAGCATTTTAGTAAACCTACGAAATATGCATTTGTGTAGATCATAGAATCATAGAATGCTGAAGGTTGGAAGGGACCTCTAGAGGTCATCTAGTGTCTATTTGGACTCTATAGTTCAGAAAATAAGGCTTATTTTCCTACTGTGGTCCAGAAGCCCGTGCAGTCATGCTAATGGGAAAATGTCTATCAGCTGTGGTTATTACAATCTGGCCTAACACACAGCTAACTTGCTTATATGACTGTTGAATCGGAACTGCACTTGAGTGGTTTTAAAAATACTACCCCATCTTATTCAGCTAGAATAGTCAAGTTAGCAACTCATTTGTGGGTGCCTGCTGCTCCTTCGAGTGGAGATTATCCTTTATGCATTGTGCTGAATGCAGCATCCATGAGAAACGACAGAGAATACCGCTTAGCACTCTTTTCCAGGTGTGTCATTCTCAGTATCCTTTTATGTTTCTTAATCCCAAATCTAATAAAACTGGGAGAAAAAAGACTTAAAAGCAACAGAGATAACATTCACTTACACAGTTATTTCCAGTTAAATAATTCATACTGCCTCAGCCACCATGCCTGCTAATCAGGAGAGCAATGCTGAATACAATATTCTTCTCCCTTTCACCTCCACTCTCTTCATCAATGCTGCAACCCAGCACTCAGAGTACCGCTCTGAATACAGATTTTCTTCTTCCTGCTATGCTTGGTTCCTTTAAGGCATTTTTTCCCTCTTGTGGATTGACAGGCTTATCAGCACTGGCTAAGATTCATTTAATATGCCTAACGTTGCCCAGACAGCATCCTGTCTTGTTGCTCCATATTCTTTTCTCCCAACGAACTGTGTTTAGCCGTTCTTATTTGTATTGCCTGCTTAAATATTTAGAAAATGCATTGTCTGAATGCAATGTTTAGAAATTGCATTCAGGTTCAGCATTGCTGAAATCTATTTAGAATTTAAATACTATAAGCCAAGTCTTCAGCTGCCCCACTGGATTTCTGTTTTCTTTATTCTTCTGGCTGTCATAAGGCAATATCCCCAGGAAGCCCCTGCACCTGCGGTTGGATGCTCCCTGCACGTGCAGGTGTTGCAGAGAAGTCAAGGGGAACTCACACGTAGCAGGCACGCAGCAGCAGCCCACATACCAAACCTTGGTAGCAGTATCTTACAGCAGGTCTCTGAAATTCCATTTTTCATTCATTAAAAGACAGTCAGATTGAAAGCAACTGCATTTGCATCATCCCAGGTTCTCTCTGTCAGCCTCACTCATATGCACACACACAGATACACTGCTGCCTTCAGAGTTCAGTATCATGGGATGAACAGCACACTAAGCAGAGGGTATTATCAGTTTTAACTGGATTGTGGTGTATAATTTGTGAATCCTGTTACGGAAGGATTTTTCCTATTTTCTTTAGGTCTTGGTAACTTACAAAAAGATTATAACTATTTTTTCTGTGCATTTTAAAAGCTCCTTTAACCCTAGAGAAAATGTTTCCTTATTAAATCTCACAGGTACAATCTCAGTTTGCTACAGATTCCCTGCTGTGTGTCCTGACTTTTCCCTGGATCAATGCAAACACTTACTCGGAATGTGCTTACCTATCTGTAGGGTAGACTTAGCTAGACTACGATACCCTTCCTAGGGGAAGACCCAGTGGAGTGCATAGCTGTAGGGTAGTGGCATTGACTAGCACTTAAGAGTCATCTTTTTAGTCTGAGATTATAGATCACACTTATCATTATACTGTCAATTTAGTTTCAGTTGTTTCTATGCACAAAACAGCTGTACACTGCTCAGAGAACAGCTATACCAGTTCTTCAAATTATTCTAAAATCAGGTGAAAGTGCAGAAATTCCATGTAAGTTCAATACAAAAAGCAGAGGAATTATACTTTTTCCTTGGAAAGCTCTAAACCTCAGAATGACTTTTCAAGTGCTAGTAGACAGAATGCAGGAAAGATTGTCACAGGTACCTGGTGACTGCAAAGTGGTTATACGGATATTACCCCTTGGATGCTTTATCCAGCCTTCACATTAATACACAGCTTTACCAGAGACATGCTTGTTTTCATGTCCATGATATAGTCACATCAGTGCATTATTTACCAAATTTACACATTTTTAATTGTAACATTTGTCTAGAATGGTTTCTGCAATTTTTAAGGCTTTTGACATGTCTTTGATCAGCATTTCCCAATTTGCAAACAAACTTTATTTCATTCTAGTGGGCTACATCCAAGTTTAATTGGCATCTGTGATGATGAGGCTATTATCATTCTAGTGGGCTACATTCAAGTTTATTTGGCATCTGTGATGATGAGGCTATTATAAATATGTATACATATAAATATATTTTATTCATGATAGTAACAGTCTGAGTTGTTAGGAACAGTCCTTTCTCTGCCATTGCACAAACAGCCCAGAGAAAATCCCCTTACAAGGTAAGTCTCTCCTTGAGCATTTAAGAACTACAAGCACTCCTTGAACATTCAGGAGTTGCAGAGTAGCATTCACCTTCTTTGTCAAAAATAGTCTCTGCTCTTCAGAAGGGCATATGGAAGTAAATACAAGGCAAAAAGTGATGGGTAAATGTAGCCCTGTCATTTGTGGCCATCAAAATGCAGACAGACTCTTACTCAATGTAAAAAGAATATTCTCATGGTAATGAAAATCTGTGCCAGGATTGTAACAGTAGGGAAGTCCTTCAGCTATAGACTATCATACTGTGCTTGCTATCTTTTTATATACTGTTCCAGGCATCCAATTTTGGCCATTGTTATAGAAAGGGATTCTGGGCTCAATAGACTGTAGGTCTAACTCAGTATGACATTTGTTACTGGATATGTAATAGTTGATTCCTGAAAGAACCATGTGATCAGGAAGCATTTTTTCTTCTGCAATTTTACATCTTCCTTGGCTTAACCTGAGATGGTAGGTCCCAGTTCAGAGTCAAACTAACAGCTGAGAAATATTTTGTCAACACCAGGTATTTTCTGTTCCCTTTTTAAGTTATATTTGACTCCACTGAATAGTCTCTAACTTATTTCAGAGTCAAGAAGCAAGTATGAGCCACATACTGTGGCTCATGCGCTGGGCTATGGTCAGAGGTTGGTAGATAGAAATGAAAGTCAGTAAAGCAACTAGTTAAGAGAAGGTGGTTGTCACCAACAGAAGTTACTGATACAGTGTCCCTTTCACCCTCATGTCGCTATAGGAATCATTTTACCTTGAAATATGATGCTGTACGCAAAGAAAGCTCAGTTCAATTTCTCAGTTCCTAGATGAGTTTTCAATTAAAAGTATTGCAAGATCAGGACATTATTTAGTATGCAGAGATATAGAAGCTGTCATTATAGCATGAAGCTTGTCTTATAGCATGAGACTACAATAAAATCCTAATCAAACTGTGTTTCAAATGTGCTCTTTGTGATAAACATACATCTTGGCTAGCTCTCACTCATTGCAGACAGATTTTCCTCCTTTCCAAACTCATCTGGTACTCTCTCTCTCTCTGTCTTGTTATTTTTAATTGTTTGAAGAGGAAGAGTGATGAGTTGGAAGAAATGACATTTTTACTAGAGGAAAAAGTTCAGACTCATTTAAAAATTGCCACAGAACTGGAATTAGTGAAATACTATTCTGTCGTGGTATCAGTTGCAAACCCATCCTAATTAGGCTAAGAGGGACATTGGCTTTCTTTTGCTCTTCCCTAACTTTTGAGCTGTATTGACCTCTCCCTGCATCATCCAGAACTCAAAGGGAGCATAAGTCCTGCTCTGAAGAACTTCAACCTGTCAGAAGCGACACTGTGTTGGTACCAGGGAAGGACTCTTCTGTCATGTTGGCTGACTTTTTCAGGACTCTTCTGCTGCTCCCAGCCCCATCTATTTCCATATCAGACTCTTGTTACCAAGGACTGCATTAGTACAGGAAGAAATTCAACCTAGGATTTATTTCAAAATGCATATCTCTCATTCCTGTTTTGTCTTGACCTTTTGTTAACTATCATAGGACAAAATCCAGTAGTTCAACATCTTTTTTTTTTTTTTTTTTTTTTTTTAACACAGCAGGTTGCATTAACCTATCTGGATTTCCGGTATGTAATATACCCATCTAACTTACATGTTTTCACCAACCACATGGTCCCACCTTAGATTTTAGTTTGAATTAGCAATCTCATTTTAAAAGCAATTCTCATTTCAAAATGAAGAAAAGGCTTTTCACCTTCTGAAGTAGTTTGTCTTTCTGCCTAGATCTAATATGTTGTTTCCTCTTTTCAGTTCTGAAAAACACAGAGGGAAAAAATGGAAAAGAGATGCGTGGGCAAATTTGGTTACCGAATGAATAAAGAGGTAGTGAGACCTTGGTTTAGGGTAGTGAGTCTAGATTCTAGACATAGGATCACGTTTGACATTTTAAAACAAAACCCACCTATTTCTGTCTGCACCATACAAGGCTGCAAACATCCTGGAAAAATCAATTGAAGGGTTTCTGTGCTATGAAACACATAGGCACCTTTTCTTTTTTTTTTTTTAATTATTGTACTTAGCTTTAGGCTATGCTTCTGCACTGACTGGCTAACCTGAATCTGTTAAAACTGTTTTACAACTCAGAATTCAACAGCATTGGCAGTTTTGTTTGCACAGACTGTTAGTAGAAAAGCTTGTTCTGAGTCTGACTTCAAAAAAAAAAACAACTTGACAAAAAGCAACTAAGAATTTAAGTCTTATTATTGATTATTTAGCCTGAATACAAATTCATAAGGATGCAATCCTCCATTTTTATGTGCAAAAAAAATCATTGTTTTTTTGGAGTGACCAGAACGTAAATTGTTCTGAGGTCTCTCAGTGAAGTGTAAAGAGCACTTTTGCTCACAGGAGTGCTTGGTTTGATACAGAAAAGCCATCCGCAGTTTTATTGGAGCAGGTTGGAAGGGGCCCGTCGGAATCTCCTTCGGCAGCTTGGCCTGCAGCGCCGGAGCGGCAGAACGCGCCGCCGCCAGGGAGATCCGCGTCGGCATTTGTGCCATGCGCATTGCTATGGCAACGGGAAGCCTGATGAAACGTAGACATTACATGCAGAAGGGTTTGTGCTTTGCACCCTCTCTCGCCCCCACTCTTTACCAGCGCTGAGGCTTCTATGGCTGTTTTTATAGGGAGGAGGCCTGTTGGCAGCATGACATGACTTGCACCGATTTCCAAAACCTTGAGGTTCCTGGGCCACAGGAACCTAACCTAAAATGGCATGGATTGGCCTAGCACGCATCTGCATCTTCCCACCAGAGTGATGTTTTTAAACTCTGGACCATACTGCACGGTATCCATTTCCTGCTTCCTTACAGAAAATGTCTTCTAGTTAGGCAGAAACATCCCAGGATCATTGGAGATGGGAATTCTTGCTTCTGTAGTCATATCTGGCACTGACCGTGTGAATTTTAGCAAGGTATTAGTCATGATTTTCTACCTCAATACCACAGGAATGACAGGAATGTCATGAGACTTCAGCCATTAATCATTGTAAAGCGCCTGGTAGATCAGTGTCCGATGCAGATATCAATGAAGGCATCCTAGCCGGCTTTCCAAATAAATTAATCTACTTCTGCCTATGTCTATATACAAGATCAACTGTAAAAGTTGGGTATGTAGTAAGCCTTGGTCCTCTAGAAGACTAGATTTCAAGGTTAGATGTCACCCGTCTATATAATTTGCACAGGCGGCTTTAATGTGATGCTTCAAATTAATATTCTGAAACAACTTAATTTTCTAAAAAAAATGGCTGACCAGAGGTTTTCAGAAGAAAATATTTAGAAATGCTATGCTTAGTTCTATGACAGTCTGATATACTTGCTGAGACAAGACGAAGATCCAGTTTGGGGTGTTCGGGAGCAGCAGAAGTTGGAAATGCCGTTAGAAGCAATGTGTATTCACTGCGTGTTACCTTTTGCTTCACTGGGACTTCTTTATGCTATAAAATATTGCTGTAGAGGATTTCAAAGAACTATATCCCACTTTATTTGTCCAAAAGGAGAATTTATGAACAGCAGGGAAACTAAACCAGGAGATTAGGGGATGGACCATCTGAGATCTCTAAAGACGATGGAAAGGTGCATTGCACTTGCAGTTGTTGTTTTTCTGAATTTGTTAATAGATTGATTTAAAGAGTGTTGTATTATTAATAGAGTTTTTTTTTCTGTAGCTACACACGTAAGTAGGCATAATACAACAGCAGAAATTGCTACCTAGAGATCTTGTATTTTGTACACAGTGTGATTTCTAATTGCTTGAATAATACTGCACAAAGGAATAATTTCCTACTCAGTGAGACTTGTTTCTCACTACTTGAGATATAATAACCTCTTGGGAAGTCATGGAGCTGCAAACTATGATGATCTATATTGAGCATTTTTGCTCAGTCTGTATTCTTAAAATGTGCAGCATTCAGAAAAAAATGAATCAGGAGAAAGTGGTAAAATAAGTTGCAGCAACTGAATGAGATGGCTCTTCAGAATTATATATAGAACCCTTTTTAAACACCCACAGTTGCTATACTAACAACAGTGATTCAGAAAATCAGCCAGCAGATTCCTGAGGCAAAGTATTGTGTGTAATTTTTGCAGTTTGCATTTAAAAAGATGCATTGTTTACAAGAATGAAGTGAGCATTACAAGACACTTTTTCAATAAAGCCGTTAAGCAGTGTAGTCTCTTTACTTGGATAAGAGCTCTCCTAATGTGCTATTATTAATATACCAGTTTAATTTGTTATATGTATCAGTGCATTTAGAAAAAAAAATTACATTCAGAAAAAAATACGGAACATTTCAACCCTAGTTATACATTGTAATATTAAAAAAAAATGAGTGAAACCGAAAAAGAGTAGTGGGAGCCAAGTCATATATCTAATGCCTATGGCAAAGAAGCTGGCATTAGGAAGGTATTTCATCTGAGCATACCAGCAAGTTGGATATTTGCCATTCAAATTCAGAAGCACCTTCTGCTTTTTAATACTTGTGTATCACACTCACATGGAAGGACTTCAGAGGCTGAATGCAGCCCAGAATCCAAGCATCACTCTTCCAACCCTTACAGGTGAGGCGCCACTTGAAACTCTTTGGTTTGTTGGGGAAACACCCAAACACATCGATGCTGAGGACCCACCTTGCATGAGGGCCTGGTATGGGGGCAGAGGCCACCCCCGCCCCATTCCCCAGATGGACTTAGGATGTAACATTAGGGCATAGGACTGTCACCTTATTTAAAAAGTTGTAACTTTTCTGTATTAAGGTACTCATGCTTCTTACCAAAGTGAGACAGGTCAGAAGTTTCCTGTGGCAATACCCAGCAAATGCTAAAAGACGGTAGCCCTGTTGAGGGGAATCTCACAGACCCATTCCTGAATGCTGGGAATCAGGCTGCAACTACTCTTTGCACAAGGAGCCAAAGGGCGTTTGTGCCCTTTTCCTTTCCTTCTTCCTCATTCACAGCGGGGTGAGAGGTTGTAGGCTCACTCTGAGCAGCACACGGTCGTGCACGTTATGTAGCCACAAAAGCGTACTGGAAACTAAGGCAGCCCCAAGCGCAAGCTAATGCATTTCCCATGCCCTGAAACCCTTTGCTACTTGTGTGTGTGGATGAGCCTAGACGTGTTTAAAGTTCCCAGTATTACTGACTTACCTGCATAGGCGAGGGAGCTCGGTTTGCAAAGCCTGGAGCAGACAGACTGCTCCATGATTGCAGCCAGCCCTGGTTGCCCAGCCCGACAAGCTGTTGTGCAAGAGCTGCTGGCCCTAGCAGCAGCCGCCGGGGCGAGACAAGAATTCCCCAGAGGGACGGCTCTTTGCTCAAATGCTGCTCAAAAGCCACCAAAGAGAGGAACTACCTAATGCAGAACCCTCCTTCTCTACCAGACTAAAACTTGAAGCACAGAGCTAAGAAAAATAGCACATTGCCAATGAGATGCCATTACAGCACTTCTCCAAAAGAAAACCTGCATATTCACACAGCACTGAATATGTCCCATTTGCATGCCCTTGTCTAGCCGAGTATTTCATTATTGTTGTGAATTATACTCTAAATTCAGTATGGAGCAACACCGATGATGGCTGTGCGTATCATGTAGGCATTGCTAAATAACAGCATAATATTGCTTGCCTAATATCATAGGCAAGCTAAATAACAGAAAAGCATTTGCCTTTAGGACTCTTTAGGGACCTTGAGGACTTTTTAGCTAGTTAGGGCTATCTAGCTGGTCTGAATGACATTAGCTGTTTATTCCTTGCCAGGCTCCTCTGCACCGAGAGCAGAAGAGTTTTCTAAAATATCAGTCAGGGCTGCATCTCCTGCTATGTGCAGTCTTGCTTTGGACTGAATAAATTGTGGGAAAGGCTTCTCTAGATGGAAGCCAACTGTAAATCTAGTACTTCATAGAAAGAACAGACCTTTGTTTCCCTTCTAAAATTGGCAAGTAAGAACGGTCTGCCATATCAGATGAAAAGACCTAGTCAAAAAATGAAATAAAGATCCACAAGAATTTTCTTTGTTGTTTCAGAGTAGAAATCAGTGTTGTGCCATCTTCGGAGTAAATACAGAGGTCAGTCTTCACTGGTCTATAATATAAAAGCAGAAACCATAGTGCAAGGGCAATTACTGGCAGAATTCCCGTCGGCTTTAAGGAAAGCCTGAATTCATACAGAAGGAATTTAAAGCAGTTGGTGATATTTTGAGCGTGGCCTCTCATGCACGGCGACCCTCGTGCTTTTCAGGATGAGGCGGGTGCTCACAGAGAGGGCGGCTTCCTCGTCGGCCTCTTTTCCTTTTCAAACCACCCCCAGCCCAGCATGAGCAACACGGACTTCTCACCCCATCCCCTCCTGGCCTGCCCAGAGCACTCTGCTTTTAAAGTGTAGTTGAGGCCTGTTCGGTACTTGATTTCTCTGCAGAAATTGCCCCCCCAAAATGCAACAGCAGCCTGAATGGTATGGGCCGGCAGCAGAAGTGCTTGACCAAGACCTGAGAGGGTCACCTGAAGGCAGTGAGTTATGGGGTGGTTTCTGGAGGCGCTGAGCTAAATTCACACGGGACAAGGAAAAGGGATGGCAAGTGCTATTTCTCCGTCATCATCTGGGGAATTAATGGCCTCAGAGGTGATGCCTCCCATGCAGAAATGAACCGTCAGCCTTCGGAGAAAGCTGTGCTCAAGGAGAAGGAGCTTCCATTAATAAATCCTGCACTTAGTGTCACTAAGGTTGTGCCAGCCTGCCACAAGTCGGTGTATGACAGAGGCTTTCACACAACCAAGAACTAGAAAATACTTTTTTTTTTTTTTCCCCTAAAACTCCCTGTAACCCAGAGCCAGATAAATAAACAGCACTGGTACAAAATGCACGAGGGCCTACAAAGTGAGATTTGTCTTGCACAGCATATGCAGAACACATCAGAGGTATCCTGCCAGTGTATTGATTTTTGGAAAGGGCTGCACTTAAAACTAGGCGCTGTTTGACTGTATTAGCTGGCTAGCATGGGGCATTGTGCGGGGTTATATAATCTGAATGAAAGACTTTATTGTAATGTGTGCCGCTTATGGCATAGAAAATTGTTGTGAGATTTATAGGCTAAAGGCTCCTGTTAACACTATCCCAACACTACACTATTTGTGCATAGGTTTTGTGCATAGGTTGTGCTATGTTCCTTTAAGGAGATACTGGAAAACAATGCGAAGGATAGGTAAATGTGTTGAAAGGGAAAAAAAGAAAACAGTGTACAGATTGCAAATGTAGAGGCATACCTGAAAGCCCATCGTGTTTTACTCCAACCTTGCTACAACACAGGGTTACCTCTACCAAGCTATAGCATTTTTATTTCTTCTATTATATATTTTTTAACATTCTTACACAGCAATTCTGTATTTAGTGTATTTAGTGGTAACTACATAAAAAAATACTAATGCATAAATAAATTAGGACAAAACTCCATATTTGATGAAGTCTGAGGTAGATAAATTGTGTGGAGCACTAAAAAAGGTACCAGAAGAATAAACATAAAAGATCAAGACCTGAGTTGGACTAAAAATGTTTTAAGCCCATGTCTGAATGCCCAAACCATCTACAGTTACATTAGATCACATTTCAGATATTTGGAAGCAATACAAAGTTTCCTCTGTTAGTAAATTATTCCCTTTACTGTCCACTACAGAGTTTCTTTCATTTCCTCTCTGAAACATCTGGTAGTAGACGCCACAGAAGCCCACAGTCAGCAAGCTACGTAAGCACCAGCCTAACTTTAGTTCATGAGTCATCCCAGCGACTCCAGGGGGACAGCTCAGGTGGTTAAAGTTAAGCATGTGCTGGAGAGCCTTGCTGAAATTAAGCCAGAGATAGGTTACTGGCTAGGTGGAGAACTGGCCTGCTGGCTACCAGCACCTCCTTAACTGTCTGTAACAGGGATTAATTTGGAAACGTAAGGAAAAGAGACACCTCTGCTATTACAGCAGTGATTCCTAAGCAAATTGGTGCATACAAATGAAACACTCTCAGCCTTTACATTTTCTTACAGATCCCCCCACCAGTGGAAACAGAAAACAGAGTTTAACAAGGTTCACTAAGTACTGAGTATACGATGCCCGCACAGGGCTCAAGGAAATGGTGGGTCATGGTTTGGAAGGCATTGATTGCTCCAGCATCAGGTAGGAATACTTGTTAGCTGCAAAAGTTGTGGTTTTTCTTTTTTTCTTTCTTTCTTTTTTTTTTCTTTAATAACAAGTTAGCTGGAGATCTATAACTAAATTTCCAGGCAAAGATTTCCATCTATAGAGTCATCATGCAAGAGCAGTCATTACCACTGCTGAAGCACAAAAAGAAAAGGAGCACTTCCTCTCTCATTTAGACATTCATTGATCTTTAAAATCCTTACTTTTTAAAAAAATTATTTCCATCTGAAGATGCCTTATTCAGGCCATTGTGAACATATTTATCAAAGCCCTTGCAATTCCAACCAGCATCATTCCTAAAATTTATTCTGCTCAGGCTGCAGTCCTGAGTGTGCAACACCACTGGTGTTTGCTTTTCCTCTAGCTTTAACAAGGTAGAAACCTAAGTGCAGTTACCCTGTTTGCAGGTTAGATGGGAATGGCAGTAAGGTTATCTGAGCAGTGCTCACTTGGAAAACAAGACTTGAAGTATCAGTTTTTATGGGAGCTGTATGATGCTTCCAAATAACCCCTTTAATGAAATCAGATAATTATTTGTGACTACAAGAATGGTTTCAAGCTCTTTTTAAAAGAGCTACCAGTCTCTTAGTAAGAATCTGTGCTACCAGTAATTCCTTTTTTTTTTTTTCAAATGTAAAAACTCCAATTCATTGCCAAATACAGAGCCTAAATCCTATTATCTAGATAGGATTCCTCCTCTAAGATTTTTTCCAAGCTGTCAGAATCATAGGACTAAAAATTATGAAGGCCAGAAGCTTTGTTAGAAAATTATAAAGGCAGGCAGCTTTGTTAGAAAATGTCAACCAGCCACACATTTTCTGGAAGAACAACAGAGTACATTTTATGCTGGGTAGCATTGTTTAAAATTGTGTTTCCAAAGTCCCCAATTTTTCATTTCCAAGTCAAAGTTAAAGAAGAAATTTTACTTACAAAGGTCCTTACCTTTGTGTGGAGCAGCTGAAACTAGGGATTTAGAAAAGAAGTGCCATCTCAGCAAGCACTTTTAACATTAGTATCTTCTGACAGTGGATGCAGTGATTCATCTAGAGGAGAGACTTAACTAGGATTTTTAAAGGGTTTTCAAATACTAAGCTTCTATCATCAC
The DNA here is from genome assembly GCF_000705375.1 of Tinamus guttatus. The sequence goes on from NW_010587941.1 coordinate 44,810, forward strand.
TCTCTTTAAGTTCCCATTTTTTTCCTCCCCAGGATCCCTATAAGCTCTCAAAGTTTCTGTCATCTGCTGAATAATCATGCAGTGTGGACTTCATTAGAGCTTCCCCATTCATCATTAAGCAAATTTTTCTTTCCTTCAAAAGCTTTGTTTTGTGCTTCGCAAATGTGGTCTGACCCAGAAGCATGTCCCTGCAGTTTAGGGATCAGGCTAATGCTAAGTGTCTCCCATTTCTGCATGTCTGTAAACTGAGGCTGAGATCATAGAAGTCTCGGAAGGCAGATTGTAGGACAATTGGCTGAAAAAGGTGTAAAAAATAAAATAACAAAGAGTATAAGTGAAATTAATAGAAGCTTTGGAGGATAGTTTTGAGTTCCCATCTTTGAGAGAAATGACTTCAGGAAACTTTTGTTTTGTCATAAAGCAAATGGAAAGGTTGCTTTGGCCAGATCCTGAGGATGGATGCAAGACAGCATTGTCACACAGCAATGCTCTCCTGCTGCTAAGCAAATATGATGGCCTTTACTTGAATACACATACATGTTAAATCTTGGGCAGACAGCTCACAAGAGCAACTGAGAGTTTCCTTGGAATTAAGAGCATCCAAATATTTCTCAATGAGAATTTTCCCTGCAATGCCTTTCTTCTGGCAAAATGCTTTTTCCAGGCCTGCCACTCTATTGATTGCTCATCTTCCTTGTAAAGTGCCACTTGTTGAACCTGGATGGCAGCTGCTACTTGGCGCTGGCCAGGTACATGACTTCCTTCAATGGCTGGCAGAGGGGAGACCGTCCTCCCCTCTGGGAGAGGAGCAGGGCGACTGAGATTGCTTCATGAAAATGACTCCTGTGGCACAGAAGTGGAGTCACGAAGCGAGCTCATTCTCTCCGTGGGATCATCACCTGCACCCTTCAAGCACATGTAGATGGTCACAGAATCCTTGTGGGCACGTTTCCTGTTTACTGTGGCTACAGGAAATAAGGTAGCAGAGAACACAAATGGGTCGAGCAAGGGACCTGCCTCAAATTATGGGTTGTGCAGCTGTCCCTAGAACAAGACTGGGCTTGGAGGAGAGGAAGGTTATTCTAGGATAGTCAGTTATACTTTTAGTTCCCTGTCTGTGTCCCTTTTCCTTTCACACACCTTTTCCCCCGACTTTTGTGTCCTGCTCCCATTCCTTCTTGTGCCTTCCCTGCTTTGTCACCAACTTTGTCATTCCAATTCTTCCATGACCAAGCAGAGAGTACGTTTGGAGCATGGATGCTAAACATCTTTCAGCACATTGCCCACAATCAGCCTTTTACATCTCTGACTTCTGTCCCCACTCTCTCCTCATTCAGGTGCTTCACTTCAGCACAGACATTTCCAAGACACATTTTTGCAAGGTGCTGGTAAGCGGTGCTGATCAGTTTATCTTTTAGAAGTTGTTCATCTGTGATGGATCAGGCATATATATATCAGAAAAAATCCTCTGTAAGAATATTCTCCTTTACATTACCCAAACTGATGATTTAGCAGTAGTCTAAATTTATTCACATGAAATGAGTATGCATCTATCATGTTTGTCACAGGCAGAGCCATAGCAATCTACTGAGTTATTTGTCTCTAGAGACACTGTATATCACGTTGGACACTTGAAAGTGCTCTTACAAGGCAAAGTCTTATTTCCAGACTGATTACTTCTCTAATCTTCTCTAATGCAAATTTTTCTGAGGATCACTTCTATTTAGTGAAAAGACAAAAAAAAATCAACCCAAAACTTCAAAAACTATCAGTTGTATCAGTTGCTCTATGCTAAAGGAATGTGCGAGTGCTTGACACACTAGTCATGTTGCTGTGTTCTGTGAGTTTGTTTGGAGTAGGAAAGGAATATAAACACATTATTTCATACAGTGTAGTTCTGTCTCTGAAAAAGAGGAAGTGAAACTCTCTGTGTTCAATGAGACTATTTAACCCTTGGAGGATCAGATATTAACAGGCTTAAATGGCTGCATTGTTTTGCATATTCTCTTTATAAGCAGGGCTTGAGGCAAGGGGATACAGACTTTTCTCAAGGAGAAAAAGTCCAATTTGTATGCCCATCTCCTCTCAAAAATGTTACAGAAAGAGTGCATATTTTTCTGCATATGCAGAGATACCAAATAAAGATCATTATATCATGGCCAGTCCTGCCCCTCATTTGAAATAAATGTCAGATTAATCCCAAGTCAGGGAGGGAAAAGGGAATCCTTTTGAAATACGTGTTTTATACATAGGTAAGCATCTTGGATACATTATGGGTAACCATAATGTGTGTGTGTTTGGGTACTATTTCATAAAATAATACACAGGAAGTTTAGCAAACTGTGAAGAAGTGTGAAGAAGGGAATAGCTCATCAGCAACAGCCCTCAAAGAATGTGGTGGGTAAAAGTCAGCAGATGAAATCTCTGGTAAAGGAAATAAAATGTACAGACATCAAGGACAAGCACAGCAAGTACCACATCTTGTGCTGCAGCTGTGCAAGGAAACTCTGACCTAGTGCTCTATTGACAAAACATCCCTTGGATGGATGCAGCTAAGCTGACAAACCTTTGCTTCCTATTGCTATAACAAAATCATTGCCCCTTTAAGGAAACAAGTGGTATCACTAGAAGTGCTAGATTGCTAGCATAACTGCGTCTGTGCTAGGGGTTTTTTCTGGCACCAAAGAATATTTTGCCTTTTTATGCCCCCAGCAGACTCAGGTGTGTTGGCAGGATCTTGTAGCAGCCAAGACAGTGTAACAGAGACCTGGGCTTCCACACAGTTCAATGCTGTTTTTGAACAATTATCTCCTCTGGTGTTTACAGACCCCTAAATTTAGACTAAAATTCAAAATGGGATTTGAGTAGCAATTACTAGGCATTTGAAGGCAGCCAAAAAACACTTTTCCAAACAACAACAAAAAAATGATCTTAAGATACTGTTTTCAAAAGAAACTGACACCAACTACATTACAGGTGTGAAGGTTTAGCTGTAAAGAAGCAGCTGCACAGACAGAATGGCACTGTAGAGAAATAACCACGCCAGGCCAGAACAAAGCTGAATTTGTGACAATTTTCTTCTTTTTTCAAAAGCTTTTTGTTCTTTGTCCTTGGATGAATGGAAGGCAGTTCCTTCTTTCATCACTACCTTTCTCTCTGAGCCTGATGCAATTTTTAGTTACTGCTTTATGATGAGAATGTGCCTATGATTCTGAAAACATGGAGAAATATATTGCTCACATTTCCTCATGTCTCACATCCTGGGAGAGAAATGGTGGGGTTCTTCCGACCAAGAGCCTGCTCGAGCCACCCACTGAAGGCTCTCTGGACTCTCAGCTGGAAAGAAGCAGGCCCCATACTGCATAAGCCTCTCATTCAAAAGAGGTCTTTGTGGAGTATTTGACCCCTTTAAAAACTTAGAGAAGTATTTATCACTTGTAGGTGTGTATATATGCACTAGGATGGGATGACTTGTGTCCTCAGAGAGCTTGCTTCTCTCCAGGTTACTCTAAAGGGAGCCTTGGCAGCTATCTTAGGGGTAACTGTCCACATTGTGAAGGTGTAAAGCTGGAAGAGATCAGTCTTTTACCAAAATGTCCTTCTACCTCAGCTCCTTCTGTAACACTGCTGCAAGGGCATACTAATTTAGCAGGTTCTTTCTACTTCCCTGAATCTAGGTTGACCTATACACAAAAGTTTAAGCTCTTCAGGTCTACCCCAACAGCAACTGAACTTTACACCACAATGCCAACACTTTCTTTAGGGCTGCAGGTAAAGCTAGCCTTGAACGAGAAAGCAATTGCACTAACAGTGGGACAATAAAATTGAGCAAAGGCAGATGGCCACGTTCCCGCCCATCAGGTAACTGCAGGTAACTGATCCCACGCACGCTCATAGCCAGGCTCAGTGCAACGCGTGGTGTAACTCAAGGTGTGGTTGGACACTGCAGCTGAGCCTGTCTAACAGCTTGGCATAGCTAAAGAGGGAGTCCCGTTCCCCACTGCTGTCCCCAGCTCCTGTTCCCACCCCCTTCTCCTCACTGACACTTGGCTTCTTCCAGTGGTGCCGGGAGTCTACTAAAGGTAACACTTCAAGAGGGATTCGATTTCTGCCATTCTGGCTCCCTGGGCTGGGGAGCTGTTGGGGAGAGCAGGAAGATACAGCTGAGGCCAGAAGGAATAGAAAGGGCAAGGCCTGCCCTGGCTGAATCTCCAGGGAGAGGTTTTCTATTAAGGTATGATGTCTTTCTATTAAAACAGGCTGAGAGCGTGCTCAAAACAAGTTACCCTGCCTCACTTGATGGGAAATAACCCACTTAACTGCACTAGTTTGACCATGTAGCCTTAACTTTTTGATTTTTAGCATGTTTCCAGCCTCCAAAAACAGTAGAGCATTTCCTTTGAAGGGGACCGCAGCTGCCCTTTTTGTGGGTTTGCGGAGCCTGGGAAAGTGTTCTCCTTGGAGAAGCAACTAAGGGTCCAAAACCTTGAGACTCTTACATGCACCATCCCCATTTCTACCTCACAGCTTGTAGAACTAAGCAGTAGGATCCAAAACCTTGAGACTCTTACATGCATCATCCCCATTTCTACCTCACAGCTTGTACTCATGGGAGATGGATGCTGCTGAAGATACTAACAGGCCTTAATTGCCCCAGCCAGCCTTACCTGGGGCTTCCGTTTACATCCCCTACCCATGGGTTCAGATGCCCATTTCAACTTATCCCTGGGCCATAAATTCCTATTTGAACTACACTGCAGGACTATTGATCTCCAGCGCAGATGTTCCCATGTCTGGCCATTGACCCTGTTGATCTAGACCCCAGCCTGTGGATTGGCTTCCTACCTCAACCTCAGACTTTTCTTATCACAGTGGACCTACCTGGAGATCACAGGACCTTCGCCTGATCCTGACCCATAGACTGAAATACCAGCTTGGCCTTGGACCTGCCTCATCACTTAGTACTTGCCTGATGCCTGGAACGGTTGGCTGAACCTGGCTGTGATCTCCACGTTTGCTCTGCCCACCTTGCCCAGGTCCTGTGGGGCTGGGTGCTGGTTAGTGAGGGCTCTGCCTTGCCCTGCCCTGCTGCTTATCTAGTTGCCCTCTGATCTGAACCTCCATCCCTTAGGGAGTCACCAGCTCTTGCTCATCCATGACAGATGCCTACAAACCCTGCCCAGACCACTGTCTCAAATTCCATCTGCCTTCAAAATGGTAATTTAGTAAGGCTAGTGGCTGAGCCATGTTCCTCCGTGCAGCAGCAATAACCATTAGACTTCTTTCCTGCCAAACAAATTTTTTTTAGAGCCTTTAATACTTATTTACTATTGAGTGATCACCTTCTCACATAACCGTTGCTTCATCAACATGTTTTTTTCATTCTTGTAATTGGTAATTTGCTTGATTACATTGCATAGGTGTCCTAAAGACATAAGCCCTTTGCACTTAAGTCTATCATTTGAAATGCTTCCTAGTCTTTAGTCGGTTTTCCTATCCTACTACCTTGAGAAATGGGCCATGTTGACCTTCTCAGATGTATCCACAACCTAAAGGGGACCAGCAAGTAGCTTTTCAGTGGGAAAACTACACACAGAACCAGAGCTTTGAGTCAAGTCTGACTTTGATCACAAAGACCTCAAATAAGGCTTCAACAAAAAGGCAGGAAAGGGGAAAAAAAAAAAAAAAAGAACAAGTGCTGAGCCAGAGAGATTTCTGCTGTTGTCATGGCCGTTTTCACCACCACCAGGACTTCTGTCCTGATCCAAAAATGTTTCACCCAAAGCCAAGTATTAGGTCTTTTTTTTGTTTAATTACTTGGATAGTCTTGTTTCTTTTGCATCTGTATATATGATAAAACCAACCCAAAAGACTTTTAGATAAATTTGTTATGGAAGTCATTTTTTGATGCTTGGTTCTGTGGTATCCCTGAGCAAATATCTCCTCAGATTCCAAGCTGCCTGTTAGCAGCTTCTTCTGATGAACTCTGCTCTGGAGCAACACACCACCCAGTACTTCCATATCTTTCTCAGGAGCAGCTACCATCACCAAATACCCCAGGCTACCCTGATTTTCCCATCACACTTGGTAGTGTTTGTAGTAATGAATCAGGTGCACCTGCTGAGTTTGTAACGAAAGGCACATTTATTAAACAATGTAATCACAGAACTTGGCATTGAATTAAGACTTCAGTGTGCTGGTGGTTTAATTACAGGAACACATCAGCACAAATACGCTTTTGTTTTACTCCTGCCTTTCAGACAGGCCACAGCAAAGTCTTTCTGCTCATTTGTTATCTCTCATCTAATGTTCGCTGAGTATTTGATCCTAACTGTGGGTTGAGCTCCAGTGCCCAGGATTCCTACATGGCATCCCAGGCAGTAACAGTGAGCCCTGTCTGGCTTTCAGCATGAGATGCCACCAGATATACTTAGTCAAGACGGCAAATAGCAGTGATGGGGAAGAATTCTTCAAGAGGAGGCATCGCTTGAAATGAAAGGTTGAACCGAAGGGTGCAGCACTCATAGCCAGCACAGCCTTTGAAAGAAGCTCTCCTGCTCTCTGCTCACCTCCAGTCGTCACACCCAGCCATGTGATCTTTTCTGCACCTGCAGAATTAGTTCTATGTTCGCATAGTAAAATGGCATCAGGAGACTCTCTTTTTTCTCTTTTCTCTCTTTTTTTTTTTTTCCTCTTTTGGTGCCATATTGGTTTACAGCTAAATCAGTTCCTTGAGTAACTGCATAAATATTTATAGCAACATCAAGAACATGGGAGCGTGGGGACAGGTACACAGTTCTGGGCACGAGGAGAACTACTTACCGTGAGTGCAGTGCCAGCTTCTGTCTGCTTGCTTGTCAATCAAGTTGCACTCAAAGCAAAGGGAGGGTGACTGCTAGCAGAAGTTTAAAGGTGGTTATTAAGCACATGTCCTATAAGCACAGATTATTTCTAGATTTTGATAAAAAATAATTATTTCTGCACTCCAACTCTAGAAAGAGCAATGTGTTCGAACAGCTTTAGGAAACGTGCTCTATTTACCAGTGTCAAACAGACCCTGTTGTCAAGCTTCCTAATTTGGGGCACCATGAGATCTTATATGGCGTAGGAGGTCTAAGCAATAAGCAAAACACTCTGGGAGTCTAGTTTCACTTCTGCTTTGCCTTGCTTGCAGCCCAGTCATTTTCTAGTTGGAGTCTGTGAACTTTTGCACACACAGTGCTTGATTTAAGAACTAGTTGGTAGGAAGTACGTGCTGCAACTGCCAGAGTAGATTAATGGAAAGCGAAGTGTAAATGAACACCATTAGCAATACACACACAGAAGTATCAATTTAACTACTTTAATTTAGAAAGAGAGAAAGGGAAGGAAGGAAGGAAGGAAGGGAGGAAAGGAAGGAGGGAGGGAGGAAGGAAGGAAGGAAGAAAGGAATTGAATATGCAGGTGTGACCGGTTACAAGTCACAGTTACAGAAGATGAAATAGGTACAAAAATGGCTCGGAACAGTCCATATTTTTACAGAACCTACTTCCACATAGAGCAGACTTATTTTAATTTTGGCTGATTTCCCGATAACTAGGATTTCATATTAAATTATTAAGGGCAATCGAAAAAGAATGCAACAAATGCTACTCTGTATGGCCTAAAGACTATTATGTAGTTTCTGAGATCTCATGGACATCTGCGAAGCATTCATTCAAAGTGCAGGTAAGAGATGATGTTATTGGAAACAAGTATGTAACTATACACATCACCAATAGTCTTGAACAAACTGAAGCATCTGTTAACCTACCTAAGACACAGTTTAACTATATTAAAAAGATTCAGCACTCAAACTTCAAATCTCTGCTGACGAGTATGTTATGCCTTTTTTTCAGGTGTTATTATTATTAGTTATACCCGAGGGGGAAAACGGAGCAAAACCTAAAGGGTGAAAGGACATCTGTACAAATGTGGGTGGTAGACACTGAAAGGCCCTTTGGCTACTTTTAGTCAGTGCAGAGAGATGGGTGATCTGGGGCTGGTCAAGGGCCTAGAGTGGATCAGATGCACCCTGTAAACTCAAAAGAAGCTGCGACCAAATGGCTCAGAGAAGAGAATGTGAAGTTAAACCAAGGGCAGGCCATCCAATACTTTTGCCATCACTTTCCCAAGCTTAACAGTACTTTGCTGCTTTTCTCTTTATAAAGTATCTTCCGTTGCACTTTTTACCTTCCAAAATATCTAAAGGGACATAACTGAATGTTTAATTTATGTAGTAAATTTGAGCACAGATAAGAAACCGGTCTTTTTAAGAGGAGAGAAAATTGTAATTATGTCAAATGTGACTGAAAGTAGGAAATTATGATGGCGACAGCTACTCAGTTTTACCTCTAATGTAAGTGCTGCTGCAGGCATTCACTTAAACATTTAGAAGGAAAGGGAAAAGTTGTTTGCAAGTTGATTTGTGTTAGCTATGTCATGTACAAGTCCTGGCAGTCAGATTACCTCTCTTAACATTGCAGTGAGAGTACTCATCCCCGGAGGTACTGAACCAAAATCATCACCATGATTTGGGAATCCATAGAGAAAAGTGGGGAAGTTCCAAATACATAAATGGCTGTTGCACGGGAAATTTAAACAAACTACACGCTTCCTCAGTGCTAAATCCTAGCACTCACAAAATGCTTTCAGACTATAGCCAAGAGATTTTTCGTGAGTTTAGTTTATGTCACTAGAATGATTCATGGTGAATTTCATTACTGACTTTTGCTTTCATTTTCGGTATTACTGAATTTTATGGCATTATTACATCAACTCTTTCCTTTTAAATTCAGTTTTGAGTCTTGTGACAAGTTTCTTTCTCCATGTTTGTAGTTGGTGAAAAGAAAGTTTACCCACTGAGCTGCAGAAGCTACTGACACAGCATCTTATAGACCCTCTTTCCTTCCATAATATTTAATTCTTCTGACTAAGCAAATACACTACTCTTCTAGAGAGGACTTTTATTTTCTTCTTATGTATGTTACCTTGAGAATGATTAAACTTAGGGCTGATTTGGCAAAATGCAATTTCTGCTTCATGAAACAGCTCGCAGTAGTCTTTTTACGGGGTTGCAGACTGTGGTGTTAAGTGCTAGTGGAGCAGTTCTGCTGCAAGGAAAGCTTCACCACATTTCAAGGCAGGCTAGGAAGAAACCTCCTCCTCGTGGTATCTCTCAAAGACATAGCAGGGAATAGGGGGCTCAGAGCTACCCTCTCTGGAAGAGCAAACAAGACTTTGGCTGCTCCCTGTGATCTCCCTAGGAAACAGGCGGTTCACAGTAACTCTGGGTGTCATGGTTCCTCTCCACAAATGATGCCTAAAAATAGAGTTAAAATGTGACTGCTCAAGATACAGCCTTTCCTTGCAGTAAACAAGGAAATGGAGCACATAGCCATGCAAGCTTTGTTTATTTTTCTATCATGGTATGTAAACTGCTAAAATATATTGACTGTGGTTTATTATTTCAGGGCCAATTCCCAAAAAGTTAAAGAAAACCTTCTGCTGTTGCACTAGCCTTTCCTACTGCAGAGCTTGTTGGCTAATTTCACATTTAAAAGTTTTTCCTCGGCAGGCATTTTGATTCATTGAGCTTACACTACAGAAGTTTTCTAGCTACATGCCAAGTAGCATAAACATTTATATTATCATTGCCTAAAATTATCCATTATAACTTAACTTTCAATTGCCTATGACTTGAGTGAATGTCTTCTGTTTTGCTTTTTTTTTAATATCAGATTAAAAGCGGACTTCTCAAGGCAAAAAAGTAGCTCAGCCATTTAAAAATATTGGAACATACGTAGTTTTCCTAACATTGATCATTTTTCTCCCTAAATTTATATTGCTTAAACATTTGAACAGATAACTGGGAATTAGCAACTGTGGACTTTACAAAAATTATCTTCTGATTTTCTTTAGAAAGCCTCTTCCCAATTTATTAGTCTTTCATTAGAAAGACTTTTAAATCTTTCATAAGATTCATCTTTTGCACAAGCTAGACAGGGTCGTACAGAGTCAGAAGAAACATCACACACAGGACCTGCCACAAGGAAGTGATGCTCTCGAGACATCGGCACAATCTGTGATGCTTTTCCAGGCTTGCATGGCCAAGGGCAACCAGGGTTCTGACACTTTCAACCCTCTGAGCATCTGAATTCACAAGCTGCAGGATCCTTTAGCTCAGCTTGCAGTGTAAGCACAGCCAGGTGTGCTTGTTTTGCACACATGCTCATAGCTGTTTGCCATTTATGCCTAGAGCATTAATATCTCATCTAGGAAAAAAAAAGGCCGCCTTGGAGGGAAGTAGGTCAGATTCTGGAGGTCCTGGCAAAAAGAAATATAGAAAGCCTAGTGAAACAGCCTCCCTCCTTTGCTATCTTCCTCCAGATGCTTGCAGCTGCTTCCTTCTCAGCTGCTATATGGGTGAAAGCAGCCATGCCAGCAGGAGTGGGAGGAAGGGTGAGACAGATACGTGTGAGGCAGTTTACCCTAGCTATCAAGAAAGCCCTTGTTTTCCCTTGTTTAGGATCAATGCAGCCTGGCTTTCCACTTATCTATTATACACTGTGAATGCGGTGCACTCCCAGGCAGTAGACTCAAATACAGACTGCTCTTCTCTGGCACAGATCCTGCACCCCTGTACACTCCTTTTTAGCCTTTTACACTTCTCTACTTGTTGGGAGCTGGCACTCCTTAACTCTTGTAATTGTTCCCATGACTCACTTGTACTCTGTCAAGCTAAGGAAATGCCACTGACTTGCATGTAGCAGGTCAGAAGAGCATGCACAGATTCTCAAGGCTGTATGGAAGAAAGACTCTAGGAACTGTAATTTTTTGCTGCCCCAACACAGTTGTTCACCATTGCCATGCCATTTCTGGCAGCCGTGGCCGTTGACAGAAATAACTCCCAGGGTCAAGAGCAGATCAAACATCCTGAGCAGCAATATTATAAGGTGGAATCCATAAATGAGACTGTATTCTTAGTGTAAGACCAAAGCATCACAAACACTGCAGAAAGCACAGAAAGGGGAAAAATATGAAGACTTGATCTACAAGGATTCAACAACACATATGTAGAAGGATTGTAAAAGGTGGTGTGAAAATTATGACAAAAAAGCAACATCTCACCCATGCAAGTTGTTTTCTGAAGCCTGGGCTGCTGTCCTGCCTCCCCCCAGTAAGCCTGGTATCTCTGACACATTTCCTCCTGGTGTAGTATCTTTGGTGCCCCCACCAACACTGTTGTTATGGGTGTTGTGCGGTACCCCAAATTCTTCCCTAAAGGAAGCATTTTATTCCCTAAACCCCTCCACCATATGCTCAGCTTCATGTCCTTTCTCCAACCCTTTTGCTGTTTCTCCTCCCAGTCTGGGAAGATGATGCGTGCACATTTGTCATGCGGCAGGAATGTCTGTCAGTCCATGAAGGTAGCCAGGAGGGCAACTTTTGCTTTTTTTTTTCCTGCAGCTGATTGACCCTTCGTCTCACTGATTTGTCATGCTTTTATCTGACTCAGAAAAATGCTGTTTGAGTGTTACAGTGGGACTCCATGCCAGTCTCATATGCCTCTTCCTTTCCCTTCAGAATCTGCAGATATTTGTTTTCAGTGGCTTCTTGGAAAAGGATCCGGGAGCCAGACCTTAAGATGAAAGCCTTGCTAGGTATCACGCATAACTGCTGATACGGACAGCCAACTTTACATTTAAGAAAAAGCAAACAACATGGTACAGAGTTCAGTAATGTTTACAGATGTCGTCTTACTATATTTGCACCTGTGTTTTTTGCACAGCCAATCTCACAAATGACAACACAGGCATACTACAAAAAAAGCCAAAAACTGCCCAGAGGAACCAGGCAGGAACGGAAAGGATTTTGTTGTTGTTGTTGTTAAGGAGCGTGTGAAAGAAAGGAAGCACTGAATGTGCTGCCTTTCATTGCCTCGGCAGGACAAGAGCTACGTGGGGGCCTAGGCATGCAACAGAAAGGAGAGCGAGAGGGCCGCTGATGACACGCTCCCAGGCATGCAAAAGAGGAACGGAGCATACAAGCAGATGCAACAGGGCAGGAAGAAGCACAGAGACAGTCGGAGAGTCCCTGGAGCATGGTGGGAATGGGAAGGAGTGAGGCGGGGATGTCCCTGCACAGTGGTTTTGGCCGCAGCTTCGCCTCCGCTCTCCCTAGGGTGGGCAGCAGGAAGCTGGGTCCTGCTCCCACCTCGTCTTGCTGTGTGTGCAGATGTCTGGAGAAGGGTTGCGGCTAGGCCAGCCGGAGAGCACAAGAGGCGATGCAAGGTGGATAAATGGAGATTCAGTCTAGTTCACATGAGCAAGGTGTGAGCACGTAATGGGGTTAGACACACTCCTCACTACAGACAATAAGTTTATTTTAAAGGCCTTATCCCTAAATATACAACATTCTTGAGCATGCCACAAGACAGGAGCCAGAACAGCTATTATCCCTGCTCCTTTCAAACAGCCAGGCCTTTTCAGCAAAGTCCCTCCCACAGCAAGAAGGGCCAGGACATGAGAAACGAAAGGTCCAAGGCAGCTGGAGTGAGGAAAGGGAAACCAATGAGAGAAAGGGAATCTCCTAGTGAACCACACATGGTGGAGGTGGAAGGGAGCAAGAGATGAGGACAGTGATAAAGAGAGGGATAAAAAGGAGATGAAGTTATGGTGAATGGGAGAGGAGATAAAATTGTGTCACTGAAGGAAAGAGAAAAAAAAAGGACAAGTGCAAAAACAGAGACGACAGAATTGGATGTGGGGAACATGCAAAAAAACATAAAGAATTGGGTGAGGAAATCTCCTTGGAAAGACCAGCGCTATTGGGGTACCTGCTTTCACAGCACTATGGCTAGGAAAGTTGGATTTACAGCTCTGAGGCTTGTACTTCCATGCAGGGGCTGGAGCATCCTCAGAAGTACAGGCTGGTGTCTCCCAATTAGTGTTTACTTTCTCTGGACAATACAGAAGCTCAGAGGCTGTTAGTGTTCGTGCTGAGGAATTTGGCGCCGGTAATCATTGTAATCACGTGCTTTTCTGAAGGTCCCCATTACTGCAGCACCTGGGTACACAAGGAAGTTGACAGAGTCAAGCCAGCCAGCTGCGAGCCTGCCTCCCACACGTAGTCGTCATTGCTAGGAACCGAGCTCATCTGAGGCAGCCTCTGCCCATTCTGACGTGCATTAAGTACCGAAAAGAAATCTTCTGAAGCACACATTTAGTTGGCATCCATAATGGGAGGTTACAATTTAAAAATATTTGCAAAGAATTATCAAGAGCCATGGCAGAAATCATTGGTACAATGAAAGCATCTATAAAGTGCAGGAGGATGCCCTGAAAAGCGGATTTTTAGATTGCAAACTCTCTGATATCATGACAGCCTTTCATTGAGAGCTGTAGTATGTGTTTGCACTCTTAGTCTAGATCCTTGTTCAGTTGCTGAAAAAGCTAGAGCCATTCTTAGTTTCTTTAAAAGATCTTTTTAATTCTCAGCTCTCACTGTGGGAAAGTGGAGGCCAGCTATTCTTTCCATTTGAAGATTGAGTACATAGAATTTTTGATAAGTGAAGTTCTTTGTAGGCAGACAAAAGTATTTAAAGGCAAATACATTGTTAGGAGTTATTTCCTTAAATATAGAAATAAAATACTACTAGCTCCTGTCTTTACTTATCATACCATTTTCCCAATATGTTGATGTCTGATATTCTCTCCCAAAAAGAGCTTTATCTTAAGCAAAATAAAAGTTTATATTTATAGTTTGTGAGACAAATATCACTGGTAACATGATTGCAACAACACTGACTTAATGTATGTAAGTGCCCATGGAGCAAAGTTTAAAAAGTTTCATGCATTTTATTTATCAGTAGATGAAAAGTAATTCCTCTGAAACTGAATTTGTAATCTTTTTTGCCTTCTGCCCAGAGAGTGTTCTTAGATGGCTTCTGCATTTGGCCAGTATATATAAGGAAAAGAGTGATCCTGATTCAGAATTAAACATTTTCCCCACAAGATCTTACCTGTAGTCACATTTGCAGGCCATGAGTGATCAAATGAGTTAAAAAGATTTAAAGCAGCAACAATGAATCACAGCTAAAGTTTATTTTCAGTATTAAGCTTCCTACAAAGACGTTCAAAAAGTCTAGCCTCCCCATAGAATAAAAATAAATTTGCAAAGCAGCAGAAAGCTATCAGTTTAAATCCTTAGCACAAGTACTATTAAACATTTAATTTTCCCCTTTAAGTGTCTCATTTTATTTTTATAGGCAGTGTTTTTTCCTTAGTGTCTAGTTTTGTCTCAGGAGACCGGGAAACAGTTGCCTACATCAATATTTACTGTAACGATTCAGTCAAACCACTAACTAAGGTCTTATCTAGACCTTAAAATAGCAACAGCTTAGTATTTTGTTTCAAAAAATGTAAACTCTAAGAACTGGGAAATATGGAATATAACCCTGAATTTATTCACCCTCATTTATTTGCTCTGTAAAAATTTACTTCCATAGATAAGCTCCTGTAAAACACTGCCACCACTTTATATTTATCGTTCCTTTAGATCACATGAGATGATTCAGAAACCATTCAGTTTAGGAACCATTCACCACTTGTCATGTAATAATATGCTTTAAGGTTACAGAAAAGAGAGGAGAATATCACCAACATTATTCACATGGATATATTCCTTAAGGCATTAATTCTGCGTTATCTGAGATGACCTGGGCCTGAGATACACCGGGCACAGACGACCCCAGTACTGCTGCAGATCCACAAGTCACTCTGACTTCTCTGTACCACATCCCAGCTTCTGCCAGTGCTCATTAGTCAAGTGGCCCATGCAGATAAGATACAGAAAGATTCTTGAACCAGTAACACGGCCTCCTCACAGACTGAATAATCTTCCCACGGATTTTGGAGAGTGGATGGTCTTAGACTCTCAGAAACTTTACTTTTGAAAGTAAAGTTGCTCTTGGTAAGATATCCTTCTTGTCAACAGCAGTAGAAAAAAAGTGAACCCTTTATTTTCTGAACTTTATTCTGTTGCTTTTCCCAGTGTTATATTTTAAATTGTGCCTTTAAGCTGCAGATGAGGAAACAGTTATATGGGGAGAGGAGCCACTCTAGAGACAGTCAGCAAATCCAGAGAGTGATTCATCTTACCTCAACTACTGATGGTCTTAGATTTTCAAGATCTGTCGGCTGTGCAGTTGTTTGAAGATGATTTAAACTATTGTTTAAGTCGGTAGGTGTACCTAATATGATATAAAACATTAAACATGTTTTCCTAATGTAGTATGAAGGAACTAACACCTGTAGTGCAGGGCAGCAAGGGTGTCAGAGTCCAAGGGCACCCAGAGAGCTACATGACCAGACATGCAAAACCCACCTGTGGTTCCCACCTGCAAGGTCTCCCCACCACCTCATTGCCTCCCCTCAACAAAACTTCCCTCTTCCCTGGATGCTGGTGGATCACGAGGAGGCCTGTGCTCGCCTTGCATGTGAGCCACTGCCAGCCACCCTGTGCGCAGGCCATGGCAACCTCCTCCTCTCCTCCAGTGGAAGTGCAGCTGTATGCTGCATTCTGGAGTTTTATGTTTTAAATTAGTTCTAATTTGGACAAGGTCTAATTTGCTAAGTTCACCACATTATATAATGTTTTCATTAAAAGTGGAAAAAAAAAGTTAAAACCTGATGCATTTACTTTTAAAATTTTGGAGAGAATTCTCCAGGATGGGGGAAAAACAAACAATCAAACAAACAAACAAACAAAAAACAACAAAAAAAACACCTTCTGGTTGCATTAGCTAATATTTACCATCTATATTTGTCATTAATTATAACCTTTGTTCCTGTATTAACTCATTTATTAACAGAAATGTGCACTTTTTAATTAGATACTACATCTCATCATTGTGTTTTTTCACTGGCAAAAAATACAACAGGAGTGCAGCTAATGAAACTCTGCAGTCCTGGAGCCACATTAGGTATTTTTAATAAGTGCCTAGTGAGTGTCTCTGTTTTCCTACCATCCTTATGTAGAAATAGCTCTTTAAAACAATAAACAATATTTTAAAGGAATACTCAAGCACCATGTGAGAAATTTCCCTTTCGTTATGCACTTTGGATTGCCACATGCCATTCGCCTTTGGAATCCATGCAGAAAATCATTTAGGACCTACCTCTGGTACAGGAGATGACTCTGTGCAGAATAAAGCTTTACAGAGTCACCCATCCTAGTCTTCAAACCATTCTGCAGTCCCATGGAGGATGCAAGCAAAAGCAAACCCCTTGCACTCTGAAGCACATTAGTTGGCTCCAGACTGTATCCAGAGAATGTAAAACTCTCCAACTCTTGCCCATTACAGCCGCAGAGAAAATATTCTCTACAATAAAATCATCAGTATTCCAGGATCTTATCCCTGCACATCCAGGAAGGTAACATATTCATCCAGTGCACAATAACTGGCAAGTGAAACTAAAAAAAAGATGTTGTGTTGCAGAAAGGATTCACACGAAATACCTAAGAAGGAAAAAACACCTAATTGCCACTGGGTGAATGTTTCTTACAAATCCAGCACTGATCCATAACTCTGCAGGATACTAGAGACTTAATAGAGATATATATTTTTTGACATTTTATAAGCTCTCTTTTCCACAGCTAGCCTCTGCATTTTCTACAGGTTCTAAAATATCAGTCTTTCTTTTGAGTTAGCAAGCTTGAAATTTCTCTCTTTTGTTCTCTTCCCCCTCTCCCTCTCATTCTTCCCTTGCCTACAGTATGCCCTACTTCATAGGTACGAATGACCTTTGTTTATAAGTGATGATCTGTGATACATGATTAACTAAACATTGATCAATTGTTTCAATTTGCATTTAGCTTTGAAATCTGCTTTTAAATTTACCTTTTACTTCAGGCCTGAAAAATAGCTTGCATGCTGAAAGCTTGACTAAATTTTCCAACAATGACAGGTGGCCTTTTAAAAAATATTATCCATTCCCACAAGTCTATGAGACCAGCTCAATGAGACAAGCCTATAAGACCAGAGATGGAGTGTTGCAAAGCACTCTATCATCTCTGAAAAATTAAATATATCTGTTATGTATATTAAATATATCTATAACATATAGCAAATATGTCTATGTACAGTTAAGGTGCCAGAAGTGTTACATTTCATGATTGCTTTTTGGTTTATAATTAAGCATCCAGAGTATGTAACCATTTAACTATACACTAGATACTCACGTATGACAGGCAAAGACTTAAAGCTGTGCATTCGTTTTCACATTTCCTGACATGTGAACAGCTGTGAAGCTTTATCTTGCATTTGCAGAATTAAAAAACAATATTCCTTCCAAAATAATAAGAAATAGAGTTTGAGAAAACTCTTTTCCAGATGGCTTTTAATCAATTTGCTAGTCATCCCAGATAATAAAATGAAGCAAGATGAGTTAAAATACTTGGTGTCCGATTTTGCCAGCGTGGGGACCTACATGCCTTTCAAGGATGGCCTTTGACCATTAAAAGAAAAAGGTATCAGACACATGTAGAAACTGAGAGAATAAGTGGAATCCTGTTGAATGCTTCAGATGTATGAGACTGAGCCCGTCTACTGATTCTTCAAATAACATAGAAATCTAAATTTAGCACCTTTTAAGGCAACTCCAAGTTGCTACCCTTGACATATGTGTGCAACATGATATGCTCCAAATCCCAAGTTCAGTTTACCTTTGGTAAATTCATTTTAAAACAATTCTTCCGAAAATAAATTTATGTGTAGTTTTCTAAGAACAATTTGGACCAACAATTTTCACATTGCACATGAAAAAACGATGACCTTATCATTTCTGGTCCTGGATACAATGAATTATGCCTTGGAAGCCAGAAAGTAAATAATAATGCCTGCCTAAAGTCAAGCACTGAATACCCTCAAGTTCAGGACAGACACTCACTCTGAAGACTGCCCATTTTCTAAACAGCTGACCAAAAGATGAATCATACAAATGTCCATGAAAAGTATGTGAAGGGCATAAACACGGTTGATTCAAACAGCTGTTTGCTATTAAAACAAATGTTCTCAAGTACTACGTAGGTAATATTTGGCCAGTGTAACCCATTGTTTTAGTGTGTTAAAGAAACTATTCCAAAATAATTGTTTCTGCTCTGCTACCATTATCACATCTATTTTTCCACCCTATCTTTCTCTCCCATTAGCTGCTCTGGTACGTCATATAGGTCTGGTAAAACAGATAAGTGGCTGTCATCAGCCCCATTGCATGAATTACTCAATATATCTGCTTTCTGAATAGTTCGGATCCTCTGAACAGTAAATTTCTCTTCCTTTGGACTGAGCAGTTTGGTGTCTGTTTTGCAGTTTGCTGACTAAGGGAAAAGTGAATTCCAAGGTTCTTCTGGACTCTAACCACAGGCACTTGCTTGCCAGGGCGTGCTTTGGTCAGCTCAGGCAGGGCTGTGAAATTCAGTTACCTTTAGACGTCCAACTTTTGAGAATCCAAAATTTCCATCATCTGAAGTTTGCAGCCAAAAAGTCACGTAGTCATCTACACTTTCTCTGCAGTCAGTGGAGAAAGGAAAGTGCCTCCGGAGAGCAATTTTGGAGTGGAATGAATCATGCCCTGGGAATGTCACATTAGACAAGGTGCCTGATTTGCATGTGGCTACAACTAGGAGAGATGTAACCTACTGAAAGGACCATTGTTTAAATGGGCCTAATTCTCCTTTGAAACAGAGATAGACTTAGGATGGACTGCTAACAGGGACTAGATCTGTGCTGTGCCCCAATCAGCTAGAGTCTTTCAGCCACATATTTTTGATACCTCTAACATTTCCTGCACTAAGGTCTCTGAGAACTTCAAAGGCTACTATTTCTAAGTGAAATTATCGGGAGTGAAATTTGGGTGATGCTGCTGGCATCAGCCCATGGACTTCAGTTGGACTTTCCACCTGAGAACAGGAAGGAGTCAGTTATTTTGTAATGGTGCATAGCCACAAATTAAAATCTGTAAGAACTGCAGGCATTGTATGGCTCATCTACCAGATATCTTGTCTGAAAAAAAAAGAAACACAAAACATGACTGATTTAAGATTTTCCCACCATTTCAGAAAATAAAGGGGTAACTACTTTGTGTCATCATAAAGTTAAAATGCTATCTTGTCAATTTTGTTTAGTTTTGCATTTTCTATTAAAGATATTCAGAAAAAAAAAAGCATAGACATACGCATACGCCTGTATTAGTGCATGTGCATGTAACAGTACAAACACATGAGAAAAACAATTTAGGGGACACTGTGTTCTGAAATTTGACACAGGAAATAAACGAGTTTATGTGCAGCAAAAAATGGAATTATAGTAGCTAAGATTTCAAAAGGAAATGTAACTTGTTGATCTCAGATTTGTTCATTTGGTCTCAGTTTGTACCTGAAGGCAGAAGTGATGATGGATCATTGGACTTGTAAACTTTGATTTGCATATATTCAAAAAGGCAATCTAGAAAAATGCATAAACTGGATTTTTTTATGCATAAGGCATAAATGCCTTATGCATTTTATGGCATAAACTTTGTTTTTTTCCTTGATATTACATCCATACGCTTCGTTCTGAATTATATTTACCTTCCCCCCCCCCCAAAAAAAAAGGAGTTAGTGCAGAGAAAAAACATATTGCCTATGGATGATAAAGGATCTACTTGTATATTCTTTCAATAGACCAACTAATATGTCTAGTAAAGTCTACTAAAAACAGACTGGCTTTGATACATACAAGCCTGTTTTCAGATCTAATAAAAGATACTACTTCTCCTTACAAGAGCTGGCTTGCTTACAGCCTTATACCATCCTGGCTACAAGACAGTGCTATTGCTCAACCATCATCATTATTACTACTAACCTCCCAGCTAAAGTAACATTACTACCAAAAATGTCCTAATATAAGTTAGTTTATATTTTTCAAATACATATCTTAACGTATGTAACTCTGAGAAAGGCTATAAAACTACATGTAATACAATATGGCATAAAGCTAATCTACATTGGCGTTTGAAATGAGCTGTAGCAGTGAGATAATGGAATAGTAATATAATTGCAGTTACCAAAACCTGGTGTGTACCAATCAGCAATGTAAACTGAAATTTTCTTTTATTAATGTTCCATGAACCGACAAATAATATTTTTAAATAAGTTTTTGAGAATGGACATTATTTTTGTAGGTAATTTGCAATAAATATAGATGAGAAGGAAGAGGGAAAGATTGGAGTGACCAAAAAATACATAACTAGTTTCCAAAATCCTACTGCTCTGCATGCTGCAGTGTAAAGTTCCTCTGTAGTCTGAGGAAAAAAAAAAAAAAAAACTTCAAGTTCCCATACAAAATCAAAATATTACAATACAAAATTTTACAATATTACAAATTTTGCTTCCTGTCTCATGTTATGTACTTGGTTTTAGATGTAAGCTTTTCTGACAAGCTATTTTGTAAAGCTTGGATAAAAGTATTGTTTCAAAATCTGAAATGGATCTGTGTTTTGGTTCAAAACATGTTATGATTTTTGCTTCAACCGTTGTGTTTTATTCCCAATCTGCTTCCATTGATTCTTCGTCTCTGATAAAGGAGTTAGTGCAGAGAAAAACACACTTTTGCCTTTCTTTTTCCTTTCAAAACTACACTAGTAGCCTTTTTCCCACTAACCTGCTCAGCTCTGAATTTTCTAATGGTTTCTTAATGATCCTGGTTTCCCATGATCCTGTTGTCTACCTGTCCATCCACCTGTCAGTTCCCTATGAGCCTTTCAGCTAATTCCAATAAACACTGGAAGACAGATCAGGGCTTTCAAAGAGAAGTTGGTTCCTACAAAAAGAGAAGTTTAGTCCTACAAATTTCATGATGACTGTCAGGAAAAGGAGGAAGAAATGCAAAATAAGAGCCTCTAGTAAAGGAAAAGCAAGTAGAATTTAATTGCAATATGTCCTGCTTGCTCTTTGCCAGTCAAGCTCCTGAGTAGGCCACCTGTGTTGTATTTGTCCTCGTAGGGATGCTTTTCTGGGGACTGGAAGGAGTTGGGATATAAGAGTTGGGCTCATCTGTAGGAAAGCAAGCTTCTCTGGTTTCACTGCTCACATAGCAACTTTCGTTTCTGGAAACTCTACGTAAGCAAAAATAACCACGATAAAACTTGCAACGCACCAGAATTTGTGGACAACAGTTCCTCTCAAATTTATATGAGTGCAATGAAAAATGTCCTATGTGAAGGTGGGCATTTAGAATGTATCAGCTCACGAATCCACAACATTTCGTAACGTCTGTTGATAATGTTCTCATCTAGTACACCTAGAAAATCAGCGGCAAGTTTTAAGAACAGTTCCCTTCTTTCCTGATACTCATAGGGCTGGAAGGAAGTCAGACTTCTTCAAGGTTCATGTGGATGAAGAGGACCATATGGCTGTCAGATAAATTTGTTGAACCCTGTCCAACCCTGTGAGACTGATACATTTCACATATACACTGCATGGTTTATTTGAGGACAGTTAGGCTAGGAACCAACAGGAAAAATAAACTTCCCTGATTTGTGGCTGGTTCAAAATATGGACAACACGCACTTCTAGGTCTGAAAATAGAAGTTTTTACAACCAATCTCTTTGTGTTTCTTAAGCATTTGGCAGACACACACACACAGAATTTCTGCAGAAGCTGAATGTTTAACTCTTTCTTAAGAGCAAAATATTACACTATTTCTTATCATTACAATATTTCTTGTCATAAGAACTATTCATAATGAGACACAATTGTTTCTTCAAGCTAAGTGACCTCAATTCTCTAAAGAATCCTTTTTTACTGTCCAATTTTTATGATTCCATCGCATTCTTTTGTAATTGTGCATATGGAGCCTAAGTTCTTGGGTTTAACTGCTTCTACAGAAGTTTTCAAGAGTGTTGTTACACTAACTCCAGCATCAATGGTAACATTTCATACAACCAGAAAAGGAGAAAAAAATGGAAAATTATGACAATGGGGAGAAGTCTTATACCGAAGAATATAATTACAGAAACTAAACAGAACAAAAGAAGAACAGAAATTAAAAGGAGATGATCTTGAAGATCTTCTCCAACCATAATGATTCTATGACTCTATACTTGACCTTTATCTGTAACTGAAAAAAACCCCAGCATACTCTGAGAATATTTTTATTACCTATGGATATAGTACTTCTGAAAGATTTTTATTATTATTTATGAATGTTAATTTACATGTACAATAAGCGCTATCTGATATCTCATGGTCAACATCCCCCAACCTAGTAGGAGCAGAACTAGATGGAAGGTAGAGATTCCGACTGAGTTTTGGAGTATTTAAACAAGGGTTACATTTTTAAAAATACCGTACTGGGATTTCAGCATTGTTTCATATAGAAAAGCCTAAATAGATTGTATCCAAACTCAGTAAATATTTGCTAAACAATTTTAACCAATGTCAATTATTATTAGAACAACCTTATTGTGTATTGTGTTTTGCTTACTAACCTAAGGGCTACACGAGGGAAAGATCTCACTCAGATTCATGGCATTTTCCAATCAGATACACTAATTACTTGTTTACCACGTTGGCCAGAAAATGCAAACGTGTCTTGGCCTCGGGACCCCAGCAACCCTCGCTATCAGCCCCACGCTGCTGCCACCCACCCATCCCATCCCATCCCATCCCCACGGTGGCGCATGATGCCTCCCACCCCTGGGCCCTGCGTCTCTGGAGCAGTGGGACAGGCCCCAGCAGGGCCTCACGCAAAACCCATGTTTCTTCATGTTACCAGCTCATAATGGGCTGGGAAATGTTGGCACCTTTGAGATCATCTTCCTTACCCAAGGAATGGTACGTAGCCGTATGCCTGCAGAACACGAATCTGACAACATCCCACCCTGACCACTGCTCATGTAGTGTGCTTTGGATTTGTAACTATTCCCAAAGGGAAGGCATCACTTCATAATCTGTAATATCCTATTACCACTGCAGTGTAATCACGTTCTACATTAAAAATGATAACTGTGAAAAACACAAGTCCTTTTCTGAAAGGGACAATGCCCTACAGTTCTGTTTTGTACAAAATGATCTGTACCCATGTGTGATTACTGCCCAAATGCTAAGCAAAATATACGCCATATAAACCAAAGGCTCAGGCAAGTGCTAAGTATTCTTTTCCTTATTGGCACATACACACAGGCTTAAATAAATCAATGAAGAACTAGGTAAACCAATAGCACTACTTGGGTGCTTAAGTGATTTACTGGATTGGGACCAACAATACTCAAAATTTTGCAAGACTGATCTTCGACATGATCCCTTAAAACAACACTTAATGTCTGGGCAATAACTTGATTTTCAAGTACTATTTTATTCTCTTTTAAATATATGCTTTCTTATCTGCTCTATTGCCTATTTTGCTTTCTCTAAGTTAGCAGATATCATACAATGAAGTGTTTAGTCAACTGAAATGGAGGAAAAAAAAGACAAATGCATATTTTTTATTAATAATTCTGTAGTTTGTAAAACAATGTCAGTGAAGACTGTGTAATTGATTTAAATTCTAACTGCATGTTAGAAAGGAAGAACTACTATGAGGCAAATATAGTATAAAATATATGCTGAATCTTGGTACTATCAAAAAAAAAGAAGAATTTAGAAAGTAAACACATTAGGAACACCTTGCAATAAGAAATTCTCCCCGAAGTTTTCTTTTACTGTTGTCTGTTGTTGTCTCTGTTTTATCTGTTGACTGAGGTGAAATCATAATTCTGGAATATTTGATGCAAACTCAATTTGGTCATTTTTGAGGCAAGCAAGATGAAACACTTGTAACACTTGGAGAAACTCTGTAAAACTGACTCGGATGATCCCTGTTACACACAGTTAAGATTCAGTATTTGGTATTCAACTAATAAAGGACAGTGCTCAAGATCGTAAGCAGCTCCACACAGGTAGATGTATAATATAAATCAGTGTTGCCCTGTGTTTCATGAACCATATATATAAGATACTTGGAAACATAAGCTTCAAACAAATTTTTAGTGTATAAATGATGATCTTTTACTGGTCTGCAGTAAAATTCTGCCTTGTTTCTTATGTTACTACTTTACTGAGCTGCAAAACTCTCGAATATTACTCTGCATGAACAACTTCTATTTAAGTTTTATTTTCACCTGTGGAGCAGCACAACGAAAATCGGAGCTTAATGAGGATAAAAGCATTTATTAACATAAAAATAATGTGAACTGTATATTCCCTTCACTGAAATGTTGCGTTTTTCATTTCTTTTGGTTTGGTCAATGAACAACTTAATCAGCTGTTTTGAAATTAGTTTCACTTCGTATTTGATACGCTGACTGCAATGCATGAGCTAGAAGGTTTGCAGGGAAATGCTTCAGTCCCCCACATTTTCCCACTTAATTAAAAATGCTGCAAAAGCATTTCTAATCATACCAAAGCTTATGTATACAGGCAAATGAATCAAAACAACTACTGAGGAATACATTATTCTGCAATAGTTACCAGTTCAGACTTTTTAAAAAAATAGCAAGTTTTGTGAGCACCTTCTGACTTTTCACACCACGGATCCTCTAAAATCCTTGATATATCTAATCTCTTATCTTCTTGTTTCCAAAGATAAGTTGGAAACATTTTTATTTTGCAGTAGAAAAAAAAAAAGTGTGACAATCTTTTCTGAAAAGAAAACAATGCTTTATAAAGTGAGTCAAGACAATCCACTCTGAGAACTCTGGAATACATCTAAGGAAAAAGCCCTGGTGAGGGCATACTTTTTGGCTGAACAGAATAGAAAGAATTCCAGAGTCAGAAGTCCTATGTGCAGACTGCTTGTTTAGTAACCATGAAGTGCCATTGCCATTCCAATATCTTCTTTTATTTGGTGCCATAAATAGCTGTCTACTTCAGTCTATCGTGACCTTTGATTAGCACAGCTACAAGCAACTGCTGCTACAAGCACTTTAGAATACACTTTTCAAACACAAAGGAGGTATAATAATACAAGAATCGCCATGAAGTAATTTATATTTTTATCCACCCAAATGCAAAATTCCTCCTACAGTAATTATATGTGCCAGTATCACACTTTCTCAAGCTGTAACTAAATTAGAAAAATACTACCAAGGTCCTGGAGAAATTAGCTGAGGAGATACTAGTTCTCAGTTTGTTCCAAACCTAAATTTTCAGTTAAATTAAACAAAACTTCTACTCCTGTGCTTGGCAGAAGGAAATCTTCTACATACAAGAGAAGTCTTCCTAAAAGGTGCTCCAGTCTTGTTTCTAGAAGTCTTGTTCATATCTTGTATTTTTTGTGTTGACTTTCACGTGAATTGACAGATAATTTCTCGATGGACAATTGCTTACCTTATATAAATCTACTGATGTGTCACTACTTGGCTCCACCAAAAAGAAAGCTGTAACAGTTAGAAGGCACATAATAATTATTTGGCACATGTGAGATCTACTCCACTCTAATAAAAAAAATAAAGTGAACATAATATGCACAGCCGTTTACTTTTAGGAGTCAAATGCTGTCAAACTATATACAACTAAAATTGTTTGAGGTGTAGTCATGCCTCTGTAAGTCATCAGAAACAGTCCAAGCCCAAGGGAGAGCACTGAGCCAGGAAGGGAAAGTTAAATGCATTATAGGTGCAGTAATTTTAAACAGCTTCCCAGGAGAACAAAATGGATAAATTACAAATAGGAAAAAAAAAGCCCCAAGCAATTGGCTAACGGACAAAAAAGAAAAAAAAAGAAAAAAAAAGAAAAAAAAAAAGGAGGCCATAATAAAATGTTCCTAGGTACGAATATCACTGAAAGGGCTGTTCTTTCTGAGATTATACTTATTTTTTTAAACAACTGTGAATAGGCTTACACTTGCAATCATTTTCGCCATAGTTACGGCTTGCTTTTATTGCTGGTGAATAAAATACACATAAAGCTTGCAGTTAACAAACTGTTGCATTTATACAGTGATGTGGCATCTGCATTCCCCGCTTTGCTTACTGAGCTTAGTGGAAAAAAAAATCAACTTTCCTTCCCAAATAATACATCCTGGTGATTAACAAAACCCCACAAACTCTTAACTTTGTTGAAATATGAAATCACACTAGGTATCACCACTTGGTGTTGAAGTTCTAGCTTTTCTTACAGGAAAACACCCACCCACAGCTCCTGCAACAAGCAACTGCTATTTCAGCCTTTGTGATCACAAGGTCCAAGGAGATAAAATATTTTGCACAAGAGTTAAGGCTGTTAGCCCTGGCCACAATCTTGAGCAAATTCCAACCCAGGCGACCTAAATTCCTGCCGTGTTTTCACTTGGATATTGTATTCTTCACTTCCGGCTCTGAAAAAAAAAAAAAAATCTTGGATCATGTGGTTAAAATGAGACTTTGACCTTGAAATATAGCTACGCACACACACCAGAAACAGAAAGAGGAGGAGGGGAGAAAAAAAATCTGTTTCAGGTACTGAGCCCGAGTTCCCCGTGTGTGCCAAACTGCCATCACATTTCACAAGGGGCGATTTCCTCTTTTTAAAGGTTTTATTTCCCCGATTGCTCTTTACATCAGCCCGAAGGAGGCAGCGGAGCGCTCAGCTCCGAGGACCGGCCCCTGCCCAGCGCAGGGGCAGCCCACGGGCCTGAGCGGAGAGAGCGCCCGAGGGCCGCGCGT
>NW_010587941.1:73053-132473 GCF_000705375.1 Tinamus guttatus
GCGCCCGCTGTAAACACTGCGAGCGCCTGGGCCCCTCCTCTGGCCTCTGCTTCCAGCGGCCCGCTCTGAGCAATAATCGTAATAAAAAGAGCAAAAACCCTCCTGCCTTTTTTTTAAATTTTTTTTCCTTATATCTTGTTTCTCTAGTTGGTCCCGTCGCTTCCCTGTGAAGTTACGTTTAGGGGCTTGGCTGTTGCGGTTTATTTTAGGGAATATAAACGCAGCTCCCCCTCGCCAGAGGTGCGAGGCAAGGGGTAGCCCGGTGCCATTTGGCCGTTAGGCTCTGTTATTGTCCTCTGGAAAACGGAGGATTTTGCCAGTTGAGTTTTATTTATTTATTTATTTGTGCTGGTAATCGCATCGTTGGCGTGTGCCATCCTGTTGTGTGCAGCGTTGTTTGTATACCGAGAGGAGAGCTGTTGGGGATTCTTCCTTTCCTTAAGAAGTGATTTTGTTCTTGTGGAAATATGCAAAAGTAGCGAGGTGGGCTTTAAAACGCAATATTGAATTTCCAGTTTGCTCTTCAGGAAGTGCAGTACAGCATTTTGAAGATATACGTTGCACATACACAGAGCACAACTATCTTGAAAGATTTGCTTTTTTTTTTAGAGAGGAACTGTTCTAATTAAATGTTGAAGGGATTCCCAGGCTCATAGCAGAAATATCGTGTCTGTCTCACCTATCTTTATGCTGTCTGTACCGCTTGATTCATGCTCGCAGTTCTGCATTTGTATTCCCATTTGTGGATGTTTATATCAGTCCAAAGACCCTCTGCAGTCATGAGCTCAAAGCAAGCGCAAGGCCCATTTGTGTCGACCTAGTTGTACAAACTAGGGCCTACATTTTTAAAAGCTGTTGAATTTGGGTATTAATATGCTGTCTTAAATATGCTAGTGGCAGCACCTGTAATGACAGACTGAGTAGGTAATCTAGGTTTTTCTTCAGGCCTAACGAATGTCCAGCAAATAGATAATAAAATTATGTTTAGGAGGGTACTAGTGAAGGCTGTTTAGAGGATTGGCCTTGCTGTTGACTATGGAATTGTAATGGCATCTTTAGGAAGAAAGATTAGGGGTAACTGTTTGAAATCTGTAGGCATCTAGCTTTATTCTTGATCTTTTAAGGCTTTACTGTAAAAAGTTGGCAGGACTCTCTACCATAAATGTTTCTGATACATTTTGCTGAAAAAAAAAATGAAGTCATGCATGAGGCTTTTGTGCTTTTCTTTTATATATATGTATAAAATTTTTATTCTTAGAAGGGGAGTATTTTTTTTTCCTTGAATTAATAGTGGGAATTTTTGGGAAGCATTTAAAATCTATTGATCTATTGCAGAACTTGCTTCAGTACAAAGACTGGATACCTTGTACAGCGTGATGCTTAGTGAAAGCTTTGAACAAAACACAGACTCCTAAAATGAGCTGCAGTGGAGGAAACTCAAGTATTAGCTAGATTTTTTTTTTGGGGGGGTGAAGGTATTATTGTTAAAAATAAACACGTAAGATTGCATCATTGTAACTTTTTTCTCACTTTTCACTATTGCTTGAACTTTTCTTGTCTTTTGTGTAGATTTTTTTTAGTGGTATCTTTTCTGGGCAGCCTCTGTCCTGGTCTTTCCAGACTCCTGCTTCATGTCCTGCCTTTGTGGTGGTGCTTCAGCCTGTTGAATTGACAGGAGGACTACATCTGGAGGTGGCAATATAAAAGGGATAGTGGTAGCAAAACTGCTTATTGTTTCCATATCTCTAGAATCGCATTGCCCTTATATGAATATTTTGTTTCTCACATCATGATGCATTTGTATTCAAAAACAAATGCAGCTACTCTCTGTTGTTGTTGCAAGCTATTAGCTTTATGCCTGTTATTTAAAAATACTGGAATTCTTATGGAAAAAATAGACAAAACTGGTGGATATGCATAACTAAAAAGACTCTTAAGAAAGTAAAGGTACACAGCTATAGTACGTTTGTACTGTTTTCTGCATGTTGTCACTAGTATTAACCTAAGCATATGGACATGATTTCTCTGATTCAGGAATCATTATTTTCTTTACAGTGTGGATGTGCCTGCTCTTGAAACTCTGTGCAGCAATAATATCCACTTTTATTTTTCATATAACTCTAGTTTAAACTTGGACTTGAAAATTGAAAACTGTACTTTAGGGTGTGTTACAGGAATTAAACTTGATAATGTCCTTGCATTCTTATTTTATCTTACTCTTTACAAAGCCAATAGTTCTGTGTACCATTGCTATAGACTTCCTTATTTCGTACATGATGTTGTGTATAAATGCATGAAATTTTCACATTTTTTTTACATAATTAAACTTTTTATGCATGGTTTACCTGACTTAAACCTAATGAAAACAAGAAGAATTAAAAATTAAGCTATAGTACTCTGTCTGCCCTTTATCATTAATGAAGAACATTCATCACAACTTTAATTCTGCTCCTCTTCCATCGATTTTCTTGGGCTAACTTCTTAAAATACCTAGTAGTTTCAGATATCTCTTGCTGTGTGGTTTAGCCCGAGCAGTTGGTTATGTTTAGGGAGAACAATTTGATAATGCTTTGTTTTGAAGAAAGGTAATTGAAAGGGATTCTTCTGTAGCAGAGGCAAGGTATGCAAAGAAGGTCTTTCATGAGTATATATGCTTGCATGTAATACAATTTGATTTTTTTCTCTGACGTAGGAATTATGAATTATTTAGGTTCATGTGTTAGAAACAGTAGTAACTTTTTTATATTAAATGTAATTTTTGTTCTCTTATTAATATAGCAACATCTTAAAGCTCTCAAACTGCTACAATAAAAAAATTCATGGGTCCAGCTGTCCTCTTCAGTTAAGAGTTCTGGTTTGCTCAAAGCAGTATAATGATTCAGAAGTAAAAAGGTTCCCTCTCCAGTTCTTGAGCTGTGTTTTGACATGGGTCTTCTTGTTTACAGTCTTGAGTAGATACACAGATTCAGAAACTATTGTCCGATGTGATTTTGCTCCCGTAAGAATGTCAACTACAGCGCATGCGAGAAGTTTCATGTGTCCCCTCAACCCCATTGTGCACTTTAGGCACAGATCACATGTGGTGAAATCTTTAAAAATACTGAGTGTTGGTAAGGTTGCAGGAGAGCTGTTAATAACTTTTCCCACAATAGCAGATCATGAAAGTAAATAAGACCTTAAAGTTCACAGGTGTGACTTACTGTAATAAAACTCTTTTAAGGTAGCGTAAAAGTACATCCAGTTGCTTTTTGCATTGCCCCATGTGAGTTTTCTAGTATTTTCTTCTTATAAGAAGTCATTAGTTGCTCCGTCTATTTGAGTCAATCATCAGTCAGCTTGGTATCAAAGATTTTTGGCTGCCAGCTGTTGACTTATTTTCAAATAGAAGCTAAAATATTTGGAATAGAAAATATTTGGATACATATTTTAATAGCCTTTTTAAAAGAGATTTTACTGCTTTCTGGCTTCCTTAAGGGATAATTTAATTGTGAGAATGTTTTAAATCTTCTTGCTATGGAACCCTTCTGGAATTGTAATACCAAAAAGAAGTTAACCAAAAGCAATTAAATCAATTTGGTCATGTTTTGAGTACTAATATTTTCAATTTTATTCAGGAAGTTAACATGTAGACTGCTGTAGAAGTAATGATTAGCATCAGGAATGTTAGCATGGAATACTTGTTTGTAGCTTCATTCACGACCTGTTTACAAAGCAGTGTATAAGAATATTCTGTGATTTAGTTTTCATTCCATATGCAAATACTAACAGAAAACTGTGATTCTCTTGAATGTAAGTTACAGCTTTTTCTGCTAAATTTATCCTTACTGGACATCCTGGCCAATCATATTGTTTGGTAGTTAGAATTTAGCCATGAATTCACTCATAGGAGGGGAATTCCACATTGCATCATTTCTTAAAGATATACATCTGTGAATGGAGAACTCTTAACAGCAGAAACCCTCTTCCCACATTTTTGAACTAGGAATATGTTCCAAGTAAGACACAGTAATTTCTGTGTAGTTCCTTGGTATTTGCTCTGGTCCTCTTCTCCTCTAAAATATTCCCTAATATTTTTTGCCGGAGCAGTGTTCAAGAAGACAATGTTAGGGCTGACTTTCTGTTAAGCTCCCATGCAAGGTATCTGAAACTTAAGTAGTGGAAAATTACCTCCGAAGAACTTCTTTTTAGGCATATGACACCCATTTTATAACAGCTAAATGAGAACATGGCATGACATGAAATACATTATGGACTCCATTGACCTCAACTCTTAAGACGTTTTCTTGATGCTTAACTTTTTGATTAGCTTCAAAGGAACTAGATGTAGGCAGAGGAAAAGATTGAAAAGGTTTTCTGTTTGGTTGTTTTTTGGTTTTGCAGGGTGGTCCTACCTCTGAAATAACACTCAGCAGTGGGAAATGAAGAAAAAGGAGATTTTTTACAAGTGTGTTTATTATAAAGAAAAACAGTAGTAATGTGTAGGTTTTTTAATTGAAGGGGAGTGTACTTTTTAGTGGTGTGCTGTAGCAAGGTTGGGTATTGGTTTTGGATGGAATTTCAGATTTTTGGTTCCTTTTTTTCCAGAAATGAAGATTTACAGTGAGGGGAGACCAGCAATCCCTCTGTTATTTTTTTCCTCCTTAGTTTAGGATCAGGATGAATGTTGTTAAAAGATACTCGCATCTAAGTATGTGAGCCTTGTGTCTTTTGATGTTTAACTTTCCTCTGATTGAACCAATGAGGTGCTTCGTGTTCTTAATAAGTTCCAACAGAATGAGTCCATGAATTTGAATCTTAAAGGAGAAAAGTGGATCAGCTTAGCCTAAATTTTAGTTGAATGGAGATTAAAAGCCCAAAACCATTGTTTGGGTTACTGTTAGGCTCCGTATATTTCTGATCTAGAATTAAGTGCAGTGAATTTCTGACCTTGTCTTTTTAAGTGCCTTTTTAATCCTTCGGCTCTGATAATTTCCAGTATTTTCATAACTCGGGCAAAATCTCAGGACCTTAAATGCAGCCTCCTCCGCAGTTACGAACTAGCGTTGCACAACTTTCCATGTGTCTTGACTTTCTGATAGTGCTCTGTTATCTCAGTGGGATCTTAAGATTCCAGTGCTCTTTCTTGCTGCTTATAGATTTTTTTTTATATGTTTGTATATATACATAGGCATGCAGATATATGTACAAGATTTTAAATAGAAATTACTTTTTTTATCTTTTAATTAGTAATGTCAGTTTCTTTAGGGATTTATATCTATGTATTGGAGCTTCTTTCAGATGGTACTGGTAATTGTATGGGAAGATAACTTCTGGGTTGCCCTAAAATCTCTTCATTCATATAGCAGTTTATCTAGATCAGTGGTTGACATGTACTGAAGACAACTTGAAACATGCATGACTCTTGAAAAGCCATTAATTCCTTTCTTTTCTTGCTCATCTTAGGACTGGGAAAATGTTTTGAAATTCTTTCATGAAATGAAAAGCAAGAGATAGCAAGTTCAAAATAGTGAAAGTGAAATCTTGTTATAAGCTAAAGTATTTTCAACCATGGGGGGGAAAAAATGTACTCTGGATTAGTCTGGTTAGCAGGTGTATCACTAAGGATTGTGGAATAAGTGAAAACCTTAGCACTTAGGCCTGATGCTTTGACAGGATAAAGAGTTGGGTGATGTGTCCTGTTATGATATTTTTTCTTGGTACTAATTTCCTGATAATAAAACAATCATTTAAAACCAGGAGGAACTTCTGGGTATGGTGCATGGAGGCAGTTGAATAGCAGTAAGGGATGATCCATGTGGTGGTAATTTTCTTTTTGTTGTTGGGAAACATTAGTCAAAAAAGAGAGTTCTATTTGGAGATGCACGTACACTATGTTGATTCATCGCATGTTTGTACTATGGAAGATTGTCTTCAAAGTTATGTACTACTACAACCAATTCAGAACTTACACAGCTGATGGTCTCTGAAAACTTTTGGGTAGGTAGTTGGGCCCTTATGAAAGTGCTAAAAGGTGTTGTATAACAGAATTAAAGTGGTACTCAAGAAGAGGTGCTGTTTGTTCAAAAGTTTCCAACTTAAGTGCATATTTTATGCAGGAAAGTTGAGATGTTGCAGAAGTTGTATACCTTACCTAGACCAGCACCAACTTAACTACAGCTGGGAGCAGCAAACAGAAGTCTCTCCTTTGAGCGTTGCTTTGTGTTTTGTAGTGGAATCTTCTATTATTCTATACCTAAGGTAGAATTTGAGTTGTTTTCTATGCTGATGAACCCTCATGTTTTTTAGTGAGTCTGAAAATATGATAGGTGGTAATTGTTCATGCTTGCAGTGTAGACAAGCTCTTTACTTTTACATGGCGTTATTCTGATTTCAAAGCTTGCTTTAAATGAATTTATAATTAACACTGCTTAGCTTTAAATGGCAGTTCCCCACCAAAATTCTTTATTGTTTTATCTGTAAGATAATCAGCGTCTTAAGAGTATTTGACACATAGAAGTTGTTTCTTGTTCTGGCAAAGAACTTCTTTGCCAGAAGGAAAAAAAAATTAATAACCCATGTTAAAGTTTAAAGAGTTCAGTTGCAACATTTTTTTTTTTTCATCTGTAGGAATTAGAGGAAAAAAAATATTTGGGGCTGTATTTCTGTTATTGTTTCATAGACTGGTACTGCAGGCATAAAAGTTTTTTTAATGTTTCTTTCACAGACTTCGGAAAATACCCAAACTAAGCAAGCAGCTAGGATCAATCTAAATTTTTTTTTTCAGGCAAAAAAAAACCAGCAACAAAAAAAACACCTTAACCCTTGCCCTTTTTATGTTTTTTCCTAATAGAAAAAGGGTAAGGTTTTTTTTTTGTGTGTGTGTCTGAATATTTTGATAGATCCTAGCTGCTTGCTTAGTTTGGGAGTTAACTGTTTGACTTTAAAGAAACTCAGTGCTGAGATTCTATTAATTTTGAAAGATACTGTCTAGGGTTCTACCAGTTTATATTTTACTTCCTGAGCTGCTGAGGTTGGCTGTGTATATTGTAGAGTGTTTTTTTTATAAGAAAATATTTTATACTTATTGCAAAATACATGGTTGGGAATTTTTTTTCCTTTGAGTTTTACAGGGGAGGGTAATGTTTTGAGGTGCACCAGTTTTGCTCAGAAATTTGGTAGCTGCAAATGAAAAACTTGTTTCACTATTTTCTCCCCTCAAAGGGGAGACAAAAATAGAATTTGGATAGGAGTATTATTTTTTCCCCTCTCATCTATGTATTTTTTCATCAGGACTTGTGACTCGTTGTATGTCAGAATAGATTCTTCAATGAAACGAAGCTTGCTTTTTTTTTTTTTTTTAACATTCAGTTTTCCAGTTGAATTTTTGGTTGGCTCAGTGAAAATTGTGTGCTATGTGAAAAACATAAGATGAAAAGAACCTTGAAAAATACACAAGTTACATAATCTAGTTAAATATTTTTGATTTGGAAATTATAGCTTGAAATCACAGCTTGAATTGCAGAGAGTTTAAATAGATGTTGTTCTGTGTTCATGTGAAAAAGGAAAATTGAGGAGTGCGAGCCTCAGGTTTGTCAGTACAACCCTCTTTTTCTCTATGAACTTTTTCTTCATGAATTGACTCATTCAATTTATGGTATGGGTTGAATTGGATTGTCATTCAATATTTTATTATTGTGATGTACTGTGTAAATGTATGTGTTAATTTAGTCTAAATCCTGTGCTGAGTAGATTTATTAATCCATTAATGAACTTCATAGGTCCTTCCATTCTCTACCCGTATACTCTGCAGACATTTATGTGTTACTTCTCACATCACACTAAATAAAAACGCTTGTATTGGCTCTTGTTTTGTTGATGAAGAATTGAGATACAGAGACTATAATCATCAACATTTCTTTCTATTGTAAGATTTTGGCAGACTTGATTTTCATGTGCTAGAGACACGTTATGTTGGCTAAAGTTGCTTTGTGCTTCTTGACCATTCTTCTCAGTTCAGCTTCATGTGTCTCAATATCCAGAAAATGAGGAGTAATCTGAAGAATCTGTGGCTTGTCCTGCAGTATGTATGAACAGAACATGGAGAGAATGCATTTCTTAGTGGTTCTGTATAGGTGCCTTAACACTGCAACCTCCCTTCAAGTTATACAATCCTCTTTCTTGCCTTGTGAAATATTGTTTAACTTCTGCAACAGTTAAGGTACGGAGAGTTTTTTTTTTCTGGCGCTTCAGTTTATTATTGTCCATCCAGAGTAAATAACTTCAGTTTACTGTAATTTAATTTATATCAGTTACCCTGACAAATTGAGCCTTTGACAAATTCAGAGAGTGTGTATCAGGAGTCTCAGTCCCTCTCCCTGAAACGCTTATTCCTCTGAATGCAGTGAGTTTTTTTACAGTCACAATGGGTGCTGCTGATTTACTTTTCCTCATGCTCTGTCACCTGTAATTCCCCTTTCTTTTGACTTCTGTCTCTGGATCATACTTTAAACTTGCAGCTGCATTTACAGGTTTACAGTTACATAAGTTTGGCTCTTTTTTTTCTTTTATCTCGATCAGCAGAAGTAAAATATTTTGCATTTTCTACCTTACCTGCTGCAGCTTCATCAGTGACTTACTGTGCCTGTGGTCACATTATTCAAAGTGTTTTAAGTTCATTTTCCTGGCTCACTGTGTTCAGAATGCCCTCTTCTGTTAGATGCTCCCTGGCTTTATCTGGATTTCCAGGGCAAAGACACAGTTCTTGCATTCTCCTTTTCGTGCTTAGCCTTGTTTTGCTCTTTGTGTGTGTGTGTGACTGACCAAACTTCTGCCTTTTGTCAGCTGACACTTCTAGCATTTACCATATACTGATCAGCTTTTCCTGTGTGCTTTCTCCTATGATAATTAGTACAACTGGGGAAAAATGTTGGTCTCTGTGACACTTCCATGGTGTCAAGATTCATCTCTGGTCTGTTGTATATGGACTTTGGTTGCTAATCAAAGCTAAATAAATGCTAGCTGTAACTGTCTGTATTTGGCTTCCTTCCTTTTTCTTCCTCTAACTCTCAGCATGTACTTTGCACTGAAGCTGAAATAGGTATTTCCGTCCATGGTTATGCATTCTGCCTGTTCCTTGTGCCATTGTTTCATATGGCATGTGATCCAGCTGAAAACTAAAATATTTTTAATTCCTCTTTCATTCTCCCCCTTTTTCCCAGGTAACTTTCAGTCAGATTGGTTTCTTGATGTGACTGTGCAAGGGCTTATGCTAGTACTGAGAAGGTGGTTAGGATGAGAGCAGGCAAGATGATCCTCCCCCCGCCCCCCCAACAGTGATTTATTTTGTTTCAACAGGCTGCAAAGTTGTACCTTCAGGTAAGGCTTTTCCACATGCTGGTATCTAGTGAAGCTTCTATTCTGAAATCTTCCAGCATTCTGAAATCTTGCAGCATTCTCTTATTTGGGAATAAAAGTGTCTTTTTTCATTGAAATTCCAGTAACACAGGCAGAATAGATGCAGTTAATTCATATGATGGTACAAGTACCTTTCAAGAGTTCTGCAGTGGTTGTGTGTGTCCTGGTCACTTCCTGTCTCTAAAAGGAGCAGTTGGACATTCCTGTTGTCTTTCTTGGCTGGTTGGTGGAACTGAGTCAGCTGAAAAGTGATAACTGACTAGACTGTCTTGTGTACTGAGTGCAGGGGAATATACTTTTGCAAGGGGGTATGTGATTTAGCAGTTAAACATTGGATACAGGGAGATTAGTTCATAGTGTTCTGCTTTTTTGAGAATCCTTTTTAGTATAGCATTCTGGTCACTGAGTATAATGGAGTTTTGAAACCCATGCTCAGTCTTTAGGAGGCAGTAGTATTAGATGGTTATTTCTTGCATTTCATAATAAAGAAGGCTGTTGATCTATCCTGCTTGGTTCATGATCTGCTTTCTAGGGCATTCCTTACTTGTTCCTGTCTAACTTCTCCTGCTACTTAACCTTTTGCATTTAAATAAAAATACAGCCTTCGTTATGTTGGCAAAAACGGTATTAAAACAGAAGTAGAAAGTATAGTTCCTCTTGCCCCTTCTCAATTCCCTAGAGAGAGACCAAGATTTTTAAGGCAAAAAAGATTTGTTACACAAGTTCTGTGCTCCAGATAATTTTTTTTCAGGCATATTCAGAGGATTCACAGGAATCCTCTATGTCTGGGCAGATGGCTTGAACAAGTTTAATTGGAGTGGAGCTTGTTTAATGCAGTCTTCCAAAAAAATAGCTATCAGCTTATAACATCTCTACTGAGCCTGTGCAAAAGTATCTTCTGACTGAAATGGTTGTAAGGACTGATATTGGCAACAGGAAGTAGCAAAATGTCTTCTTGCAAATAGCTATCATAATTCTACATGGAACTCCATATAAAATATTCTCCAATCTGAATGGGGTATGTAGTTAACACATTGAAAAACAGTTGGAAGCTTGGCAAAGTTTTAAGCAATTGTGAAGAAGAACCTTCTAAATGAAAGATGACCCCAACCTTCCCAGTAGGATGGATATCGCCTTCTTATGTGTTTGATGTATTCTAAATTATGCTTGATATTGTCCAGTTGTCCATGTTTAGTTTGCGCTTCCTGGCTTAATGCTAAACAAAAAGCAGAGTTAAACTGTAGTGGAGTTAAAGCTATTACCATGAGAATGCTTAAAATATTTCTTGAATTTAAAACACTTTAAAATCTCTAAATATTTCATAAAGTTCATTTTGTCAAGATCAAGAATGTAAATTGG
Source organism: Tinamus guttatus (assembly GCF_000705375.1). Next base: position 83,806 of record NW_010587941.1, read on the forward strand.
TTCCGACATGGAAGCAATTCCTTCTCCATGGACCAGCATATCAGGTGTGTGTGCTGTTCCAAGCTTTAATCATTTGTAGTTAATTCAATGGTAGTTGTCTGAATCTTCTTCTTTTGAAGAACAATTCTTAACTCTTACAATATATTGATAATATCAGAGTATTAAGAAATAACTGAATCATTTTCAATGTAATGTTTTAAATAGTTTAGAGAAACCTTTATGTTTTGTTGCTAACTTCAGACATAAAGAGTCAGAAGAGAATAGCCCAATTTCACACTGTAACTTTAGCCTTTGAATTTGCAAACAGAAATTTTACAGTGTGATGAAAGTCACGGTAGTAGCATGAGGTGCAGCACTCTGGTATATATGGAGGTGTATTCAAATTTTAACAAAGAACAGTGAACAAGTAATATGTAAAAGTAACATTGTAGTAACATCCATAATTCATTGGCTGAATGGCTTTTGACTCATTTTGGGTATTTATAGTGTTAGGTTCTTAAAGTCCTGTATGCAGTATACTACAGACAACTGCGGCTTTGAAAGGCACAAGGCACAGCTGGATTGAACCTGGAAGATGCCATTAAGCTTCCCTTCAAAATCTTAAGAAAGAATCAAGGTAGCGCTGGCCATTCAGCATCTTGAGGGCTGTTCTTTTTAAGTAGCCCCCCAAAATTTATGACCCTCATCAGGTGTAACAGAACCTGTGAGATAGATATGTAATGTGTCTCTGTAGGGGGAATAAAGAATAGGGGTGCCAAGGAGCATGAAAAACTGTAATTTGAACATTTGTAGAATTCTGTAATGAGTGGTCTCTTCCGAGGTAGAATGTTAGTATTGTTACCTTGTTCAGTTGGTTTGCCAACAGGAATTAAAATTTCCAGACATATTGAGCTGCTCTTGTGATTATGAGCTGTTCACTTTTATATTAATAGTATAGCAGATCAGAGGGAGCACTTGTGATTTGAGTTTTTTTCCTCCTCCTCAAACTCCTAGATTTTTGTGTGCAGATATAGATACGTGAATTAACCTCAGCTCTTTTCCCCGGCAGAAGAGGTGGGTACTTTGTAGTTTTAACTCCATCTCTCCTGTCAACAAAATTATGCTAAAACAATCTGAGATTTCTTTGTGAGGCCTGCAGCCTAGAAAACACAACTTTCAGGAAGCTCCAGAGGTCAGCAGAACAAGAGGATAAAGGTCCTTAGTAATCATTAATGGTTTGAGTCAGTCTCCAAAAAAGAAATCAGTATGCGGATACTTCAGAGTTTACAAGACTTGTATTCTTCTTTATTAATACCTAAAGTAGTATAAAAGCCTCCTGTGCAAGTTACAGAGTTGAAGTTCTGGATATATATACCTCAGTGACTTTTACTGCTATTCTCAAAGTTATTATTGTTATTTTAATGAAGTTAAAAGCCTAAATATTGCATAATGTCACAGAATATCTCTTAAGATGACAAAGAGCTCTAAAAAGGGACTTTTGGAGTTTGGAGGAGAACTCTGTATAGATATACTAATATTTGTTTACCTTGAAGGACTTCTCTTAAAGTCAAGTCTAAATGTGAATATTCCATTTTTTTATAGCAAATCCAAACAAAGTCTAAAGCACTTTGTGGGAAGTGATGATCTGTTAATTTGTTACAGATAAGCGTAGCAAATTATGTCCATTGACAAAAATGGAACTAAACTGAGATTGGCAGCTTACTGCAAACAAAAATTTCAGCCACCTTTTACCCTGAGCTTTAGTGTTTTAAAGGTGGATAATGCTCGATACAGAAAAACATACACACATCATTTTCTTATGTTGACTGAATTGCTTGGAAAGTTACATGTTAATAAAATTAGATTTGGTTAATTTGAATGTAGTAGAGACTAGTGTATTGAATTGCATGAATTGACTTAATTGTTGAATATCTTTAAAATACATTTTTAAATTAACTTGGAGTTCAGTAAAAATGGTGCTTGATGCTCTTGTTTCTGTCATGATTTGACTCTTCAAAGAGTCTTTTCCTGGAGAGGGTGTGTGTTTTTTGTTGTTTTGTTTTTGTTTTTTAAGTCTTAAACTGTAAAATACTGATAAATCTTTATAGTCAGTAGTAACTTTTTTCCTTCACATATTACTCATTTTGTTTCAAACCTATTTAAATCTAGAATTTGTTTATATTTTATATATGTTACCTACTTTATTTTCCAGCTCAAAATTGTAACAATGTCTTTGTACTAAGCTTTTAATAGGTTGGAAGATAAAATTCTTAGACCTCTCAGTGGGTTTACCTTGGAATTCTTTTTTGCAGTGAATGGAATTGTTAGTTCAGTTTTAGCCAGTGTTCTGGGTATTTTTTTAAGTATCATCTCTGCTCACTTGGTGTGGAGAATAGTGTTACTGAGATTTAACTTCCAAAATGTAAATTCTATAAAGAATAATTTACAAATTAAAAATAATGTCCATATGCAGAAACCATTGTAAAAGTAATAATACATAGATGATAGGGATTTCAGCTGGTCATCTTAGCTTTCTTAGCTGCTGGAAACAGCACACAAGCTGCAGCTTAAGAGCTCTTAGCATGAAATAAATAATATATTTGCAGTTTGGGGCTTCATGAAAGGAAAAAAGTTCTGAAAAGTTGTAGGGGATGGCAAGTCTTCCCCTTTTTTTTTTCTGTTTTTGCTTCTCTGCTTGTGTATGGTTGGAAATGATTGCTGCTTTGACATGTTGGTTTTAACTATAGTTCATATACTGTTTGCCTACTCGCTTTTCAGTTCTTTTTCCTCTTTGTTACGTCTAAAAATCGAAGAACAGAGTTGTAGTAGAGGTCTGAAAGTGGAAACGTCCCCTTATTTTAAGGAGGAAGAAAGATAATTAGTACTTTAAAACCCCACAACAGCTAGGCTGCCTCAAAAGCAGGTGGTTTCAAATACTCAGTGTTTTGGCCAATCTTTTAATTGGTTCAACTGTTGATTCCAGGTATTACTTTCTCATTTCATTGAACAAATTAATTGGTGGGAAGGATAACTTTTTTGTTTTTCATAGATGTAACAGGCTGCAATTTTCAAGTTAATGTAGTTTCAAGTTAATTTTGGTTACAAAACTGCTCCTGCTTAAAACGGCAACAATCCCAAGATTTATTCTTGTGAAAACATGGAATTTTGGCTTTCATTCAGTAGTTCTTCTACAGTGAGCATTCTCCAGTCATATGTTCTGATACATACTATGTATTTTGGCGTTCATCTCTTCATCTCACCTGGTGCATAACCTTATACTTAGCTGTGTTAGTGCATGTTTTGTTGTGCTCTGTTTATCAGATTAATCAGATTGATTACTAAAATTGAAAGTTACAGATGCCTTCAATTTTATCACTCCATTAGTCCATATTGTCCCAGTTAGTAAAACTCTGTGAATAGTTCTGATTTCAATTAGTGGAGATGTTTTTTTTTGGGGGGGGGGGGGGGGGGGTGTATTGTACTTTGTGTTTATTTAGAAAAGGATATAAAGACATGTGATATAAAAATTTAGGTAGTCACCAATACCTTTCACATTTATGATAAAAGCATTAGCTGATCTTACATTTACTGTGTAGGATGTCACGCTGGTGGCTCTCCGTTTCACTGGGCAGGCCTGTCCTGACATGGGAGTCTGATTCCTTTTCTCCAACCCCCACTTCCCTGCTTCCTTTCTGTGCTATTTTGTTATTTCCTGTTTTCCAAGATCAAGTAGAAGTTATTCTGTAGGTTTGTTTGATTCTTGGCCATCTTGTGTTTAGATTCAGATCAGAAATATAACTTAAACATTTTAGCCATGATACTGTCTCACTTCCGTGATATATATGACAGTTGCTAGGAAATTTTCGCTCTGTATTTCTTAACTATGCATGATGATCAGCTATCTACTAGGAAATAAGTGCTAGATGAGAAATAAGGATAACCAATTAAAATCTGCTTGGGAACTGCGTCTTAAGTTACATGAAAAAGCTGAATAAGGAGTATATAGTGCTGTTTTGTTACCGTATTTTAATGTTTATCAAAAATAAATGTTCACGAAATTAAGAAAAATGGGCTGATATATATCTTGATTAAAAATTATTCTGAGACAGTTTTAAACATTTGTTCCACTAGGAAATTGAGTGTGTTGCTGTCACATTTCAGTTACTGTTTTCTGAACCGATGCTTGATATTGTCTTAATAAAACCCAGAAAAGTTTCAGTGCCAGTGCGGAAATACAGTTTACTTTTGTCTTGGGTAGAATTTAGAACTGGATAAACATTGTGAAGTATTTAAGTAATGTGACTATGATTAAACTAGAAATACAATGACAGTCAGGAAAAGGGGACTAAAAGCATTTTATCAGTCCTTGATGCGAACTTCAGACATATTTATTATTTTCTTGCAGTGGTAATAAGTAGACATGATAGCCTAATAATATCACCCCAGAAGGTGATAGCATAGAAGGCGCTATATCTACTGCAAATATGTGTGTTCTTTTACTAAATCTAGAGTTTTATTTAAGTGTAAATATTAAACTATGCTTTGTCCTTGTTTTAATGTTCTTCTGTGTGGTGGAAAATGTCTTTTGACAGAATTCGATCTACGGGGTCAAGTAAGAATATTATAGCAGATTTAAATTCATTTCTGAAAGACAAGGGCCTGAACATAAATTCATAGCTTATTGTAAGTGAAAACATTATTAGTTACTATACCGATGTAATTTAGTGCTGGTATTCTGGAGCATGTTGGAAAAAAATCTTAATTCCGAAGCCGCCGCCTCCCCCCTTTTTTTTTCTTGTTATCCTCTGTAGTATCGTATTCTATGTAGATTTTACTCAGGTTTTTGAAAGCTTGTAGTCATTCACAACACAGACTATAATAAGCCATTGCATCAGCTCTGACCTCAAGAATGTTTGAAGATACAAATTTATTATGTGAATGGCCAGTTACAAGAGAAAAATATTGAAAATTATGACATGCACTTTGTCTAAACCTAAAGAAAAGTCATAATTGGCTCTAACTGCAAGAATATACTGTTTCAGATTACAGAACAGACTCTTAAAGATACCAACTGTAGCATAATCAGCAGCATGATGTTGAATCCAGATCTGTCTGAAAGAAAACATTTAGAATCAAGCAGATAGATCTATGTGCTGTGAGCCTGTTTCTATATATAGCTTTGGAGTTGTTTCCTGTTGTAGTTTTTGCTCTTAATGTAAGGTAAAAGGAAATCTTATCCACTTTTTTGGAAGGCCATTAGTGAGATTGAGTAAAAGGCTGCATAGTAAGCAAAAGGCATAGTTTTAACCACATTTTAAAAATAAATTTTTATATTTTGAGTAATATTCAGGGTGAAGTGACTCTAAATGAAGTTTGCTCTTAGGTTATAGTGCATGCATTTACCAGTGTTTGGTTTATTTACTTAGCTTGATTACATATTCTTGCAAGGACCAGTTTGTTTCCTTACCATGTGACTGAAAGTTCCTTACTCCCTTCCCACCTCCCCCAGCATATAAAATACATACACTAGGTAGCTACTTAGCAGTACCTGGAATATAGTTTCTTAATCACTTGAAAGTGCTTAAACTACAAATTTAAATAATACAATAAGGATCTGTAAAACTTACCTCCTTTCTCCTTCTGTCACTTGCAAGTGTCTCTTTAAGTGTCACTTCAAGTGCAGTTTCATATCAGTTGAACCAATGTAACTTCCACTAAAAGTTTCTGAGAATGAAAGACTGCTCATACGGGGTAAGAGGCCCAGTCTAACTCAGTGCTCTGTCTTGAACAGAGACCCAAAGTATATACTATATATATACCTGCAGGAAAGTAACAGCGGGGCAAGCTGCAGCCTGAAGGAGCACGGTTAAATGTCTCGATGTTTGCTGCTTTTATACGAAGGCAGTGACTGTCTTCATTTTTGATGCCACATCTTCAGCATTGTTTTACTTACTACCATATGTGCAAAACCCTCTTCCTCAGACTAGAAATTGAAATTTGACTTTTTACTTTGTAGTCAGAAGCCAAGCGCACCAAGTGTATGATCTGAAGATGAGACCTTTTTCGTATTTGGAGGGGAAGAAGGGAAAGATCCACATATCTTAAGTATCCAGAGGTGGGCTATTGAATTATAAAATGGATCAAGAGTTATTGACAAGTGAACATCTTTCTATAAAAGACGCTCCTTGCTGCTGTGCAGTATTCTTTCAGAGATGTGTGAATTTCTTTTTTTTCTTTATTTTTGGTCTTCAAGCAAGGCAATGCTTTGTGTTCTAAAACATTTCCCTGGTTGTTTTGAAGTCTTCTGGGAAGCCATTCCATGTGGACCCAGGAAGCTTATGTCTGTTTCTTAACTTTCTTAAACTTGTTATCTCGCTGTTAAATATCTTAAATTTGACACACTATGTTTTGGCATACAGTGACACTGCGTTTTCAGACATAACTGAAATACAGTTCTATTTTGGTTAGAATTTCTTAGACAAAATTTCTTAGACTCTTCAATGAGAGTTTTATACCCAAAATAAAAAATCTAATTGGAAAGGAGGCAGCTTTGGCCATGGAAGCCCAAGAAGGGGCTGCTCTTCTGATTACCTGAAAGGGAGTCTGGAAGCTCTTCCTTGCTTTAAACTTAGGCTTCCTGTTGCACCTGGAGCAATTAAATGTATTCAGTCAGATTGTTACCTTTGTCTGTGTCTCAAGCAGAGTTACTTGAGGAACCGATTCCATTGTCCCTTTCAGTGTTTGGAAAGCTCATAAATCTATGAAATCTGCATGATTTTGCAATAACAAAATGACTCGAGAGCTTTCTCTTTGCATCATTAAGTCTCCTAGGTTTAGGATGTGTCTTGGGCAGGGAGGAGCTTTCTTGTCTTATTTTCACTTTTATATACTGATGGGAGAAAAGACTTTTTCCATCTCTGAGCTGTACTTGAACTACACCACATATATCTGTATCACAGTTCTCTTAAGACAGGATGTAAATAAGACATTTTCATCTGTTTGAGGTTGCTGAACTTTGTTTTCCCCAAGTCTAGTTCACAGTAAGACTTCATTCTTTGAATGTTCTCAGAATTTGACAATTGCATAAATTCCACAGTGCTTTAAAGTGTGGGGAGAAGAGATTAGGATCAGGCTGTCACATTTCCAAGTCTAAAATACAGCTACTCCTTGTACTTCTTTTACTTTGCTGTTGCTCAAGCAAAAGGAGTTGTCATCATTTAAAAAGTGGCATTTTCTGTAGTATCCCTTTATGCTGTCTCCAGCATGGAATCTCGTGTAGCTGGTACTAGGAGATCTTGCTGCTCTTAGGCGGTTTCTGCTTTGGGAGTGTATTTCCAAAGCTGAGAACTGTGGTTCCTTTGGTTTGCTCTTGGCCTGACAGCAGAAGGTGATGCTTCGTTTTGGCAGTTCCCTTTCTGTGCTCCTCCTGCTTGATAAACTTGCATGAGTGCCAAATGTAGAAGCTTTTTGTAAAAAGCAAAGCTGTGTATTAGCTTGGGCTTTACATATCTCAGCATTAAGCTTTGAAGTTAGATGTATCCTGAAGCAACTGAAGGATATTTGAGCCTGTATCCTACTTTTTTCTTTCAAGTCATATGAGATTGAAGAAGGTAAATTGAAGTACAGATTCCTGTGGAGAACATTTCCAACTTTAGGGAAACTTATGCTGCCAAAGTCCCCCTCCTTTTTTTTTTTTTTTCCTATGTCTTGAAAATTTGTATGATAATTTCGTAGTGATCAAAATATTTTATTTAGAAATGTTTTGGAGTCTGATCCGGTTGACTGACTGGCATGTGCACGTACTTCCTTGCTGAGAGAAGGAATCTAAATAACTGTCTGTGTAATGGGAAACATTTGAGATTAAAACAAACAGCCTTCCAACAACTGCTGCTGATTTTTGAAATTTTAAGCAGCACTACAGTTTAGACACTAGACCATTAGAGCAACCGAGCTTTAGAGCAACCATTAGAGCTTCTTGCTCTATTGAATAGTTCTTGTTTAATGACTAGTTTTTACTAATCATCAAATATGTTGCAGTCTTAGTGCATGTCATGTTTCTTGTGAAAATAGTTAAGACTATCTTTTTTTATTCCGAATACAGAAATCACTTCCTCTTTCCTGAATAAAAACAAAGGTACAGAATAGAAGAAAGATAAAATTGTGAGGGTGTGTATAAAATGTAACTGCTGCATCAGGTCAGTGTTCCAGGTTTTCTGGAAAATGCTTCTAGACGAGAAGGCACTTTGATTCAAAAGGGATGAAGCAGAAGGTTGGATTCCAAGGTCCAGTTTCTAAGACTATAACCACCTACCTTCATGATGAATCAGCAGTTAGTAGATATACAGGAATACTGTCTGCAGAATCTCGTAGGAAACAAAGTTGTGATACTTTGCAATCTAGAATTTGTGTTGCTGCAGTTACGGCTTTTGTAGTGCAGAACTTGATGATGAAAAGGCACATCATTTGTGAGACCCTGTGGGGATAGGAACATTGTTCCATAAATAATTTTGGTTTAAACTTCTTACTGTTTTGTAGCTTGGGCATATGCTTTTAGAAGGCTCTGTTCTTAGATTTTGAGTAATTAAAATAGATTAACAAGGTCTAAAGTTTTGAATTGGACTGGGTCAGACTACTATCCTGGTATACTCTGTTGTCACGCTGTAGAGCACTTTGGTTCTGTGGCACACATCCTCACTCCCTTTATATAGCCACAGTGCTTTAAGTAAAGGGAAAAATGGTTGGACTTTCTAGCTTGGGGCTTGAGCATTATAAAGCTATGTTATTAACTGTATTTTGAGGTCTGCTACAATATCTGTCACCTTGTATTTGCTTTCTGAGACTCAATCTGATAAATAATTTGGGAGGAAAATTTGGAGAGCAAAACAGTATTTTCCTAGCTTTACTGAAATGACAACCAGTTAGCTCCTTAGTAAACTCCTTGAGATCACCAGGACAGAAAGAAATGAAAAAATGAATTTGTTCAGCTGACAATCAAAAGAGTTATATCAGACTGGGGCTCATTTACCTTGGTCTTAAGCCTTGTACATCACTTGGTTGATAGTGGAGCGCCTAAAATGTCATTTAGCAAAGGTCTGTCTCCATCTTGACACTGTGTAAAGGTATCCTTTCAAAGGTTTGGACAAGGATGGTGGGTAAGTTTAAAGACAGACTTACATTGAATACAAAATCATACACATTAGAAGGGAAATGCAAAAATAAAAGCAATAAAATTGATATAAAATCCCCAGGATTCAGCTGAATGCAGGCAATTCAGGTTGGTTCTATCAGGCTGTCTGCAAACTCAGACAGACTGTCTCTGCATCAGTTTAGGTTTGATTAGAGACAAGTTAATTCAAATTAAATTTAAAAGCTATTTCTTGAGCTGAGCTAAACTACCCATCTTCGTGATGGGTAGTTTCTCGAAACTTGAAATTGATGAATTGGAATTAAAGAATTGTGATTGGAATTCAAAAGTTTGTGGGTCATTGGTTCTAGGATGAAAACAATATGTTTTGATGCAGTCATTTGATGGTTGTTTAAAGTATATCAATGGTTAAATCAGTGGCCAAAACTAGGGCCAATAAAAGACTGTTTTCTAATATTATGTATAATGCATAAATTGGATGATGATTTCCCGTTACAAGAACAAAGTTGTCCGTGTTGTATGTACTCTGACATGGTCAAGACAAGTGAACTTGACTGGATACCTTGGAAATGCACTTCGTAAGTAGAGAGGATGGGGCTGCTATTGTGGTACAGCTATCTTAGGCCTGTTGAGAAGTACAGCGTAGACTGGGAAAAGTTTGATTTCGTTGGTTTATGCAAATATCAAGAAGCCTCAGTTAGGCTGTGCAGGGGAAACTGCAGTGCATTCAACTGCAACTAGAGGTAATGACCACAAACTGAAGCACCAAAAGTTCCACAGGAACTTAAGGAAAAATTTCTTAACAGTGAGGGCGACAAAGCACTGGAACAGGCTGCCCAGAGAGGTTGTGGAGTCTCCTTCTCTGGAGATCTTCAAAACCCGCTTGGACGCAGTCCTGTGCCACGTGCTCTAGGTGACCCTGCGTGTGCAGGGGGGTTGGACTAGATGATCTCTAGAGGTGCCTTCCAACCTTAAGGATTCTATGAATGAGCAATATATGGGATATATACCACCCCCCCTCCAGAGACTTAGGCTTCTTCACGCTTAGCAATCCTTTTAAACTTCAGTAGGAAACAGATAACAAAAAATTAGGGGGCATTTTAAAAGGAGCACCTCGTTAAATAAGAAACTTAACTTTTAACATTGTATTAGAAAAAAATGTTTTTAGTTTTTGAGGAAGAAACAACCCAACAACTGAAGAAGAACCCTAAAGTGGTAGTGCCTTTTTTGAAGAGGTTATAAGAGCTGACGTTTCAGTTTTGTTCAAAAGCAGTCATTATTGTAGTGTGTTAAAGAAGAGATCTCCAGATGTGTCTGTGCTATCCATACTGGAGACTGGGCAGAGGAGGAGACGAACTCACACTTACCGTTTTCATATGTAGCTGGGCTTATAAACTGTGTAATGTAGGAGAGCGTTTGAGTGGCTTGGAGGAAGACAACAGCAGCACTGAAAATTCATTTGTGATGAGGTGCCCTAGTAACACAGTTTAAAAAAAAAATGCATAGTGTAACAGCATAATTTTTTTCTAATCTGTAAATATGAAACTATTGCTGGTTGAATCAAGAACTCAGTAGGACCAAATGAATCATTTTGGAAGCTCACATTTTTTTTTTCTAGCACTATTCTTAATTTTTGCATGTTCTGAATACTATTGTTTATGTAGTGCTTGGAAATCTGTGAGGTGTTCTGGAAAATTATTTTGTCTTCCTGGTAATGCAGTAATGTGGTACAGAGTGAAGTTTCTGGTGTAGTTGCTATGGTTAATGCAACTTTTTATTTCTTAAATGATGCACAGTAAGTTGAGATATGTAATGATTATTCAACTGGTGGTATGTCAGGATTACAAGACTATGTAATTTGGATGCCACCATTTTCTCCATATAGCCCCCTAAAATACTTGATGGGGTTAAGATGGGCTTTGTAGTGGACCTGAGAGGTCAGCAGAGCCAGGCTTCTATAGGCAAGGGTTGGAGGAAGGGAATAGTGGTCAGGTGCCCTTGATGACAGCTTTTGTCTGCAAGCTCTGTACTGATCTTAGTTGAGCCAGCAGTGATGTCCAGTGACTCCCCTCAGACATCTGCTGTTGGGCAGTGTTGGGGCAGAATATTGAAAAAGATAAGTATGCCTGTTTGTTCTTATCTAGGTTCATATTTACGCTTAAATCAACCCCTGAATTTCATTTTAAAAGTCTACTTTTGCAGTTGAGCAAGACTGTTAAGAGCAGCCGCATTTTGGGAGGGGAAGCAGGGGTCAGTCTCCTGATGGTCAAAGGGTGATCTGTGTAATCTTTATTTGCAGCGCAATCATGTTGAACTACTTCAAATGTTGTCTTTTCTGATGTTAGCTGTACTCAGTAAAAAGAAATACTAAATTTTAAATATGATTCCTTATACTGGTGTCTTTTTATAGTTTTCTTTTCCAAGTGTGGATTACTTTGTTGCTGCTGTTAATGCATGTGTCATTAATAGCATATTATCTTTCTTTCAGGTTATGCAATGGTCTCTGCAAGATGGCATGTTCTTGAGTTGGAGCTTTTTAAGGCAAACATATGCTGGTACTTCAACTTTACTAAGCGGACTATAATTTCTTCTCTCACAACAACTACATAAGCAGACAAAATTGCAAAGATCTGCCCTGTGTCGAGTATGACAGCCACGACTCGTGGCTCTCCGGTAGGAGGGAATGACAGCCAGGGCCAGGCTCCCGATGGACAGTCCCAGCCTCCCCTCCAGCAGAATCAGGTATGGTACTAACAGTCAAGTTATGTAGAAGTATGGGTTTGGTTCTTTAGAAATAGTGTTTCTGAAATATATTTGAACTGTGGATTTCGTGTATTCCTGGAGAAACCTAGTTACATTAGGTATTCTTTTTCAGTCTGGAACTACAAAAAGAATTTAAGAGATGAAGGCAGTGCTCTTGGCAAAGTAGATATTGTTAGGGAGCACTGCATTGCCAGAGGTGTTCCATTTTCAGGCCATGGTGTAGTTCTTTCAAGCATATTTCTTGGGATGATGTCAGAAGCTTCTTCAGAACCACGTTATTGACTTGCCCGCCACAGGTTGGTAGTGCTGCTCCCTGTGAATTCTGTTTATGCTCAGTTCTGCCTAAAGCACTTTATGGATAAAACAGCTTACAAGGAGATCTTGAATTGAATGTTTAATATCAGTGTCAGCCAGGTTTCTTTTCATTGTAGTAAATGTCCTGAACCACAGAATAGTAGGGGTGGAAGGAACCTCTGGAGATCATGTCATCCAGCCCCCCTGCTCAAGGAAGGTTGGATAGAACAAGAACTATGTCTCATCAGGATACAGATAGCTCAAAGGATGAGACTCCATAGCCTCTTTGGACAAGCTGTGCCAGTGTTGAACCGTCCTCACTGTAGAAAGGGTTTCTGTTATGTCCAGATAGATTTTCCTACAGAGGAGAGTCTGTCCCAGTTTATTTACTCCCTGTTATCAGCTTAGCTTGGCAAGAACAGTTCAGCTTAGAACAGTTTAGCATGTTTCTTGTGAACAGGCTTTCAGAAAGAAGCAAAAACTTCCAAATTTACTGTGTCATAGTGTGATGATCCCTTTAGTTGGGGAAAAAATAACACAAAAGAATGCATTTAAACTGGAACTAAATCCAGGAAAAAAGCCCACTTCTTAATTTACAATGAGCACGATATTTACTTTGAATATCATAAGGTCTTCTACAATATGTTAAAAAAATATATATTTTGGTCTCATTTATCTTACAGAATATCACTCTCTTAATTTCATTAATTTTTTGGTCCCTTGTCAGTCTGTGCTATTTCTGTATGCAAATAAGTTTGCAGCCACAAAACACGTTGAAACTGACCCATCAAAATTTCTTTAATGAAACTGCTCTGAGGTTGTTGAGGAGACAGCTTCGTAGATGTGTTTTACTTATTATTGGTTAATCTTTCCAAAAAGTGTTTTTGTGGATCACTCTTGATTCTTCCATGCTACAGCTGAAGCTTGACTTCCTGCCTAAACCATCCATCCTCTTTAGAACATTTGTAAAAAACAGAACATTCATATAGTAGTTGTTTTCACCTTCTCAGTGAGCAGTCCATTGAAAGTCGGAGTCTCTTTCTTAATTTTTAACCTGTCAAGATACAACACCTCTAGGAAAATTTTATGTTTCTGTTTTGTTGGCAAAATCTAAAATGCCATGATTTTGTTCTGTTGTATGGTAACAGATATTTTCTTCAAACTTATCTTTGAAACAATGTGAAGGAAGAATCCTAAAACTTTAGTATTTTTGCATACCAATTTTAGACATCGTCACCTGATTCTTCGAATGAGAATTCCCCGGCTACCCCACCTGATGAGCAGGGCCAAGGGGATGCTCCACCTCAGCTTGAAGATGAGGAGCCTGCATTTCCACACACAGACCTGGCAAAGTTGGATGACATGATCAACAGGTACTTTCATACTTTATGCACTTTTATTTCCCCTCACATCTTAAGGATTATTTGCACAAATCCCTTGATATGAGAAGCAAAATTCATATGTCTTTGTTTCATTGTGTTTTCTGAAGTACTAAACTTCCCTGAAGATTAGTGGGTTAGAGTTGTAAAGAAAGGGGAGCACAAATCAGAATGTTGTCTTTTTTTTTTAATTTGTATTTGAAAAGTAGAATCCTCATCAGTTCATTTAAAAATGTATTTTTTACTCTGTGCTGAAGTATGAGACTCCATAACTTCATACACAAAGCCATGGGTTTTTTATTTTAAGAAGCAGCTTTTTTTTTTTTTCTTTAATGCAGGCCTCGATGGGTTGTTCCTGTGTTGCCGAAAGGGGAATTAGAAGTTCTTCTAGAAGCTGCTATTGACCTGAGTAAAAAAGGTAAGCTGAAAAGTGAACTGATGATTATGTGTTGTAACTCTTATGTGTGTAAACTCTTTTAAATCTGTGATAGAGGTTTTAAAATGCTTATTTCTCTTAAAACCCTGATTCTAAAGAATGTGTTTTGCAAAGTAATATATATCTAAGGTTCATAGACCAGAAACTTTTCGAATTGTCAATATAGTTTGAAATTAGGTGCCTTAATATGAGCATGGAAGTTGAATAAGCTTACAGTAATAAAAATCAGTCCTGTCCTACCTGTTTCTGTGAATACTTTAACCTAGTCTTTGTAACAAATATTAAAGCCTAAATAACTAAATTTTTAATAGGTTATCAACCTAGCTTTCCAAATGCCTTGTCATAAGCTTTTGTTCAAATCCGAAATATATATGCTTTTTAAATTCTATTTGTTCCTAATATTCTCAGGCATGACTTAGAGTGGTAATTCTTTAAACTAGGACAGTTCCTTCTCAGGATTGTGCATGTGTTTGCTAAATTGTACTAGTCAGAGTGAGAAAATTTGTCATATGTTGTGCAAAAGTTCTGTCTTGCTGGAAAGATATTTTTGTCTAGCGTTGTTGTGAGTATTTGTTGCCTAAGTATATGAGTAATATCAAAAGGGAGATAAATTTTCTTTTAGGATATCTGCACTTATGAGTGCCTTTAAAAAAAAAAAAAAAAAAAAAAAAAAAAGTAACTCTTATAACTGTGACATAATTGGATCAGGATGACTGGATGCCCATGATAATAAAGATTGTTTTTGAACAATTCCAAGAATAAAAGCTGGCTGTGGTTATGAGATTCTGGGTATCCTGATCATGAAATTCTAAGCATCCTGATTATGTTCTATGAGCGTGTCTGTTTTGGAGCTCTCTGAAGAACTAAAAGGCAGAATGAATACGTGTGATAGGATGATGACGTGCTGTTGCCCACACTTGATTTGCTTGCCAGAGGTACCCTGGGAATTGGCTTTCTTTGTATGTAGGTAGAGCTAGTAGGAATCTTTAGGCGAGTGTAGCATTTTTAAGATATCACATTCAGGAGCAAAATAAATGCTACCTTATGGAAGGAAAATGCAAACATTTATGTGTTTAGGCCTTTCAAATAGAGCAGAAGGGAATAAATTCTATTCGTGATTTGTACTGTCATCCATGTTGTACATAGTCTTAGGAGAGAAAAAAAATCACAGTTATCCTTGATAAGCAGAAGTAATAGCAGAATGAAATTTTTGCCTACTCTAACCATGTACTTTGGCAAAGCGCCACACTTTTGGTTTGAGGACTTAGCTATTTCTGGTTTTTCTCTTGAAATTATGTAAAACTGGGAATCTATTCATATACTTTATGCACTGTGATTTTATTAATTTGACATCCATTTCTTAAAAAAAGCTTTCCTATTTGTTACTTATTTGTTTCAGTCACGCTCTGCTAGATGAATTCCTATGTGTGGACATATGCAGAGATTATTGGCTAAGGAGAAATTGAGGAAAGTTGCTAGGAATATTTGTTCTTTAATTGTTCTGTCTTTTAGCTACCTTGTAGTTTTTATTTGTTTTGTTTTTCCCCTCATTACTTGAATTTACAAGGTGGCTAAAAAAATCCTTTTCTAGTAACAGTCAGTGCTCAAGGAAGTTAGGTGCTCCCTTGCTGTAACCGCATTTTTTTTTCTTATTAAGAACTTAGTGGGCACCATCTATTTCAGAGTTATGTATGTATAGAATTGATAGAAATGTTGTTTTAGTGTCTTGTTAATAACTTGAAAATGTGTTCTTATTACAGTGGGATCTGAATTTGGGCACTTTGCTACCATTCTCTAGGCATTTTTTCATAATCTGACAGAAGAAAATGAAAAACAAACAGTTGAATTACATAAATTCTGTATTGCAGTCTGTGGCTTATTCAGTTGTGAAGTGTCAGAAACTCCTTTAACAACCTGCTAAACTGTTTTATCAAGCAAGGTTTTTGAGTTAGAGTTCTTAAGTTGTTTTTATGCCAGGCACTGCCAGTAGCCATTGGTATTGCCTTTCTGAAGTGGCTGTGGGATAGTTACTTTCTTTGTGGCTCTCTCTCTAAAATAAAAGGGGTATATACATCCCCTTTAAAGCTACAGCTTTGGTCCCAAGTCTTCATTTGTCGTAGGGAGCTTCTGAGTGGGAAGGAGGAGAGAGGCAGGTTGGGGCTTCTCTCAAATAAAGAGGTTGCATGAGCAGCAAAGCTAGGCAGCCCAGTAGCAGGAGTTGGCATCTGAGCATCTGCAGTTCTGTGGAATAACCCTTGAGTACATTTCCAGAAAATCTTCTGCCTTTTGCTGAAGTGCTCTCTTTCTGCCATCTTTCTAAAGCAAAGACAGACCATTTTGGTCTTCCTGACTTTCTTGGCTAGGTTTCTGGCCTAGAACCAGGTCAGTGGAAAGAACTGCAGAGGGCCAGGGCTGTTATCTCAGTGTAGCAGGACTTGAATCCCCCTGGTGATTAAGAGTTCTTGAACATCTGCCAAAGGTGCTTTGGAGCATGTGACAAGTGCAGCACCTAGCTCCTGGGGGCCACCTTGGATTGCCCAGAGCTCATTAGCTGCAGGTCACCACCTGTTCTGCAGGCCTGAGGGGCCCTTGCTGAGCCACTGAAGGGTTTCTGTGCTGCCCCGCGTGAGGCCCAGGTCTGAGGGGGCTTTGCTGGCCCACCATGGGGCACAGAGCCAGCACAGCCCTGGCGTGCCAGCCTCACCAGTCTTGTGGCCAGGAGTCCTGGGAAGGACTTGAGCAAGCCTGCCTGGGGCTGTGGTGCTTGAGTCCTGCGCTGCTGAATACTCTCGGGGGCGTCAGAGCTTGCTGCATCTGGACTGATAGATTTGGTGGACCTGGAGTGATTCTGTTCTTGTGGCAGGGTTAATCCACAATCTTTTATTGCTGTGCAATTTATCCAGAGACTTGGCTGTTCTTAAGTGCAGATTCAGAAGTCAAATGGCCCCTTTATTCCTCCTCCCCCCATCACAAGTCCCATCTTACACATGATCTTTTCATATCCACTTTCTTCTCGCTGCACGATGTGTTTCCCCAACCTTTCTCTGAATAGTTACCTCAGAGCAGTATGCACTAACTTCTCTTTTCTTCTATTCCTTTGTTCCATATCCTTTCTCTGCCTTGAAAATTTGGACGATAGGATAAAAATAGATGCTTGTGATCCTACCTAAAGGATTAGTGCTGCTGAATCTGATTTAAGCAGCAAACACCAGGTGAAGTGTAGTGGCTGTTCCTCATTGTGCTTTTCTTTCCATTGCTGCTGCCTCTTCTCCCATCCTGCTGTCTTTCAGGGCTCCTGCACCTTGCTTTTGTTGCTGCTCCTGTCCTTGCAGACCTCTAGCCTTGGTTCCTTCTGTGATTTTTCTGCTGTTGCTTCAGCAGTATGGTGCACTGTGGGAGAAAGTAGAAGAAAAATAGTCTGAAATGAAGCATTGGGTGACTACACAGCCAGGAATAACACATGAATTTTCTCAAGTATTCCTGTCTTCCCTCTCTTTCAAAATTCAGTGAAGTTCAGAAAGGACAATGTATTTTGCAACATACTCTGTTTTAGGTTTTCCTGAAATTTGTTTGGAGTGTTTTTCTGTCCAAAGCTGGCCCACCATGGTGCAAGCAGATTGTGCCAAAAGTATTTCAGGGCATTGTAGTGGTACTCTAAGGAGCGTTAAAATAAAACTGCTTGAATATCTCATTACTGCCTCCTTTATATGTAACAGCAAACTTGATTCTTGAATATAACTTCAAAAAGGAGTATTTCCCCTTGGTTGATTTAGGTATTAATGCAAATAACCAAGCTTTAGGTAGTGTGGTCTCTTCTTCTGTCATGTTGTTATTGTTGTGGCTTGTGGCCTTCTAATATTGGACTTAACACTTGCTACATATAGTGTTGGGGTGCCTAACTGACCCATACTGGGAGCTATATATGCAAATAAATGGTAATTTGATATTTGGCTACCTAATATATATCATATGCCTCTTGTAGTGTTAAGAGGAAAGTCTAGAGTAGTGCTCAAGGAGGTGGCGGCAGTGGTCTTGATTTGCTTGAGAGCTGCACCCACCACTACAGGCTCACAAGACCTGTTACAAAATTTTGGTAAGCTTTGTGGTATGTAGTAACAGGTCTTTTTGTGAAGACTTTTGAAAGGAACCATTGTACAGTTGCTTGCTACTACAAGAGACAAACTTGAAAACATAGGTCAGTCTTTCCCAAAGTGTCTAAAGGTCTCATTATTGGGCATATAGGCTTTTCTGGTGATATTTTCTGGGAGTCTGAAGAGTGTTATGATCCATGAGGGCTAAGATCTGTTGGCTGAACTTGCCCTGTAGAGAGGCCTCAGGTTACAGTGTTGTTTCTGTGATGTGCCCAATGGCTTTCACCGTCTGCAGTGGGTCACATTTACGTTGACCGGATTTTTCTTTCAACTCCTGGCACAGTTAAAAATCTTAACTTTGAAGGGAAAATGCAGCTTTCTTGTAATACTACAGCTATAAGTAACCCCAGAGGTTAAAAAATACTGAAAGAATTTGGAGGACTCTCCTTTAAATTTTAAAATTTGATATAAGATCAATTGTGAACACCAGAGTCTGCGTCTCTCGTGCATTCACCTGGGTTACAGAATCTAGGGTCTAGGCATGTTGTGTCCTGTCAGCAAAACTACTGGAATAGGTCAAGTTACAGTGACAAACGGGTGGTTAGTTATTCTTGTGGGTTAATTTTGTCTGGGAGACTGAGCAGGTCTCACTTCTCTCTCACTGAGTTTTACTGGTAGTAACTACATAAGAGAGAACATGAAAGAATGTGTAACTTAAGAGCAGAAGTTAGTTATTCTTATAGTTACTCTTGCTAGTCTATCTTTGGGTGTTAAAAGCATGAAAATCAAAACCTTCAGGTGCTTTTACTTACAAACTTACGTAAGTTTGTCTTTGTCCAAGGTTTTCCTTTTAAAATAATACTGAAACTTTGAACACCAAGGGTTGAAGTCCAGATCACTGCTTCTAGTGTTTTAAAGCTCATGTGACAATTGCGCTGTGTACCTAACATATTTTTCCTTTTCTATTTTAAAATAGGCCTTGATGTTAAAAGTGAAGCATGCCAGCGATTTTTTCGAGATGGGTTAACAATATCTTTCACAAAAATCCTTACGGATGAGGCAGTGAGCGGCTGGAAGTTTGAAATTCATGTGAGTTTTTAAACTGTATTTATAAAAAGCAGAGTAACTTCAATGAGAATGGAAACTGCAGAGGTCCAGCGTCGTTTTGGAAAATCATTTAAACAGATAACTGGGAGGAGAGCTGCCATGCATACATGACACTTGGGAGGAGGGGGAAGGATTTTATCCTTTTACGATCATTTTTTTATTTTAGGGTCTCTGTTGATTTTGGAAAGACATAAAAGACCAGAGTATGGGGAAGAACTGAAATTTTCTGTGTTTAGTAGTGCAGCTGTTGTTAAGTGGGCTGATTGCTCTTTGGCTAGATGACTAGAGACTTAATTCAGTGGTAACTCATGGGTATCTTGATGAGAGAAAAAAAAATCTCTAAACAAATTGAATTTAAGCTCAAAACAGATAAAACTTTAAAGCCTTTTTTGAGAGGATGCACAGACAAAAAGTATTGTGAAACTTCTGTGCAGCTTTGCTTGCCAGGTATAAATGGTACATTTTGGTAGCTAGTGTTCGAATTCAGTCATCTGTCTTGTTGTTGTTTTTGTTTGTTTGTTTCCCTTAATAGAGATGTATTATTAACAACACTCATCGTCTAGTGGAACTTTGCGTGGCCAAGCTGTCCCAAGATTGGTTCCCCCTTCTTGAACTTCTTGCCATGGCCTTAAATCCTCACTGCAAATTCCATCTGTACAATGGTACACGTCCCTCTGAAACAGTTCCTGCAGGAGTCCAGCTCGCTGAAGATGAGCTTTATGCCCGTCCTCCTGACCCCCGGTCACCAAAGGTGGGCCACCTTTTCCAGATCTGCATTTTTAATACGTATTTTTTTATTTTATTCAAAGTTACTTAATTACTTAATTATTTTACTCTGTAAAAGGTTTTCTTAGAGGGGAATAAAGTATATTTGATTCTGTGCGCTACTGAAATTTTGCTGCTTTTGAGTCTTACCTGATTATGATTTAATCTGCCTTTCCCCTTCTGTCTAACTTCTGTCTAACACAATCAAAACCTCACTTTCATGTGTTCAGCTGTGGTAACCTGGCACAACTCCAGTTTGGGTTGCAATTCCTACTGTGTTAATTGGCTTGCTTGTTTGCCAGTTGATATATTTACCTTTTTATTCAACATGATTGTATAGGTGACATACTTCTAAGGAGGGGATTACCTAGTAGAAGCAATACTTTCCTTCTTTTCATAGCCCTAATGATGGGAGGAACATTCTCGATGGAACATAGAAGTGTTGATTTATTTGTGTTCTTATATCTGGATTCAAAATTATGTTCCTGATGGAGTCAGTCTAATTCACATGGCTCTTGAAGTTGGGGTGGGTGCGGTGGTTAGTTTTGCATGTTTCTTTTGTTTGCTGCTTTTGTGGAGCTGCTAGCTCTTGATATGTGAGAATTTAAGATAAAGATGTGGACTTCATTGCTAGCCTTGTGTATATAAAAATGTTCTTTGCTGTGTTACTGCTTTTACATGCAGCACTATCACTTCCAGGATCACAAAGGAATATCAGAATCATCATGCTTTCTGTAGTAATTTGGCAGTGCAATCTGGGTCTGAAGTACAAGCATTTTTATTCTTGCCTATTTGATAAATTTCCTTGAATAATTAACATATACAGAATCTGTTTTATGATATGACTATGACAAAGCTGGTATTGCCCATTTCTAGCTATTTTCCTAAAACTGCATATTTGGACTATAAAGACAAATTACTTGTAATTCTCTTATCTTCTACCACATGACTGCATAAAGACTTAGAAACAAAAGTTTTGTTATTAACAGTTATTTAAAAGTATTTCTAGTCATTACTTTTAAAAAGGCAGAAAATGACTATTTATTGTATTTCAGGGTTGGCTAGTAGACCTTATCAACAAATTTGGCACATTAAATGGGTTTCAGATCTTGCATGATCGCTTCATGAGTGGATCAGCATTGAATGTTCAAATAATTGCAGCCCTTATCAAGTAAGTCTTTTTAATAATAATTCACATATTAACTTAAGCATTTCATGTATTTGTAAAATTTTCTGTATGAATTGCTCCTTCCTGTTTTAAGACAAATGAAATGTTTTTTCACTGTGGTACTGATCCACTCTTTCTTTCTTTTTAGGCCATTTGGACAATGTTACGAATTTCTAACGCTACATACAGTGAAGAAATACTTCCTTCCAATTATAGAAATGGTTCCACAATTTTTAGAAAATTTAACAGATGATGAACTGAAAAAAGAAGCAAAAAATGAAGCCAAAAATGATGCCCTGTCAATGATAATCAAATCTCTAAAAAACTTAGCTTCAAGAGTTCCAGGACAAGAAGAAACTGTAAAAAACTTAGAAATATTTAGGTTAAAAATGATACTTAGGTAAGATGCTATTTCTGATGTATTATGCTACTTTTTACTTTTTTTTTCCAGGCTGCTTACATTTAATTTCTCTTGCAGATTGTTACAAATTTCTTCTTTCAATGGTAAAATGAATGCACTAAATGAAGTTAACAAAGTAATATCCAGTGTATCATATTATACCCATCGGCATGGTAATCCTGAGGAGGAAGAGTGGCTTACAGCAGAAAGAATGGCAGTAAGTTCTCCTTGTCGCAGATTTTTGTTGAATAGACTTTCTCTCTTATCCTTTTAACTGTGTTGAACAGTTAGTGATCCTGTGCACACTATAGTTTTCATGCCTTATATTATAAACAGTAGATATCACATGTCACAGTAATAAGTTGCTTTACAAGAGGTAGTCTTTTGCAGAAAGGTAGCTGTATTTGTTTCCAGGCTTCTTTTAGTGCTGCTAAAAATATGCTTTAAAAAGAAACCATAGAATATAATGATAGTGATACAGTATTGGGGAAAAAAAGAGAAAAATGTGATGTGTGCTTAAACCTCACCTGCTCCATACCTAAAAAATTGACATTCAATTAAATAGGGTTCTATTCATTTTTGCACTTAGAATTCCCATTAGAGAATTTAAAGTTACTACTCTGCTTTTCACATCTGAGCATCTGAATTGTTTAGAAAAATAAAATTGATCTATATTCATTGGTACAAAATGTTCTTCTAGACATTACATTTTATGTTTTTTTAATATATAATTTGGATATTTCAACACTATTTTGCTTGAATGACTGTGTGGGGGAACCATTCATTTTTATGAAGTTACAGTATGGTGGAAAGAAAATACTAGCCTGAGAACGAGGACACCTGGTTAAGTTAAAGCCAAACTTATTTCAGATTTTCATGGAACTTTATTTTATGAAATTAGTTTTTGCACTGTTCTGCCTCAGCTTTGTGACTGAGTTCCTGGTGTGGGTATATAATCTGCAAAAGGACTGCTGCCAAGAGGGAATTATTGCAAGCTTTGACCTTTTCAAGAAGTAGGAGGAAATGGCTGTCTCTTTTTACACATTCCTACAGTTTGGTTATCTCAAAAAAGATTGCTGATCTTCATTGAAAACATTTAGGTTTAAATATTTCATGTTTGAAAACATAAAAGTTTCATTCACAATTTGAATGTTATAGGTATGTAAGCATGGGCAGTGTGTCAGGAGGTATGATACTGTGTGTATTTGAGAGGTTTTGGTGCTTAGAGCACACACTGCTTTGCTTCACTCGGAACAGATTACATGACTCCATATGCTTTATCAGGACATACTATTGAAAAGGTTGCAACTAATTAAATATTGTAGGCAGTTTGGTTCAGATAGGGGCATTGCGAGAGGGGAAAAGCTATGTATTTTTTTTATTACTTATTTTATGTTTCAGTGTTAGTTTATGCCCTCTTAAGAGACTGTGTTGTAGCTGTGCCAGAAGGGCTGCAGTGTCTTTTAAATGATTTGGTTTTGGGTATTAAATGTTTGTTAATGGGAAGAAAAAAAGTTGTCCTTGAAGAAAACAGTTAACCATTCTTATTATCTCTTTATAGTTGAAGCTATTTGAGCATTGTTACGCTTTGAGTTCATGATCTAGACATGCCTAAAAAAAAATGTTTTCCATCATATGTTACAAGGATGAACATCTAGGATACTAGAATATTTTATGTATATATGTGCATGCATATGCGCCCGTACACATTTTTTTCCATTTCTTTTAAAGGGGAAGTGAAAGTCAGGAGTAAGTGCCTTTGTCTTGTGCTGCATCTTCTTGACCTCTTGCAGATAGAATATTGTATCTAAGAAGCATTGATTCCTAACAGATTAGGTTTTTCTTATCAGCTTAACTGTAATCAGTAATACTTCAATAATTTGAGGTGAAACTATTTTCTTTTTATGTTCAGGAATGGATCCAGCAGAACAACATTTTATCGATTGTGTTGAGAGATAGTCTTCATCAGCCTCAGTATGTAGAGAAATTAGAGAAGATTCTGCGTTTTGTCATCAAAGAAAAAGCCCTCACTCTGCAGGATCTTGACAACATTTGGGCTGCGCAGGTAAGTTATTAAGTTATTAATAAAAGTTATTAGTCTGCATCAGAGCAGGAGAGATCTTGTTCTATATCCTGTTCTGAAGTTTAAGTCACAAATAACTTCTACATGAGGACCACACAGTTTTGGAATGGAAAGTATTGAATTTTATACGGTAGCCGTTTTAAAATTTGTGCTTCTTATGCTTGATGTTAGAAAAAAAATAAAGGAAAAATTGAAACCAGATGTCGTTCTTTGGACCTCAGAATGGTCTTCTCAATGTGTTTATTAAGTAATAACTGTACACAATTTACTCGAATAGGGTCTGTGATAGTGCTGTTTGTTTTCAGCCTATGGCATGTAGGCCCTTCCAGACTATCTTGTTAAATGCCTGCAAAAAAAAGAAAAAAAAAAACTTTGAGAATTTTGTTTGTTAGTAAGCCTGAGAATGGGGACACTTGGGTAAGTTACTTTAAGATGAACTGTTTGAGTTCCAGAAAACTGAACCTGTAGTGCCACCATTAAAAGGCAGGAATAGTCTGCCCCATTAGTTGCAAAGTAAATTTAGGAAGAAATTTTCTGCACTCTAAAATGCTTGACTTAGTTCGCTCACTTCTTACGCTTTCAATAAGATAGTTGCCACAGTGCGACGGCTACAGACTTGTCTGGTGTTTTCCACGTGAAAGTTAGTCAGTAGGAAATGTTCAGGTAGGTGTTTGCACTGTTGCTGTGGCCATGGAATTAAAATAAGACATAACAAAAGAGGGGAAGTATCAAAATCTGGTCATATGCAATGATTTTTAGCGGTTTTGTTACTTTGCCTATAGCAGTTTTTAAAAGTTCTTGTTAAGTAATGGCTTCTAAAAGCAGCTGGAGTGTGGAATTCAGTAGAGGGCAGTTGATTTACTGCGTAGCTTTATGTAACAGGCAGGCTATTTTAGCTCTGGCTCCGTGCAGTTCTGATGTGGTTTTGCTTTCAGACTGGAGCCATTATGTTTCTGCCTGGTTTAGAGGGTAAGCACGCACAAATTTCTACTTGATGATACAGATATGCCCTGAGAAGCTCAATACACAACTAGAATAAAAATAAGTAGTTTATGAGAAGCAATAAAATCATGTTGCTCTAGCCTTTAGAAAGCATACTAGAAAGTTTTATTGAAGCATTTTACATTGTCTTACAAACTCAACACTCCCAAAATATTTTTATTTTTTTGTGCAAGGGATAACCCTCAAAATCAAGTATTAAATTAGTCTGTTGATCTTCAGGGAAACATCTGGTGGAGAAATGAAACTGCAGAGTGTAACACTGGGGTCTCATTGCTCACGTTCTAGAGTGTTTTTTTGGAACGTGACATGTGCTGCCCTGCTTGCATACAGCGAGCTCACAGTTCAGATACCAGATTTCTTAGCTCCTCCTAGTGTGTTTCCCTGCACCTCTGCTACTGATCTCACCTTGGGACATTTCTGTGCTCCCTGCTCTTGCTCTGCCTGCACCCTCCGCGGCTCTGTGCATTTTTCCCCTTGTTTTATTTCTGTGACACAGGTGCTCCGCCTGCCCTGTATGCTCTCATGCTTTCTTCCTTTACAGGAAAATGTCTGAAAAGTTTGCTTTGATTCACTTAGCCCAAAATTATTGTTTTTGATAAGTGTAGAGAAGTGTAGAGATATGTTTTCCCATCTGGGAATTCAGGAAAAATGTGTTTACCTCACGTTAGATTAAAGTTCAGGTGGCTGGTTTTCTTACTTGTCTTCATCCTTAAATGTTAAAATTTTGATGTACTCCAAAATCTCATTTAAACTAGTATCTAAGATAATAGCCAAACATCTTACTACAGGTAGTTAGACTTTTAGTTTATAAGCTGCTTTTGAGCTTTACGGTGCTGACACTGATTCTGTTTTGTTTGGGATGGGTTATTTTGTTTATTTTTTAAGAGAAGGCATTAGTTGTCATGAGTCCACTAACACAAAGAATGTGCTCTAAATTTAAATACTGGAAATACTAAAAAGAAATTTACATTTTCAAACAGAATAAGATTTATGGAAGAAGCAGATTTTTGTTTTTTCTTAGAAAACAAAACCTACATTTAATTGAAAATATTGATTGTTAAAACACACCATTAGACTTTATTTTCTACTGCCTCGATATGTTCTTTTAAAAAATATTTACAACATTTACACTGTAACATGACAATTTTTATATTGTGTCTGTGTACACACATCCACCCCTTAAATACATATGTGTATAAGATAAAATTAAATACTGTGACTTGGCAGCTAGTTGATACTGTGAGAGCAGCATGGCAGTTCTTGCTGGCCACCACAGACCATTCTGCTATGGAAATGACACTGGTTGTCCTACTGCTTTTCTTGGTATGGATTGCTGCAGATGTGTAGGTTCTTTTGCTTATTTGTTTGTTTTCTTGACAGGCAGGAAAACATGAAGCCATTGTAAAAAATGTACATGACCTCCTTGCCAAGTTAGCCTGGGATTTCTCTCCTGAACAGCTTGATCACCTGTTTGATTGTTTTAAGGTAACTTTGCATGTTTTGCATTATTTATGTTGCATGTTTCCAGTGCACTTTTAGATATAGGAGCATGGCTAAACAGAATTGTGACACGCTTTTAACATTTACTTTCAATTCTTTCTAGATACAGGTAGTTTACTCAGATTACAGGTTTTTCTGTGTGTAGCAACAGTCTGACTTTCATATTAAAAATATTAGATTCACTTATACTTGACTATCAAGATTTAAGATTTTCAGCTTCGTTCCTGCCTGAAGCAAAGGTAGTTACTGACAATTCTGTTTTCTAGTTTACCTGCTTTCTCAGAAAATGCTCTTTCATTGAGTCCTGTGGGATTGCTGATTGTCACTTGACTAATTTGAATATTGAACTTTCCAAATAAAACCATTTTTTATTTTAGCCTTTCTACGTTACGTTTCAAATTAAGTGTTAAGGACCTCTTTTCAGTATTTTCCTCATGATAGTAAAGTAGCTTTCATTTAGTTTACCAGATATTGTTTCTCTTTTTGTGTATGTCAAAGAGGGAGATCAAGGACTTCCTCCTCCCTCCCCCAGTTTCCTCTCTGTCATGTAATAATTGTATTCTGCTTAACATAAACATAAAATGAAACAGTCTCGGGAAGAAGAAAATGTCATACATTTTTAAACATGTGATTTGGTTGAAATCCATGCAGTAAATGATTTGCTTCTGGAAGATGGCTAACATTGATGTTTGTGGCTTCCATTAGCGTTACTGTATGCCCTGTTTTCCTGTTCCACTTTGAACAGTCTTCTGCACTAGAAAACACAGACCAGCTTTGTAGAAATCTGTTTTCTGGTTTTATATATCCTTAGATATGTACTTTACATTGGCTTACATATATTTTGTCCCTAAATTAGTGAGTCTCTCTTAGGCCTAATATAAATACAGGCCTAATGCTCAGCAATCTAGATATTCAAATAAATTCTCAGAAGTTCTATGTGAAAAACATTATCACTCATGTCTTACACTGAAAGCTGAATATGAAATAATGTTATATTTGTAAGTTATTCAGAAAACAATTAGCTTAATGCAGGGAAGATTTGTTTTGACCAGATACAGAGGCAACAGTTATATTAAAATTGTACTCACTAGTGATTATGATTAATTTAAGAATCTTAATTATAAACAAAAGAGTTTTTATGAGGCAATTGCAAGAAACAGCTGAGCCCACTCTATTTTGACTACTGTTGGACTTGTCAACAGTTATATTAATTTTAAATAAACATCACAGATGTTTTTCAAAAGTTTTTAAGTTTTTTTTTCCGTCTCAGTGTTGAATGCATCTTAGCACTAAACACTGCAAAGCTTTTCAGTTGTGTTTGAATTCTGTATTAATTGCATGTGCTGTTTATTTTCATTGGAAATACTTTGTTATCCCATGCCTTACACTCACATCTTTTACAACAGTGCAGGTTTTAATGTTTGGAGCCAAATTTTTACAAATGAGTCATTTTTCATATTGAATAAAATCTTTCATTAGGCAAGCTGGACAAATGCAAGCAAGAAACAGCGTGAGAAACTGCTTGAGTTAATCCGTCGCCTTGCAGAGGATGACAAGGATGGTGTGATGGCACACAAGGTGCTGAACCTGTTGTGGAACTTGGCTCATAGTGATGATGTCCCAGTTGATATCATGGACCAGGCTCTTAGTGCCCATATTAAAATTTTAGATTACAGCTGTTCACAGGTGAGCAATCTGGTTTGTGGGTCTGTTGTGAAATCAGTCACTAATAGTTTCCTTCCGCTCCCCTCGTGTTAAATTACTAAACTTTTAAATTTCACAAAAATGTTGCTGTTCATGAGACTAGGATCCTTCTACTGATGTCCAGGTATTCTTAAGGTGTATGAGACATGTTTTAATTAGCGGAATTAGGACTTTCATTGGAGAGGGCCAAATATATTATTGCCTGTCTTATTATAACTAGTAAAGCAATTGTTGACATTATTATAGTGATGACCACATTGGAATTAAAGCTACCAAAATAAGTAGGAAGAAAGGACAAGTGTGTTTTGCTCTCTCTGCCTTTTCGTTGGCTTCGAAGACAACTGCTTAAATAGAGAGGCAGCTAATGCCTGTTCTCATCTTCGTTGTTTGTTTTCAAATCCTTTACATGTCTTCGGTAATATTAGGGAAGACCTAGAGAACATCACTGAAATTACATTTCTTCTCTATGATGATATTTTCATACTATTCCTTTCCTTTTCTAACTTCTCCTAACTGACATAATAGTGATTTGTCATGGTTCCGTGCTCATCTGTTCTCCATGCCCGACAGCCACTGGCAGGTTTCATTTTTGTTCTTAACAATTAAGAAAGAATTATTGTTTCTTGTTACTTTATAGCAATTTGAGTAGTGAAGAGAAATAACTGAAAGGGAAGAAGTTAGTTACTGATGGCCCTGTGTGGCTGTGGTTTTTATTTTAATTTATGCTGAATACTCAAATGCTTAAAGAAAGAGAGCTCTTCCATGCTGGCTTCTCTTGACACCTAATACTACTTGGATATTTTTTGTGAATGAATATTTCAGAATTTGGTTCATACAGTCTAATATTTAGGTGGTTTTGTACATTATATTTTATCTTGGAAACAAAGTAATGGAATGTTTTTGGTTTCTGCAATGTATTTGACTGTGAACACTTGCTTTTTAAGGACCGAGATACACAGAAGATCCAGTGGATAGATCGTTTTATAGAAGAACTTCGCACAAATGACAAATGGGTCATTCCTGCACTGAAACAAATTAGAGAAATTTGTAGTCTGTTTGGTGAAGCACCACAAAACTTGAGGTAAGAATGGAATGCAAATAGGCTTTTGTCTGTTACGCTTACATGGGTTGGAATGGGCCATTCTTACAAGGAGCAGGGAGAATTTAGCACTTACATGGGTTGGAATGGGCCATTTTTTCTTACAAGGAGCAGGGAGAATTTAGCTAAAATTACTACCTGTGTTTAAACATGCTCTTGGGTTTATTTTAGTGTTTTAAAAAGATTTTCATACATAATGTGTTCCATGAGAGAGCATTAACTGTTTTCTCAAATGTGCTGGTATTAATTTTTTTAGAAGGATTATGGTCTGATTCACAGAAAATCTGGGTCCAGTTTTTTGCTGTTTTTTGTGGCCTTCCCTATGTTATGGCCGATAGAGTTACAATACAGTCTAGCAATAGTTACCTTACATAATACAAAGAAAATATATTTTGTGGGTGTGTGTGCACTCATGAACCTATTCTTTGATGCACTTATACAGGTCATGTAGCTTACATACTTGATATCAAAATGATTTTTTTTTTCTATTGTAGAAAAAATAGTCTATTTGGACTTGTAAAAATCAACAAACCATCTCTTCAAGTGTACTTTTGTTTACAGAGATGTCTGAAATTCTGTGCTCAGAACACTTTGTTTTATATCCATATAGGATATACACACACTCCAGAAAAATGTTGTTTGCTTATCAGGGTATCATAATTAGTTTGTTTTGATTCCTGTGGGTAGGTAGATAGATCAAATCAATGTTGCTATTTAATGTACTTACAGGAAGAGTCAAGACAGAGAAAGTTGAAGGATAAGCCTTTAGTTTACATGAAATTATTTCTTTATTGATAATGTTTTAAGGTGCTGTGATAGTGCTACATCCCTGGCTTTGGGATGATTATTTGTTTAGATTGCAGTATGTTTTCCAGTTTTCATGACATCCTAATCCTCTACGTTTTTCATAAATATTGTCTAGGGGCTTTCTAAGAGAGTTGCAGAAATATCTACTTGTTAGCAGAAAACAGATTTCTGGAAGTCCTTGGCATTCGGCATGCAGTAAGGTCTGAGTGAACAGAGCTAACTGCTTCTTCATGGCGCTTGAACAAAATGGATGTTTTTTAGCACAGTGCCTTAATGAAGAAGCTTTGCTTTAGAGAGTCTTTCAGATGGGGCTCATTCAAGTCACCAGACAGCTTTCTGCTCCAAATTAATCATGGGGGAAACCTAAATTTCTTCTGATTGTAGAAGACCAAGTTCCCTGTACTGCAGGCATATGTACAGGTAAATGGTTTGAATCTCTCCCCCTTTTTGTTTAGGTTGTCTCTTTAGTGCCTCAGGTTTCTGGCAAGCCTGTGTCTGTGTGTGAAAAAGGAGAAGCTTTTGATAGAAAGATATTATTTAGAGGGGTGGGATATTGATACTGCCCAGATCACTGGAAATCTGTAGTGAGAGGAGAAAATCATTTTGAGGTAACGTTTGTGACAGATGACTTGAGCATTTCACTGGGCTTTGTCCAGGCATTATCAATAGCATTAAGTATATTATTTTGGGAGTTTTGAGTTTGTCGACAATTAAAAGTTATTAGGAAAAGACTGAAGCTACTGATTCATAGCAAAAATGCTTAGAAATTACCTTATACAATTTGCACTATTCAGATTCTTTTCAGGAGGAGGATTTAATTATTGCAGCTAATCCTGCAGTTGAATAAAATTACAAATTTGTTATGAAGTTATTTTGGTAATACTTAATTTCCTGACCTCAAGGAAAACCGCCTGTTTTGGGAAGTCTAGTTTAACCAGAATTGCAACAATGTAAAAGATTAATGCTTGGGTATGTGCAAGGAGGATGCATGTTAATATCAGAATAGTCAATTTTACTGGTGTTAGTGTATAGTACATCTTAATTTTCTCTGTGTTGGGTGATGGAGATAGAGCGTCCTCCAGACCAGTTTCAAGCAGTTGTTTGACCTGTATCTATTTTAGCAATATAAAAAGATTGGTTTCCTAAATTAATTGCTGAGGGAGATTAATTGAACATCGAGCGGACCTTCTGTCAGGAGATCAGGGATTTGTGACTGTTCTAAGACAACATTGGATTTAGTTTCAAGTCAGTTTTTAGCCTACCTTTTAGGTTTCTGGTTACTGCCCCTATTGTTTGGTTCTTTAAAGTCTGCTTGTAAAGGTTGATAACATGTTAATCTAATAGAAGAAGTCTTAATTTAAAAAGCTAATTTGCATGTGTAGTATTACTTTGGGCAAAACTAAACTCAACTTGAAAGAACTCCATTCAAGTTAAAAATTTGGGATTTTGCCTTTGTCACTTGGAGAGTATTTTCCTACCAAATATGCAGTCACTATTAGTGTTTCCAGAACACTCTGGCATCCATCTCAAAATGATTTTTTTCATGTTCTTACACGTAGATCTTTAATACCCATTTAGCAAAATTACAATGAAAAATGACTGTTCTGCTCTTTTTTTTTTTCCCTCGTACGTGTGGTTCTCTGCCGCAGCAGCAGCAGCCTCAATGAGCCCAACCTCAGATACCTGAGGAATAATTCAGTAGTGTGTATGGAGTTGGCTTTATGTTAAAAAGTCTGCTTGTTATCAGATCAGTTTTTTTCTGCATGGATACAATCATCTTGCCTTTGAATCCACCCTAGCAGGTTATTGAAATAACTGCTTTGGGTATGTTGCTCGCAAATGCTGTGCAACAAGATAGCTCATAACTAGGGTTATGCTCACAATTCCTATTTTTGAAGTAGATGTGAACCAAGATGCATCTGTTGAGGGGAAAAAGTGAAAAATATCTGCCTAAGAACAGAGTCTTTGTCTGGTAGAGACAATACAATGTTGCTATACTTAATATGAAATAGGACAAAAAACCTTCTATATGTATGTGCATATACAGTTATAACTATATAATCTATATGCAAACAGCATAATTCAGGAAAATGCCCATTCCTGCCGTGCTTGTTCCTTTAGTTGTGTTGTCATATACATTTCCCAAACTGTCAAAATTCTCATTTAATGTAAATGCAACTTTGTAAATGCAACTTTTTGTCTAAAAGTAAAATCTCAGCCACTAAAATAGAAAAATCAATTTTTCTGCTTTTGCTGCTGGATTATCCCCAACAAAGAGGGGTGATGGATATATATGGGGGAATGATGTATAACTGGAAAGTTTCTTGGAGGGAAAGCAGAGGGTATTGTCTCTGCAGTACGAAGCCCTATGTTTTCTGCCCTCATACTCCTGTCCGTTTGTTTTTTCTTTTCTATCCTATAAATGTCTGTTTTCTTTTTTGCTTTTTTTTTTCTTTATGAAAACATAATTTATATTTTAAGTGCATCTTTCAAGCTGTTTTTGGAAACCTCTGTGTATTCCAAAACTAAAAGACCTCTCTGCTTAGCAGGCCAAACACTGTTGCTTGCGAATAGCATAATTATTGGGATGGATGTTAATGGCTTCCCTGCCTTTTAAGCTCAGAGTGACAGCGAGAGTGACTCTGGCCCAGTAAATCAATAGCTCTGTTGTCATTGCATCTGTACTAGTGTAGAGGTGTGAGATGGTTGTCAGCGGGTGCTGAGTCTGGTGTTTCTCGCGTTCCCTACTGATCTCCGAAGGTGTGACGGTGCTTACTGAGTGCGCATCACCTGATGTTGAGGCTCAGTTTCCCAGGATGGGTAAGAGTTCCCACCAGCAACCCATTCACCTAATTCTAGAGTCTCCTGTGCTTTAAAGGAAAGGAGAGTAGTTCTGGCATGACATTTGTATTTCTTCAGAACAGGCTTTGGGATCAGGTGAGCCATGCAATATGTAATTATTTTTGTCCCTCTTAGCATTGTTTGCACAGCCATGGTGGAGTTCCCTGATGAGGCTTTTTGAGGCTACATGCAGAGATGACTAGTCCCCAGTTTTGGAAATAGATAGCGTTGCGATAGTGAACTTAGGCCCTGTGTTTTGTCTTGCAGCTTATTTTGTAAAATGAACATAACTAATGTCTCTTTCAAGAAAAGTGTCTTTTTCAGATCTTGCTAATATACTTAAGCATCACCCAATTACTTTTCTTGGGGTGGTACTCCTTCTCTTGAGCTCTAGTTCTGTTTCTTCTTGGAGCATATATTTCTTTTATCTATGCTGTTTCTGTTTGTACCAACTATGTGGGGTTTTTTTCTTTTTTCTTTTTTTTTTTTTTGATACAGTTAGAAAAACAAGGAATGCAAAGTTGTTCAGACTTCTCAAGTATTGGAACAATTGTCTTGCTAGTAGACAGGTTTTGGCTAATATGTTTCATTATAGTTATAAGACTATTGATCGGTCATTCTGGAAAATTGGCATAGTTTTACATAATACTTAGATTTATGACAGACAATATCAGGTGAGAAGACTATGGTTATAGAGATTCTAACTATTGTTATCCAGTTTGCAGGCAGATATTTCCTTTCTTAGCCTGCTTCAGGTGTTCTCCCCTTAGCATACTGAACTCTTCACGTTGCTTTGATATTTTTCATACTGATTGTAACTATAATCCAGATCAATTGCTCTTACTAACTGGAACCAACTGTTAACATGTCACTGTTAACATGTCAGGGGAAAAAGAAGGGCAAATATTGTCAGAGACTCAATATGGTTTCTAAAATAAATCTTTTATTAAAATATGGAACTTGCTTCCAAGACACAGGTGCTCAGAATCAGTTTCTGAACTGTGAGGTGAAAAACATGCCTGCTTTTTCTGTAACACTCGTGTTTTAATTTCAGTCAAACTCAGCGAAGTCCACACGTGTTTTACCGACATGACTTAATCAACCAACTCCAGCACAATCACGCCCTCGTTACGTTGGTTGCAGAAAATCTCTCTGCCTATATGGAAAGCATGAGGCAATATGCTAAAGGTAAGTTCTGCACAGAAAATGTTTCATAAATAAAGTGTACAAGAACTCCATCTGAAAATGGATTTGAAAGCAAACTCTTGTGTTGGAATAACTGATAGACTGTTTGCTTAATCATAGAGCAGGTGTGGGATCAGTAGCCTTTGTGGTGTTAGCTTGGGTCAAAACAAGCTCAAAATGTAAACATCTTGTTTCATAATTGAACATATATGGTGGGTTTTGCAGTAGAATATTGGGAAATGACTGCTCGTGATTTTCTGTGGATTGATGCACATCATCTTACCCCAATTAATTAATTTAGGATGGTTATTTTGTGGAAAATAATAATAATCTTGAATATTGCATGACTTCACGTATGGAATTTTTTATGCTTTATTTTGATTTTTTTAAGCTCCTTTGACATTTTTATTATTATATTTCTGCGATAATCTTTCTGTATTTGAAGCCAGTGGAATTTGTCAGGGAGAAGGACTTAAGACTACTTTGTTTTACTGTACAACTCCAGTTCTTTTAGTTGCTTTCTCATTACATCTGTTATGAGCAATACTTGAGCAGCACATCATGTTAGTTTTTATGTATTTTGGTCTAAACCTAAGTGTATGCTGAGGAGTTTGCACTCTTACCCTTGGAAGCAGATAGCCTTCTAGCTACCAAGGTAGAATGCAGACAGTGAGGAAGGCTGCTCTCAGTAACACTGCCCTGTAGCATCCTATAAAGGAGCCAGCAGAAGTGAAGGGGGAAAAGAGGGGTGGGGAAGTCGCTGTGATTTAGTGGGAATCAGGGACCTGTTCTACCTTGTGTAACCTACTACCAGAGTTTCAGTTGCATCTCAAAAATTTAATAGTATATTATGTTAAAGGTTTGGGAATTCAGCATGAATTGTTCAGAAGTGCTAAGATATTGCACATTGCAAAATGTGTGTGTGTGTTTACTTACCAAAAGTAAGTTTTGGTTAAAGTGTTCTTATGTAGATTGCCCTATTTTGGAGTTTGTTTAATAGTAGAGTGCCTCATAGCCATATCCCAAATGTGCCTTCAAAGACCTTTGAGCCACAAAACTACATGAGGGCATCCACAAGAGGGATGTGGAGCTGCTGGAGAGAGTCCAGCGCAGGGACACAAGGATGATCAGGGGCCTGGAACATCTGCCCTATGAGGAGAGGCTGAGGGAGCTGGGCCTGTTCAGCCTGGAGAAGGGAAGGCTGAGAGGGGACCTGATCAGTGTCTATAAGTACCTCAAGGGAGGGAGTGCAGAGCACGGTGATGGTCTCTTTTCAGTGGTGGCCACTGATAGGACTAGAGGAAATGGCCGGAAACTGAAACACCAAAAATTCCATAGGAACTTAAGGAAAAATTTCTTAACAGTGAGGGTGACAGAGCACTGGAACAGGCTGCCCAGAGAGGTTGTGAAGTCTCCTTCTCTGGAGATCTTCAAAACCCGCTTGGATGCAGTCCTGTGCCACGTGCTCTAGGTGTCCCTGCGTGTGCAGGGGGGTTGGACTAGATGATCTCTAGAGGTCCCTTCCGACCCTAAGCATTCTATGATTCTATGATTCTAGGGCGTTGGCTTCAGCTAGATAACCGGACAATGAGAGTGACAAGTAAGCTGAGTTTTTAGACTGCAGCTCTGTTTCTCTGCTGAGGCGTGTATGGGATTTTTACTTTCATTAGCTTAATTCATGATGACATCAATTTCTACAATGCTAAAATTGTATTAAATGCTTTACCCTGTAGTATTTTAAACTCAGTCTTGTCCAGTAAGATGGAATAGGACATGCCTAATTTCATGTAACTTCTGTAAGATGTTAAGTGTCCTTTGGTAAAGGATAGGAGGGATTATATCTTGAACGTCCTTTCTAAAATCAAAGAAGTAAATGTAGTTGGTGGCTTAGGAACTCGTAAGTTTTCTTCATTTGATGTAAAAATAACATTCCATTTATAGTGAGTGTTGCATTTTAACTACGTGGGCAACTTTCTCCTTTCTCTTGGGCATTGGCCAGCTCTGAAAATGTAGGTGTCGTCCTCAGGATTGCAAAGGAAGCGTAACCAGCAGCTGTGCAGAGAAGTGCTCTTTCTGTTCAGAGAGAGCCTATGTGTACTGTTCATGTAGGAGCTGATCCATTAATTTCAATTAACTTTGAACTTTGAAACTGAATAGTCATTTATGGCAGTATTGTTTATCTATCACATTGTTGATTACTTTGGCAGAAAAACTAGCCAAATGTTTGCTTTACATTTCAGAGTGTCTTAATGGGATCTTTCTGATGCCAAAAAGGCACATGCTTTCCCCTCCAGTCAACTATGGCAGCTCGATATATGCATTTTTGCCAAAATAAAAATTGTAAATGTGTAAAGGATATAAATTAAATCTAATTCCAAAGCAATTATTTTTTTTTCCTTTCTTACAGAGCTGTTGCAAAGTACTATTGGTCTGCCCCAGAATGCAAGGCCAGAAGAATCACAGTGCACGTTTTTTTTTTTTTCTCAGGCGCTTTTATACCCAGTTAAGGCCAGCCAGAAAGCGTCTCCTAATGCTATAGGTGCTGTACTAAGACCATAATAGGCAGTTCCAGTCTGTACAACTTCTGTTTCCGTTTCTGTTTTGTATACTAAATAGAGCAGAACATAGAGAAAGCAGCATGAGGCTTGTAAGCATCCTAATATCTCCATGCTTTCATGGAGAAGGAGAGGGAAGATACTTGATGGGATACAAATGGAAGGAGAAGCAAGTTATGGTAATTATGTAAAGAGCAAGAGCTGAACAACTGTAGCATCAAGCTGAGACTGAGGGAGAAGATCCAATGCAAATATCCAATCACAGGAGAAAAAAATGCCATAGGGAAGAAGAAGAAAAAAAAAAGTTCACAGATTTTTATGGAAGTTAACTTCACAATCACTGTGTAATCTGTGAAAATGTTTTTGTAGTAGTTCTGAATTTGCCAGAATTTGGTCTTCCTGAAGCCTTAATATATGTTCTTTTCTGCCAAACTCCCTTTAATGATTTTGCCTCTTAAGTTTTTTGTTTTTTCAAAGCCAACTCTCTTTCATTTACTTTCTATTATCGTTGATTTTATCATCTTTCTCCCCAACTCTGCAAAGTCCTCCATGAAATGAAGTGACTGGGATTGCATAGGACTGGCATAGTCCTCAAGGAAGGCATGCTGTTTAAGTAATTATATCAGTTCTTATTCCTTCTCCTTTCAGTTTGGACTTTTTCCATACTGCTTTTGCACTTCCTGATAAGGTCTTCATGGGCAAGTTAACAGTTCTGTTCAGATACGGAGTTGATAAAATTAAGGATCCAGTACCCTTTACAGTACTCAAATTCTCTGCTCAGTGATGATTTGCAAAATTTATTCCCCTCCCCTTGCACTCTTCTGTGCAGGAAACATTTTTAATGAGATCGCATTTAGACATCCTGCAGGAAATAGTGTAAAATTAAATTGGGCAGATGTTTAATGATGCTGAGATGAAGAATATTAGGGTGGTTTTGTTTTGTTTTAGTTCAGCAGTTTTAAGAATTCTTAAATTCTTAACTCATTGGCCTTGGGTGACTTCAATACTCATTCTTCCGTTACAACCACTCCTGGCACTTTAGTCTTTGAATTAATTTATATTCATAGCAGCAAAATAAATAAATAAAGGGCAAACAGCCCACCCCATCCCCACCTCCTGGCAACATCTGTTGAACATGTAAAATTAACTAATTTTTGTTCTCTGCAATGTCCTCGTCTCCCTTAGCTTTTTTTGCTGGGCTCTCAGCTTTTTTTTTTCTTTTTTTCCTAGTTCAAATGCTTAAAGGTTTTTTGCTTGTATGTTTTTGATAGTTTTATAACATTTTATTTAGAAATGTTTTTGGCCTGTTCTTTTGAAAATTACCCCTTACTGTTGGCTTGATTCAGGTTAAAATTTAAATTTTTGAAAGATGT
Organism: Tinamus guttatus; assembly: GCF_000705375.1. The sequence continues at coordinate 121,482 of NW_010587941.1, forward strand.
CTAGTGGGCAGAATGGTAGGTCTTCTACACATATGAGTTTACTACTGTTCTTCTGACTTCCCTTATTTATTTTTTGAGTTAGTATGCTGTGTGTACATTGTATGTAGGCAGCAGTATTTAGGATAATTACTTTCTTTTATTGTAAAACCCTTCTGGCATATTTCAGCAGTTAGACTAGTGTTTTTTCCTTCCTTGGTATAAGAGGAAGTACTGGTTTGTTTAGCTATTTATTCAACTTTCAGAATAAATTTTAGAATGACTGCATTTTGTCATGGTACAATCTCCCACAGTTGAGTCATTTTAGTCAAGTATTATCTGAGCAACTTTATAATAAAGTATATAGCAGTAATTATGGAGGGGTCTTATGGAATGTATGTTGCAATGAAATATTTCTGACTAGTATAGATCAAAGACTAGAGCTGTGCTATCGAAAAAGCGTGTGGTAAAATGATGCTTCATTTTCTGAAGAATTCCCATGCCCACAAAGGTCCAGTAATCCTAATTTACAACTAGTATTTATGGGTATTACCTGCTAAAGAAAAGGAGCATTTTTCTGAATTTGAATTAAGTTAGTGGGTATGAAATTTCTAACTCTGAAGGCTACGTGTGTACACAGTAATGTGCAATTGTCAGGTTTCCTCAAGTTATTGGAAGCACCCCTAGTTATTAACTGTTTTCTTCTACTGTGAAGTTTCTTCTACTGTTCTTTGAGAAATATCTGGATTGTATCTCTTTTTTTAAAAAAAAAAATCAAGTTTCCACAAAGCAAACAATCGTCTTGTTAGACGGTGTTGTGCTAAGATTTGAAAAAAATAACATTTAAGTGATGATTTCTTGGTTTACTTTCAAATTGCAAAACTATTGTTCTGTTTCATACTGTCAGTATTACAAGCATGTAGTTTTCCTACTTGTAAGATTGTAGTAGATACAGTTGTCATCTGCTTTCCTCCTGATGTGGCACACGCTTAAGCATGCACACATGCACGCACAGTGCTGCTAGAGAACTGGAGTTGCAGGGCTTTTGGAGAGATAAAACCTAAGAACTTAAAACTGATATTCTTGAAAAGATATTTTGTAATGAAACTAAATCAACTTTAGAAAAAGAAATACCGAAAGATTTGAACGATATATTTGGTGTACTTTACCAGACTTGCTTTCCAAATAAAATGTTTGAAATTTGGGAAAATTGATTTAACTAATTAGAATGCAGATTCTTACTTGTTATGTAATACTTCAGTGTACTGTAATACTTCAGTGTTTAGTTCTGTAATAATTCAGTGTTATACTGAATATTGAACATGTATCTGTAAGTAAGAATTTGTTTGATTATAGATTTGAGGAATCTTCGCTTTTGCTCATTCTACTTTAGGATGCAGGATTAGCTGTTAGGAGGCTGCAAACAGCTATTTCTGTACATCTTACTGGAAATATATTGTCCATTGAGTGGTTTTAATTATGTTCAGAACAGCAAGTTGTCGAGCATGAGCTATCCTTTGAAGTCAGTATGTCCTTTCTGCATGTTTTCTCTAATGGTAGCTTTCTTATTTACAGAGCATGGTGAATATGATCCTCAGACTGTAAGACCAGGGAGTAGATACAGTCATGTGCAAGAAGTACAGGAACGACTTAATTTTTTACGGTTAGTTTTAACATGGTTATTTGTTACATTTGCTAAACTGTAGCTATAATTAATATCTAAAATAAATAGCCATGCTAATTGTTTTTCCTGTCTAGTTTTAGGTTGCTGTATGAACTTCGTTCAGGTTCAGATGCAAAATGCAGCAAATGCTTTGGGGCTTAATCTGCTGGGCTTGTATATTAATATTGGAGTAACCAAATAAATATTTCTAGGGCCTGTATAGGAAGTATATGGTTTTGTTTTCTACTTTACAATTCAAAACTTTAATTCTGCACTAGAATTTGCATAGGCTTTTCCTCTGCCTGTATACAGAACCCTACGGACTGGAATATAGGGCATGTGTATATACGGTTTTACATACTTTGAATCTTCAGCAACATTACATGAATATGTATTTCAAGTATGGATATGTCCACATGTCCTTACTTGGTTCACTACATCAGTTCTGAATCCACAAGGGTAAATTAACACAGCTGCGACAAGCGTGCATGTCATTTTAACGAAGGTCACATTCTTGAAATTTGTGTTCTTTGTTTATTAATAAAAAGGAATTAACGATCTCCTGAAACAATTCAAGCACAGAATATCTAGACAGCAACTTCTGGAAAGCAATGCCATGTCCTAGCCCCTCATTTCTTTCACCCCAAAAAAGATTTTTTCAAACACAAAAAAGTATTGACCCTGCATGTGCAGGGGGGTTGGACTAGATGATCTCTAGAGGTGCCTTCCAACCTTAAGCATTCTATGATTCTGTGATTCCAAAGAATCTTGATTAACCTATGTTAGTTAGCACTTCTTAGTGCTAGCCCTCATAATTTAAGGTTTGTAATAGTTCTCTGATAATAGCTTGATTGGAATCTAAAATTCAAAAGTTTCCAGTCCCTTGAGTTCTGTTTCAGGCTGCATTCCATTGAAGTAGTCTTTTTTCTTCTTCTTCTTCTTTTTTTTATTTATTTTTTATTTTTATAAAATAGTGGGATTTTTGCCATTCTGAATCATCAGAAAGGCATTTCAAATAATCCAGTAAAATGAGTGCTAAAAGTAATTAGGAAGAGGAAAAAAGTGATTTTCTCATATATTGTGACATGACTTTTAAACCCGCATAGCTTACCTTAAGAGATTTGTATTTGTGTGTAAGTGTATGTATATGTAAATCATGTTAAGTATTCTTGTAAGAAAACCTGTTTTCTCCACTTGTTTCCTTTATTATTAATGTATATTAATTAAATATAAATTAAATATCAAAGTTTTTATTCTGCAAAATCTTACTAAGAATCATAAGACTGCTCACATGAGTAGACTGATGATATAAATAGAGTTTTCAGGGTCATATTTATGGTATATACATGTCTAAAATGCATATGCAAATTATTTCATGTACTTCTTACTGAACTGTGACTCTAAGATGTCAACTAGAAAATATTGTTAATTGTCTCTTTTTTTGCTCAAGATTTTTATTGAAGGATGGTCAACTGTGGCTCTGTGCCCCTCAGGCGAAGCAAATATGGAAGTGTTTAGCTGAAAATGCCGTTTATCTTTGTGATCGAGAAGCCTGTTTTAAATGGTATTCCAAACTAATGGGGGATGAACCAGACTTAGACCCTGACATTAATAAGGACTTCTTTGAAAATAATGTGCTTCAGCTGGATCCTTCCCTATTAACAGAAAATGGAATGAAATGTTTTGAACGTTTCTTCAAAGCTGTGAACTGTCGAGAAGGGAAACTAGTAGCAAAGAGACGAGCCTATATGATGGATGATCTGGAATTAATAGGATTAGACTACCTTTGGAGGGTAAGCTAATTTGAGGAAACATTGGAAAAGTCGATTCCTAAGTATCTCCCAGCCTTTTTGTATTTTTAGCCATGTGTCGGTTGTTAATCATAGACTCAACTTACGGCAAGGTGCTTTTTCAAGCTGAAGGTATGGGCATCGACGTCCATGTTTTCCCAGGGGAGTGGGACAGATGTGCCTTAGTAACTTTGTACGCTAATCCCGACCCGGAGTTTAACAAGGAAAGTTATTTGAAAACATGGGGTGTGTTAGTAGCTATGTACGTACGTGAGATTAAAATTTGCCTCTCTGGTATATCAGTGATCCTGAGAATCCCTGCAGTTGAGTCATCTGTAGGACATCGAAATGTATGACTTAGTTGCTTGCTTTGCCCAAAAAAGTGTGTGGGATTTTTGGTTTCTGTTTGTTTTCCTGCCAGACTTCTGCTTAATAGTTGCTCAACAATGGGAGGTGAGAGATATTTTTCTCTCATTAGAACAAAACTTTATTTTGAGCATTTGTTCATGTTATTCATAGCATGAGCATATTATAAACTTGTTTATGTTATTCATTCGGGAATGGTAAGTGAACTCACATGGTTCCTATTTACCTTTTATGAGTCTTTTCTGAACATAGTTGCATCTGTTACAATTAAAAATGTAGCTTTTTGGTAAAAGCTTTCTGTTTCTTTCCAAATACAGTAGTGAAAAACATTGAGCTGATTTTATTTTATTTTTATTAAAAAAAAAAAATAAAGTTTGTTCTAATAATCAGGAACTGTAGTAGGTCAAACAGTAGCTGCAGTGTGGCATGATAATAGTGCCTGTGGTTTGTAAAATGTGAGCCATGTGTAAAGCAACAGACTCTTGTAATTTTGCTTGTGGCTTGTTGAAGTAGTCATAGTCTCAGTCTTGATAGCTAAAACCAAAACACACTGGAGTTTTATGCAAGTAAGTTTTCACGCAGTGGTGGTGTACAGAGTAGCCCCCACAGTGCCAGAATGGGTTAGTCAAGGAAAGCAACTGCCTGGCATCTGCCCTGCTGCTGGGCAGGAGGACACAACTTGTCGATCTTCAGGCCAATATCCTGCAGGGGTAGCAGCTCGCTAGGGCTGCTTGCAGTATCCCTGGGACCGGGGGCTTGTAGTGGCAATTCAGACTACCAAGTTGGAAACAGTGTTGCTTCCTGCTCCTGCCTGTTTCATCTCAACTGCTTTAAAATTCTGTTCTAATTTTTATGGTGATGTAGAATACTTCAGCATTGAAAAAGGGCACTTGCTTTAAAGTGCAATTCTTAGTCTCCTAGGTTAATTGCCTGGAAATTCTAAATATTTATAAAGCCTAGGCTTTTTTTTGCTGACTCTGGCGAACTCTCTTAAAATGGTTTCTTCTTCATCTTAACTTGTACTATGCAATTACTTGCAGTGTAACATCTACAGGTTGTATTAACTAAGCATTTTAGTCACTTGTACCTCATTAGTGAATTACCCATGTGTGATGATGATTATGTGTAGTCATTTTGTTTTCAAATGTTATTCCAGAATGTTTTCAGATGTCCTAACACTTGCTTTTATTATACCAGGTTGTGATTCAGGGAAATGACGACATCGCAAACAGAGCAATAGATCTTCTTAAAGAGATCTATACTAATCTTGGTCCAAGGTTACAAGTTAATCAGGTAAAAAATATTAATAATATGAAATAGGTGGGACAAATGGTAAAAGAATGGGAAAATAGAATTCAGTGATATTTTTTAGAGTTGAAAGTTGTGAAATGGAGAATATTTTTTCCTGATTTGAAGAGTATGCTCCTGAGTTCAACCATCAGTTTCTAATTGAGTGCAGAATTAAGAATCTGATGGGATATTTAGGGCCTGAACTTTGACAAGTCTTTTTTATTAAACTTGCCTTTTGTATTTGTTCATTCTATTTACATAACAGTTTATGGTGTACACTTAAGTTAGCCTTCTGTTAAATTTCCAGATGTGGTCCTTATTTGTACCACGGGGATTACGGAAATCTAGGGGGAGGGAGGAAAGAGTGTTGTCCTCCAGACAATATTCAGTTGATAGCTTGGCAGTTGTGATTCTTAAAACTTCTTTTTTCTTAACTGTTTCTCCAAAAAGACTTGCAAGAGTCTCCAAGAGTAGATACAGCACAACTGCTCTGGATGGTACCTTGGCAGCCACGCGAGCTTTGTCTTGCTGGAGTGGCAGATGGGCTGCACGCCTCTGCCTTGCTATATGTCTGGTCCTGGCAAGTGCATGTAGATCTTTCCACCTGGAAATGGTTAGGTGGACACTTTGGAAAACATCAGATTTGCTGAACACGCCCAAGTGTTTTGCTTCACTGTGCTGATGCTCATTCTCAGTTTCTAATCTACATCTGAGAAAAGTGACTATGAGTGTTACCATGTTTGCAGTAGAAGTGTTTCCTTACACCAGGAGACCAGTGGTGTCTCTACACTAGAGACTCTTTCTGTGATAAGTCAGTCGAGGTCAGGAGCAAGGAGGTGTTAGAAATCAGAAAGAAAGATGAGATTTATTGCAACTGTTGCTGTATCATATCTAGTCTGAAGTCTATTTTTCTGCTAGAAATGAAGGGTATCTGCAATTGGTTCTGAGGTAAGATTTATTCTGATGGTCTGCAAATGTGCTATGGTCACCCTAATGTTGAGCAAGCTGACCCTTACTGAATTGTCAGGCAGAGATCCTGTAATGGAGTCCGAGGAAATAAATAAGAAAAGGTGCAATTTGCTATTTTTAGTGCAAACTTCCACTTTTTCTGTTCATGAGCAAGTTTGCCCTGTACAGGCTACTGATGACTTGAGCAAAATTTTGAGCTAAATTAGATCTAACTGTCAGTGAGTGTTTTAATGTGAAATAATCGGCTTTTAAGAACTACTTACCTGTTTTTTTTCCACTTGTACCCGTTTATTATCCAATTGAAAGGCCATTTTTAGTATTTTAATTGCCCCATTTTTTAATATAATTAGGTTGTGATTCATGAAGACTTCATTCAGTCCTGTTTTGATCGTCTCAAAGCCTCCTATGATACGCTCTGTGTGTTGGATGGAGATAAGGACAGTATTAATTGTGCAAGACAAGAAGCAATACGAATGGTGAGAGTGCTGACTGTTCTAAGAGAATATATAAATGAATGTGACAGCGATTACCATGAAGAGAGAACTATTCTACCTATGTCAAGGTATGTGTTAAAATGCACTACTGGGATTTCTGTTAACTGAGATATTGCTAACATCTTGGCAATTTTATATTGTAAAGGGATTATATTCATGCATGTGTTTATAGGGCTTCTGCGTTCCATCCCCCCTGAAGTTTGTTTGGTCTGTAGTCATGTGAATTGACTCTTAATAAACTCCCATAATTTTTTTTTCCCCCCAAAAGAACTTCATGAATGCAAGACACCTTCACAGTGATGGTCTATCAAAAATGGGTATAAATTATTATTTTTTTTTTAAAAAAAAGAAGGATCCATGCAAATACAGGCCTTCAGCTATACAGGAAGGAGTTGGAAGACCAGAAAATAAACTTGTATATTTAGTGTTTTCTTGTGTAACTGGCAGAGTGTACCTTATGGCTAGATTGTTTTGGATATATTTCCTTCTTTTTTTTTCTTCTAGCTCCAGATAACTGTTTAAAAATAACACCATTCTTTAAATCACTTACAAAATTAGCAAAGACAAACTTTTTAAGTAGCTCTGTCATACAAGAGCATGTTACAAATGCCCATGCTACTCTTCCAGAGTTGTTTGCAAAGATACTGATCTTATTTAGCCAGCCTAAATGTAGAATTATCTTTAAGTGCAATATTCTGGTTATGGCGTAAGTTCAGCAACAGTTTCCATCCCCCCCATAGAAAGGGAAAGAAAAGATGTGTGGAAGTGTATTCATGTTTCTGTATTCCTTCTTTCCTTGTACATTTGTCCTTGAGTAAAACTTTACTTTCAATCCTTGCTTTAACTCAATTTTGTATCGGAGAAAAGAAAAATACTTAAATTGTGTAGACAGTTGTCAGAAATAAACTATTTTATTTCTGTGAAGATAAAAACAAAGAGATTGTTTTAATATTCCAATGTTAGTAGCTGCTGTATGTGGGGAAAAAAATCTCAGAGAATGTTTAAGAATTCATAATGATTAGATGGCTACAGGATTATAATGCGGTTAACCTCCCTACCATTAAAAAAAAATCCATCTCCTTTCTTATTTTTAAGTGCTCTTTTTGTCAAGCAAACTGAAAACTGCTGTTTCTTTTCTTTATGGTGTTATGTGTCCATTGGTGGTACATCTTGTTTATATGACCTGTGTATTTTATTAGACTTAAGTTTTTACAGGTCTTGTTAGCAAGGAGCTGTTACAAGGAATTTTTACCTGCCTTTTTGTCTAGGATCAATTTGTTGAGATTGTGGGCACATCTTTCCTGCTGCATTCCATGCCACTGTACAAGTTTGATCACTGGTAGAATGTAATTTTTTTTTATATAATCCCTGTTTTAATCTTCAAAAGCATTTTGAGTTTTAGATGTGGAGTTCTAATATTAAATCAGTTTTTGAGAGAAGGCAGTCAGACTTGGTGACCTGATGAGTATTTTTCTGATGTTTCTGTGTTTGGAACAGTTGTTTCACAAAAAGAGCAAAATGTAGTTGCCAACCTAATGGGCCTATTGCATTTTTACAATCAGGAGAAAAGATCTAAAAGATTTTACACTTCTATAGGTATAAAAAAGACTTTTTAAAAATTCCGTCTATGTTTAAAACCTCCTGGCAAAATTGGTCATTTTTTTTGTGTATAAAACCTTATTTTCATGTATGTTTGGTGCATACCAAGCATGGCTTCTTGCATGCTCCTGTTATGTTTGCAGCTCTTGGTGCCGTCACAAAATAATCACATGCTGGAGTACAACACTGTACGTAAAGATTTAATATTGAAATATCTTTGATTCAAAACATATCAGGAAATATAATAAGTTTTAGATGATCTTTTTTGTCCTCATGAAATACTTTATCTGAATTGTTTGTTTTCAGAGCTTTCCGTGGCAAACACATCACGCTGGTAGTTCGTTTTCCGAACCAAGGCCGACAGGTGGAAGATCTAGATATTTGGTCTCACACAAACGACACAATTGGCCAAGTAAGGCGCTGTATTCTCAATCGCATCAAAGCCAACAGTGCACACACGAAAGTAGAGCTGTTCATTGGAGGTGAGCTCGTGGATCCTGCAGATGATAGAAAATTAATTGGACAACTGAATCTCAAAGATAAAACGGTAAGTGTTGCAAGGCAGTTAATGATTTTAATTCATGTATTGCTCCCTCTTTATAAATGCTTTAAAAAAACATGCGTTGGATCACTCTATTTTGTGAAACAGTTCCATTCCTCCCACCAGTGCTACTACAGTAGCGCTGTAGTAGTTGCTCATTTAGTAAGGAATCCTCATTTTTTGCATAGCATTGATAAAGTGTTCTTCTGTTTTTCAGCTAATTACAGCTAAGCTTACACAAATAAATTCTAACATGCCCTCAAGTCCCGATAGTTCTTCTGACTCTTCCACCGGTTCTCCGGGCAACCATGGCAATCACTACAGCGATGGTCCAAACCCTGAAGTTGAAAGCTGTTTGCCTGGAGTGGTAAGCAGATACTTGGATTGTAATTAACATTTTTTTAAAGTAATTTTTGCCCTATATTTCGTCTTTAACTGTTTTTTTTGTTGTTGTTGTTTGCTTGTTTTAAGATCATGTCACTGCATCCTAGATACATCTCTTTTCTTTGGCAAGTTGCAGACTTAGGCAGTAGCCTAAATATGCCACCTCTTAGAGATGGAGCACGTGTCCTTATGAAGCTCATGCCACCAGGTATATGCTTAATTTCATCCTGCTTTATCTTGATGGATATATCTCACCGTTTCTATAAAAATGAAGTTTCTACTTTCTGATAGTTTATCGGTGCTGTAATTAATGTCTCTATTATCCTGGTTAGAGTCATAAATGTATTTCCAAAACAGTGATGTCTCATCTGTCTTAAAAAGTTATCAGAAAAAAGAGCAAACTGTGTGTTTGGTGCCCTAGTTCAGTGCAGTGGAAGCATGGAGAAAATGTTCTATTTTGTAGTGGTTTTATGACATTTCTTTAACTTCTTAAGCTTAACTTTATTAGTCTTTTTACTGACAGTAAGCAACAGCGCAAAACACTTCATAGTCTGTAGTTGTGTGTTGGTTATTTTCTGTAACTTTTTTGACATGGCTAAATTTTTAAGGTTGATAACTGAAAATACCCCTGGAATGTTCTGGAGTAGCTATGTTACAAACTGCTTAATATTTTTCTTGCAGACAACACTACGGTTGAGAAACTAAGAGCTATATGTTTAGATCATGCAAAACTTGGTGAAAGCAGCCTTAGTCCGTCTCTAGACTCTCTCTTCTTTGGTCCTTCTGCCTCACAAGTGCTCTATCTAACTGAGGTATGTGATACTTTGCCTTTCTGTTTAAAATAAATAAATAAATTTTTATTAGTATCTTTTAGTTTTTATTAGGAAAGGTCTCTAGACTTGTTTGGCAATGCTCTTTGTAAAAACTTAAGATGAAATTCTGTTTTGAAATTATCAATTCAAAATACTTGGTATAGTTTATTGGAGTGCTGTATGGACTGTATTGCCAAAGCATAGGATAGAAGTATTCCAGTATAGTCTCATGTTCAATCATCTGTCACCAAGCTAGTGCAATTTTATTAGCTAACTTGCTGTATTTTTTCTACAGGTAGTATATGCCTTGCTAATGCCCGCCAGTGCACCTCTGGGAGAAGATGCCAGTGACTTCCAATACAACTTCTTAAAAAGTGGTGGCTTGCCTCTCGTATTGAGCATGCTGACCAGAAATAACTTCCTGCCAAATGCAGATATGGAAACTCGAAGGGGTGCCTACCTTAATGCTCTAAAAATAGCCAAATTATTGCTAACAGCAATTGGCTATGGCCATGTTCGAGCTGTGGCAGAAGCCTGTCAGCCAGTTGTGGAAGGCACAAGCCCAATCTCACCGGTAATGTAAATCTTCCCTGATGCAGATAGCAATGTACTATGGCTTTAGATCGTCTGCAGCAGCAACATCTGTGTTCTTACTGTTATGATGCTCTTAAAATCCTGTTCCTTTCTGACTGTGAAAAGGCTGGTATGAGTGCATGTCTTAATGATGCAAGCTTAGATACCATAGATTTTGGTTATTGGTCACACGTGTTTTTCACTCATTTACATGACTGTAAAAACTTGCAGTTTTCACCTGTGTGTTTATCCCTTAAATGCAAACTCGGATTCTTTTGGTAGGAGTCTTTTGAAGAACGTATGGCTTCCTCTGGATGTTTCCATATCTCATAGGTACTGTTAGAGCATAAAACGCAGAGAATTGTAGTTGGAGCATGTCACCTCTTTTTGTACACAAAAATGAGCATGGGAGACAGAATAAGCAGTTCAGTCAATTGCTTGTAGAAAAATTATTGTGGAGAAAAGCCAGGTAAACTGTGAAGTGAGATGTTTAAATTGAGAGATGCTACTCTTACATTTCTTCAAGTTGGAAAGA
>NW_010587941.1:132553-173130 GCF_000705375.1 Tinamus guttatus
AAAGAGTGGAATGATAAGAGCACCAAGAGCAAATTTTGTGCATATTTAATATTGCTAGTAATTCCACATGTGGACAGGTGTGTTATAGGTCAAGTTTTTACGTTTGCTTTCTTACACTAGGGGTAGTGCATAGGGCCCCAAAATTTGCTGCTATCCTTCTTGGACAGTTGCTTCCTGATGTTCCAGCTATCTTCTTGCTTTTGTGAAGTTTCATCCTAAAAAGTTGCTTGATCTGTCAAATTATGCTCTGGAATACATGAAAGGTCCACTTCAGATAGCTTTCTCCTGGAATATTTGCTAAGATCCTTCTTTAAAACAGAGAAGTGCAGTCCCATTAAATCTGAAAAACCAGAATCTTGTTTGGTTATCTTATCTACATCTTCTAGAAGATACCAGCTTTTGTTTTCAAGGAGATCAAAACTCTTGACATAATGCTTTCATGAACAGGTGAAGACCTTTTCTTGTTTCTTGTCTATGAGAATGAGAACACTATCTTTAAGCAGGTGTTTGCTATCTCTAAGCAAATGTGTTGTATCCATTGTCTCTTAAAAAGGGTAAACTACTGCCATGTCATCTCATTCCAATTATCCAGAAAGACTGACATAGTGCAGATTGGTGTCATCTGAGTGTCTTATATGTAAGTACACAGTAGTTTGGAACTGGTTTATGCTGACCATTTAGATGGTGGTAACATGCCATGACTCCATGCCTCCATGACTGCTTTGTTATATAGTCCTGCAAACATATAATCTATCACAGAAGACAATTACTCTTGTTTTCTTCATCATTCTATTTGAAGGACATTAGTCTTGATACTTGATTCTCCTGCTGCACCAGACAGCTGCTTTTTTGAGTTGAAGGTGGCATTTGAACATGTTTTCTATCTGCTACATGTAAAGTGCAAGTAGCGCAGCCTAACTTTCTATACTGGCTGTCTTTTAATACACTGAGGTAATAAGACTGTATCTGCTTACAGATAGCGTACAGTTCCGGTTGTCAGTCTGCTATCTATCCCTATGGCCTTTTTAAAAAAAAAAAAAAATCCAGTATTTTCTGCTTTGCTTTCATAGAAGCCTAAATGCCAAGTATGCTGTTGAGCAGTCTTCTCTGTTACGAGTATCCTGGTTAGCGCCCATCTTATATTTGATCCTTTTACGGCCAGCTTCAATCATGTAAGCTCTGTAACACTGGGCACCGCTGAAAAGCATCTGGCCCTGACCTCTTTGTATCTGGTTCTCAGGTATTTAAATGCATTAATTAATTAAAGATTCCCCTGCAGTCTTCTCTTTTTCGGGCTAAGCAGTCCCACTTCTCTCTGCCTTTTTTCATATGGGAGATATTCTGTTCCTTGCCCCGGTAGCACTTCACTGGGTGCACTCCAGTAGCTCCATATTTCTTATACTGATAAGCTCAGAACTAGACACAGTACTCGAGATGCCTTCTTGCCAGTCAGAGTAGAAGGAAAGTATTGGCTCCATCATCTTGCTGGCAATGCTCTTCCCAATGCAACCTGCCCAGCAGCTCCCACTTCTTGAGCTTGCCTTCGAGAATGTTATGGGAGACAGGGACAAGCCTTCCTGAAATCAAGGTAGGCAACATCCACTGCTCTCTCCTTGTCTACCCGGCCAGCCAGCGCAAGGCTATCAGGTAGGTTAAGCATGATTTCCTTGTGGTGAATCCATGCTGACTACTTCTGACCACCTTCTTGTCCTTCAGGAGAAGGAAATTGCATTTTAGTTGAGTTGTCCAGGCTTAGAGAGGGGTAGGTCAGCCTCAGAAGAAAGAACTCCAAACTCAAACCTAGAGAGACGACAGAAACTTGTGCTGGATTCAGTTTCTTTTGTGAAAGGATGGTAAGAACAGGAGATGTAATTTAGTGCTCTAAAAGTGCTTTCCATTCAAACTCAAATGCTTTATATGTAGTTAAATATAGTGAACTCTGAAACCATATTCTTCTTGATCACTGGTAGCTATTCAAAGGGAGACATTAACCTTGCCTTAGAAAACTGGTTCTTTGGTACATCAGCAGAAAGGTAAGAAGGGGTTGTAGTTCAAAAGGTTTTACTAACTTGAAACAGCCAACTTGAAAATAACTCTTAACTTGAAGTAACTAAACAAGCCCGCTGCCCTAAGTAGTTTCAGGCAAATGCCTCTCATCTACTCTGTGATCTTACACTGTAATAGGCAGATGTATGGTATGTAGATCGTGTCTAACTGTTTCAGTGAGGAGTTTTCTTCTTTGTGTACATGATTTCTAAATGTAGTTTTCCTTCCAAGATTGTATCTATCCACATGAAACTCTTCCCAAGTAATTGAATGTTTTCATACCTTTTTTTTTCCATCCCGTGTGAAATAATTATATATATATATGTATATAAAAAAAACTTTCTTCCAGATAAACCAGGCTACGCATGACCAGGCAGTGGTGCTACAAAATGCCCTACAGAACATTCCCAATCCAACTTCAGAATGCATGCTAAGAAATGTAGCAATTCGTCTTGCGCAGCAAATATCTGATGAGGTTGGTGAATTCCCTTCTGTGTCACTTTTTTTCCTTTTTTATAGTATCATTTCTTTATCCTTCTTGAACTTACTGTTATGTAAGAAGTGGATTATCCTCCCAAAATGGCATAAAAAACCTGAGATACTATTCACACACGGATTTAGTCAGCTGTCTATTAAAAGAATTTAATGAGTTGGTTCTCATTAAAATTCACTGAATTTCACTGAATTCCAGTATCATAAAGAGACATAGGTGAACTAGACTAGTTTATGCACAAGGTTTTTAATGGATTGCAGTTATTATCTAGATCAGTATTTCAGAAACTTGATGTCATAGATTTAAATATATTTTTTTTCTTTAGAAAATATTTTCATTTCTTCCTTTTTGTTCTTTCTCTCATGTCTTGGTTCCTGAATAATACAGTCATCTGGTTTATTAAAGTACAGTCTCTAATTTTCCAAAAGTAGCAAAACTGCTGTGGATTTAAATTTGATATTTGTTGTAGTTTGCTGTTGAAAGGGGTTCTTCCCATCCCCTTACCCTGAAAAAATCATTCCAAAGGCTTCTCTTTCATCACCTCACTTTCTTTTTTTTTGCAGAGAAGCTCTGACATGTGTTCTGTAGACCTGCCAAAAGACTGCAGGGTAGAGGGAAGTCTTCCACAAAACTCTTTATACTTAGATACTTGCAGATTTTAAAACCAAACGAAGGGGAAAAAAAATTAAAACGCTGATCTTCGGGGAAGGAGCGGGAAGAAGGGAGGGCAGATGTTCCTTGTGATGCTGCTAGCGTAAGGTTGCTTTGCTCATGGCAAAGGTGGCAGGTTTTTGTTGGCGTGTTTTCAAGCCCTTGTTAATGTTTGGACCGGTCTCCTCAGGAGGCCAGTGTATTAGTTGAGAGTCTTAGAGTCTCATTGTTGATATGTTGTCTGAGCATTAGAAAAAAGAAATTGGAAATTTCTGAGAACTGCTTACCTAGGACGGATATAGAATCTTTTTTGGGTTTTTTTTTGGCTTTTAAAGTTCGTCTAATTTTTTGAGGCTACATTGAATATAGATTCCAGATGCCTTTATTGAAAAGCTGATAATATAATATTAAATTAATCTAAATCAGTATAAAATTGAATATAATATAAACAATGGTAGATGTAATATATAAATGCTTTTTGATGTTGTAATTTCAGTGGGAGATACACTTGCATAATTGCAGCTCTTCACTTAAAAGCTACCAACATTTTTATAGGCTTTAATAAATGTTCTCGTTGTGTAATTAATTTTAAAAAGATTCTCTGAGTTGCGGCATCTTGAAAAGCATTTGATAGTCTCTTTTATCTTCTAATCTTAATTTTAATTCTTCCAAAGAGGAATAATGTCCTTCGTGTCAAACGAATACATAATATTTGGTACCTAGAACTAATGTGTGCCCTACTCTCTTGCTGCTTTAGTTTAAAAAAAAAAAAAAAAGAAAAGAAAAAAAAAGAAAATACTGGTTGCTAAGGAATATTACAGTGACTTTGTGTTTGCTAGATTTATATTACATGGAGAAGAAAAACACAGCTATTTTGTTACATTATAACTGATGCTTACTTTTGCTTAGATTCTAACTGGGTTTTATTCTGAGACTTGCATTAAATAAGAAGTCCTCAAATTCTGGACTTACTGGATAAATTCTGGACAAATAGTTAGCGACTGTTTTTCGTATAAAATGAAAACATGAAAAAGAATGCTTATTTTAACGTTTGAAGAAATAATACTGCACTTAGATGTATAAATGTGTCTTGCTACTGAGATGCATTTTGTATAATAAAAAGGAAGGGGATTGAATTCAAAATAACTTTTTAAAGTTTGGAATATAATATTTTTGAACAGTGTGACTTCTTAATTTAGCTGATCTCAGTGTGAATTATTTGAGCCTAAATTAAGAAACAGACACTTTTGCTGCCGGCTTGCGTTAGCTGTTGTCAATATACTTGTGATCCCCTACTTCAGGTTTAAGAATTTCTTTACCCTTGTACGCAGTTGTCAGTTAGTAGGCTTGGGTGATTTTATAATCTGCATAATCTGGCCAAAGTAGAAAGAAAATACTATCATCTTCAAACCAAAGCACTGTTCGGTGACTTAAACGGTTTAATTTTCTGCCTTAAAGAAGAATTTTAAGGACTTGTTACTCTGTTCATGTGGGATTAGAAGCCAAGGACCAAAATATCTAAGTGAACAAGAACTCCCAAAATATTTTAGGCTGCTATGATGCATCATACACAGTTTGGTTTCGTTTTTCCAAAAAGGTGTTTTGTAGGAGTTTTTCTCTAATGAACACATGCAGTGCATTATAGAAACCATTAGATGTTAACTTGGACATTGCCTGCAATAATGAAGAATGATTCTCCATTCATAAAATGCATGTCCTGTGCATGGTCTCATTTGCTTTAAAATCTATATAGCTTGAATGTAGAAAAAAATCTCCTTGTAATACATCAGGTATTTGGATAAACTTTAGTTTGTCTAGCTATCAGAGACCGTGATGTACATATATGTCAAGGGAGAGGAGGAAAACCAACCCTTACACTGTTTAAATATTACAATATTTACTTTTTTTTTTTAGGAGAAATTCTTGTTTTTAAGCTTTATACATGTAATGAAACTTAAGAGTTTAGATTCCATGCTAGCATTACTTGCAACTGTATTTTAATATTCCTCCGACTTACTTTGTTCACAGGCATCAAAGTACATCCCAGATATCTGTGTTATTAGAGCAGTGCAAAAAATTGTCTGGGCATCAGGATGTGGGTCAGTTCAGCTGGTGTTCAGCTCGAATGAAGAAATCAGTAAAATCTATGAAAAGGTAAGAATTCCTAAACCAAAGCTTTTCTAGTCTCAGCCGGTTCAGACCGAATGTATCCAGCGTTTAGCTACTACCTTGGTGGGAACATGTTGTGGAGTCTGGAATGATGTCTCAGCTCTCACATCATAGTTGAATATTCTGTGGCAATTAGCTGTTCTTAATCATTGTTTAATTGTAACTTTGATCTGGTGTCAGTTCAAAATGCAACCATTCTGTTAATTGTTGCAATGTGTTTCTAGCATGCTGACTTTTATACTCAGATATGAAACTTGAGCACTTTTTGCAGTGCTAATTTTTGTAGTCTTCAAACTTAAAAGGTCTATTCTGCAGATGTGCAGTCTGGAAGGAAAAACATGAGCAATTATATGTCTGAAACCAGCAATGAAGCACTGGTAAAACTAGATAATTGCCAATACTGTGGGGCTTTATTTTCTTTATATATATATATATATAAAAACATTTCAGTAAATTATTGCAAACCTTGTGCATGAATGAGTTGCTTACTGTTAACTAGTATTTTGAATGTGATTAAAAACAACAAAAACAATTCATGTTCTCTAAATACTGCAGCCTGATTTTATAAGACAAACGAGTAATACTTGTGAACACTTGCCTGATAGTAAAAGAGAAAGGACACTGAGATGTTGTATTTTGGGTATATAAGCTGTGGTGCTTAAATAATAAATTAGATTAAAAAAAAAAAAGCAGCATCTTTTAATTTAGCCATCATAGTGGTATAATTGCATCTGCTTCTCTTAAGTGTTCGGCTCTTATTACTACTAGAATGACTTTTTCATGAAATGTAATTTTTTTGAGTGGTAAAATGTGCACATCTGTAGATTTTGATGTGTATATAAGGAACAGTAGTGTTGCAGAGAAAATACACATAATGAAGTTCCCTGTGGTAAAGGGAGAGGACCACAACGAAATAAAATCCCGCGCGTGGTTCTCATCTCCCTTCATGGTGACTAACATAGTTCTTGGTACAGTTGGCAGTATACCTTGGGTATGCCTAGGTTTAAACTTGGCCAAGTTGATTTCCTCCTTGGCCCAGTGATCAGGTTGTTTGAGGGAAATACAGTAGGGTGTTTTCCCTTTGTGTGGCTTAAAAATATTCTGTTTAACTGCAGTTTCTTCTCTTGTGTACTGCACTGAGACAGTTTTTGCTATCACAGTTACTGCTGCTGATACATAACACTTAAAGCCTTAGCCTGCTGTTAGACATGCCTAACTTACTGTGTCTCTGTTCTTAGAGCTAAGGAGGCTTTTCCACTCTGATTTCAGTATCGTGCTTTATTTTGTCTTTTGTGTCTTTCTGGTTGAAAATTGTACAGTTAAATTCTGTAAAAATACGTTCAAGTCCTAAAACAAGGTGGAATTTAAGCTGCATAACCCTTGTCCGCAGAGAAAAGTATATCGGTGTTTTGTATGAACATTGTTATTGGTTTTTCCTCTGTGTGGTGTGTGTGTGTGTTTTTGTGTTTATGAGATTTTTAATTTAAGAGACATTATTCTCTGTTACAGAATACATCAAGTCACTCCATTGGTAATTTTATGAAAATTCAATATTCCAGCGATTGGGAAAAAGCTGACTTATGCTTACATTATAACCACATCATATAGAATTGGTTAATCCGCTCATTTTTCCCTTTGGCAGATTAAACCAAGAGAGGGGAAGAATGATTTAAGGAAAATGCCTCCTGTTTCCAAAGACAACCACTAAACCCTAGATATTTTTAACTGCTAAATCATAGGAGCATTTTGCTAAGTCTGAAGGGAAACGATTTACTGCTAAATAGTAATTTCTTTTTAAAAGACCAATTTTTGTAGAATCAGGAATGACATGTCAAGATTCTTAAACACAAGTATGAGAGGCAACTATAGTAAATGGGTTTTTCAGTGGCACTTCAGAGTAGTCCTGTCCACTGTGGCTTCTGAATTTTCTGAAGTTCAGAGTCCCTTGAAATGCTCAGTTGGTGAGTGCCAGTCAACTTCAGGAAAAAGTCAAGATGGATTATTTTGAGAGTGCAATTTTAATGGGATCTTTTTGTCTATTGCCTAAGAATACCTGACATGGCCATCTTCTTAGTGGGCAGAGATGACTACCCATGATTTTCTGTAACAGCAAGCTGCCATTTCATTATTAACCAAGAACAGCACCTTACTCTCTCTGAAGTTAACTTTGCTCTTTATACAGACCAGTCAAATTGTGCTGACTAAATGCAGGGAAGTTATTGCATTGGTATAAGCTTTTTTCACCTTTCTGCTGGATCCATGCACCCCTGCAGAAATAACTCTCTGTATTGCAGAGCAGGTGCCTTCTTGAACTGCTGAAAGCATTCTGCTTTTGCTTTCATATCTTTAGGCATGTCCGAAAAGCCAGATTCTCCCACTGTAGTTAGTGACCTTCTCCCATCTTAGTCATGCGAAGACAAAATCAGGTCTGTCGCCAGCCTGAGACACACTTGTCTTCTGCGGTGCCCTGTCAGCCAGGTCTCATCTGCGTTGTGAAGCTCATCACCTGCTTGGGGCAGAGGGCTTGTTTGCATTCTCAAATGATTTTTTGGGGAAAACATACCCAAGTCAAATCATTTGATTCGCGTTTTTAAAGGAAAGAATAATTTATATCCAAATTAGAAATGTTATCCTTTCATGTTTCAAAAGTCACCAGAGCAGCTACACTCAAAATTTGGTTCAGCTGTTTCATGTTTTTGAAAAATAGTGAACTGCTGAATAAATTCTGGCAGTATTAAAATGATGTGGGCTAAGTCAGTCTGAATATCAAAATTTATAAAGTGAGTTTTCTTGAGTTGCACAGCACTACAGCCTGGCTAGGCTGGAAGAGCTTCAAATTCTAGAATAGAAAAGCATCCTCTTGTTTTAAAATTTAACAAGACTAAGGTATGTAACTTTTGCTTACAACCTTTCCATTTAGTTACAGCATCTTAAGTTGGTACCCTGAAACTTCCTTTGAAAAAAAATAAAGTAGTAGAAATTTAGGTCATCATCCCTGCTTTGA
Source organism: Tinamus guttatus (assembly GCF_000705375.1). Next base: position 140,917 of record NW_010587941.1, read on the forward strand.
ATCCCATTTGAGTGGAGCGCATAAATGCCATTAATAATCATTTAATAATCAATAAATTCCTAGTTTGTGTTTGTATGTAGAAGCTGCCTGCAAGCCGATTGTGTTTCTCTGTTTTTGTCTCCACACACAACTCATGCTATCTTATTTTCACAGACAAATGCAGGGAATGAGCCAGACATGGAAGATGAACAAGTTTGCTGTGAGGCACTGGAGGTGATGACCCTGTGTTTTGCTCTGATTCCAACGGCACTGGATGCACTTAGTAAAGAAAAGGCATGGCAGACATTTATCATTGATTTGTTATTGCACTGTCACAGCAAGTAAGTTTTTGCTTTTGTCACATGCATCACAGAATGAGTTTACAGTTATTTTACAGAATTATTTTACAATCCAAAATGAATATAAAGCCTAAACATAGTTCAATGATTTGTTTTAATGTTTTTCTTTTAGGCTGAGACTATTCACTGTTGACATAAGTTTGTTAACTTTTGCTGAACTTTGTGCAATTCTGGTTTTGCATGTGCATTAGATTTTTATAATAAATTGTCACTTACTGTTGTTTTATAGTTTAGCGATGCAACCTATTCTCAAGTGGTAGCTTTTGTACTCCAACCTTCTGTGTACTTGTAAGAAGCACATGATCAAACCACATAAACACCTAATAACGTGCTGTTCGTGTTTTCAGATTAGTTTATATAGAATAAAACGCTAGGTGCTCTATATTTCCCATAAACTATATAATACTTGATATATTAGAATATTTAGGTGACTTATTTATGGTAAAGTTCTACTTGAACTTATATTTTTCTCCTTCGAAGAGGTAAAGGCAGGATACAGGCTGGCCGCACATGAGTTGGTGAGAAGTTCAGCTTTAATCCTCTGGTTTTCTTGTATGAGAGTGGTCAGCTTGTGATCTTCATTTGTTTCTCAAACACTTTACACATAGCTGGCACCCTGGGGCACCCTGGCTGGCAGGAGCAGTGTCTGGTGCCCACCGTGGCCGCACTGGATGCGGGGAGGAGCTGGCAGGAGTGCTCCGGATGGCCTGAAGAGCAGGCCTGGGGCTTCGCAGGGCTTAGCCTTTTCTACAGCACTTGTGTGAGGCATTTGGTTTTACAAATGTGCGACAGAGAGAAATCTAAGAGTGCCAATGATGATCTAAATCAAGGACCAATGTTCTTACTCCTTCAGTCTTTGAAAACTGCTGATGTTTTTTGTACTGATTTTTCCGTTTTGGTCATATTTGCACAAAGGAGTGAACTGCTCATTCAAAATGGGAAACTTTTACATCTATAAATGTTAAACAGCTTAGCTTTGAAAGCCATTATACAGATTGAGATGACTCACCAATCTGCTGCCTCCAACAGATTTTGTGAGTGAGCTTGGAAGCCTTTGTAGCCAGGTCTGCAGTCTTGATTTGCAAATGTGATTTTGCCAGTCTCTTCCAGTGGTGAATCTTCTTGCTGGCTTGAACCATGCAGATTGAAGCTTGAATACAGTTGTTTCATATCATGGTGCCTAGTGAATAGTTGACTGTTTTACTTCCCTTCCTGAAGTATTGAAAGAAACTAAATTTGCCCCCAAGCTGAGGCTTCTCTTTTCACAGGTTTTGTTGTCATGATAGCCAGTTTGTTAATAGCAGTCTTTTTTTTTTTTTAATCTTTTGTTCTTCAAAAATAATGTAGTAGTGTTAATGAATGGCTTTTATTCGTTGTTCTCGGAGGAAATAATTCTTTTCAAGGGATTCTCTTACTCAAGTAGACTGCTAAGCCCCTTATCTTTGATTCCTTTCTTCCTCAGAGTGGGAAATGAGCTGAATTTATTCTACGGAAAAACAGATCACACCTGTCTGTACAAGCCCTGAATGCAAGATTGGCTTAGTAAATAGTAGATAACTAACTGAATGTAGCTCTAAATAGTCCTGGAAGCCAGAAGTGCTGGCTTGCAATGTTAGACATGTCAAACACGACTGTTACATGTCTGGAAAAAACAAATGGCATAAGAATTATTAGTGCCCATGAAAAGCTTTGACACTTAAATATAGACCGATACCTTTCTCTGCATAGTTAACAGAATAGAAATCTTGGAGTTAACAGTGAGGTGAGATTCAGGTTGCCTTAATGGAGGCATTTGGCCACCAGCTGCCTTTACAGATGCACACGTTCATCCTCCCTGCCAACTTTCTGCAGCTCTCCTGGTGTCTAAAATGGTGCTGGATCCCTGTGTTTAGGCATCTGAATCCCTCCCACTGTTCCTTTACAGGAGTTAGGCCCATACTGTGAAGCAGCAGATTCTTACACCCTCACAAAAAAATGCAACACTTTTGTTCAAATAATACGTACACCTTAGAGCATACGCTCACCTTAGAGATGTGAAAGCATGAAGTATGTTTATGTGTCTCTTCAGTTGCATTTCTCAATGTAGGGACATACTACTTTTTTTTTTTTTCTTCCATTCTGCCTTTAAGTGCTGAACCTGAGGAGTATCTTTGTGGTATGTTCCAAGCAGTTGAAGGCTTGCAGCTCAGAAGAAATTCCTGTAAGAAGCTTTAGGAAATCAGCAGCTCAGCAGTCATATCCCATAGAATGTAACATATTATTACCAAAAAAAAGAAAACAGGTCTCCTTCATCTCTCAGTCTTCTGCAACTCAGAGCAATGTAAAACTTGCAGAGATCAGAGAAAGGCGGCAAGGGAGATGAAAGCTCTGAAATTGCTTCCATCCAAGGCACAGCTGAATAGCTTGGGGCACTTTGTATTGCAGGAGAGATGAATGGTAGGAGGAGAATGCTACAGAGACCTTTTAAATCAGAAGTGGAAAAGGGAGAAGAAATAGAGAACAGTCTTTCACTCCCTTTCATAGTGTAAGGACTTCTTGGGCATAATGTTTAAGCGATATAAACCTTCAGCTTGGAAATAGTCTGGGGGGTTCTTTCATGAATGTCTCCAGTGAGGACTGTTAGATGCGGCTTTTGGCGGTCTTGTTGGACTGCAGATTGCAAGAGGCTGAGGGAGCATTCGGGAGAAGCAGGGCTGCATGCTGCCCTCTCCTTGTCAGCCTATTGGTAGGGCATGGATACCCTAGCCATCCACATAGTCTACATGACTGTTACACGTCTGAAGAAAACAAGTGGCATAAGAATTATGACCGCCCATGAGAAACTGTGACACTTGGATGTAAAGTAATCCATCTGGAGTATCTAGATGGTTAACTAAGAGATGGGATACTAGGCCAGCGGCATCTTTGCTCTTGCCTGAAAAGATTGTTCTTACCTGTCTTTGAAGCACAACTAGCCATATTTGAAGATACTCTCAAGGAAATGAAGTTATTAGATGTGCCATTCATGGTGACTCTATGGGCAAAATGGAGTGACAGCCATACCAAAAGTATGCTAGTGTCTTGCATGTCGGGACATTAATTTTTTCTTCTCCTAAGCAGAGCTGTTTCAAGCAATTTTCACAAGATAAAATATATTAAGGCAATGAAGACATGACTTCTAAGAATAGATTTTGCCTTAGACCTTAGATCTTTTTCCCTTAAGATTTCCAGTACCAATGCAAGATAACTGGACAGATGAAGTTCTTAAATGGAAAAATTCTCTGAATTTTAACTCCATCCACTTGAATATTCAGGGGACTCCTCCTTTCTCATTTCTTCCTAGTGATTAATTTTGATCACTTTAGAGATGCTCAGTAAACTACTTCAGGAATACAGAAAAGTATTTTTATTGGGATTGTTTTATTTTGTCTTTCAGACACAACTGATAAGTGATTAGGAAAAATATTTATGTACATTTATTTAGAGTTTGGTATTGCAAGTTGGGTTATGCAATATTGACAGGTAGTTGTGTGGGTTTGTGGCTAGGTGCTAAGTTCCTGTTAGGTTTTAGGACAGATTATGCAAATAATTACATTTCTAAAATTCTCTTGGAAGTAAATCTACGAAGAGAAACAAATGATAAATGGTGAAGAATGAAAATTTCCCCATTTCTTACATATTGTTTACCATCATATTCTAAAATGGCACAGTAACAACAGATAAGCACCTTTCAAGGTTTTTTGAGTGTTCTTTCAGGTGAGGAGATTGCATGTAATTTTTTTATTAAATGATTTTTTTCAGAACTGTTCGTCAGATGGCACAGGAGCAATTCTTTTTAATGGCTACCAGGTGTTGTATGGGACAGAGACCTCTCCTTTTCTTCATAACCCTGCTGTTTACTGTTCTAGGGGTAAGTGCCTAGAGGTAAAGGTTTTCAGTAAAGTTGCAAAAAAAAAAAAATAGTAAGACACGATATCTACAAAAACAGGCAATTTGCCATTAACAAAAATCACTAAAATAAGAGTTAATTTTGACCTCTATCATGGCAGCACAATCACTATCAATGTCAGTGTGACGGGGAACTTCTATGCATGTTCTGATAACAACGTGAATAAATTTAATATATGCCCTTGATTTTCAGAGAATGGTAACCTTAAGTTTAAAAAAACAAACAAACAAAAAAAAAACACACACACAGATTGATACCTACACTTTGAGAAGTGCAGACAAGTTGCCCTATTTTAATAGGTTTGCCATGGGTTTTAATTCTGCATGCTGGCAGCTTTTGAATATTGGGTCATCATACTGTTACTTCCCACTTCAGGTGTGGAAAGCCCTGGTGAAAATAGTCCAGAAACAAGTGTCTTATTTACTAGCAGCTAAATTGTTTAACTTCAAAAGACTAAAAAGAGCCTTGCTGCTTTTGTTTCTCCTTTCTCTCCCTTCATATTTATGGTCAGTTTAGGAAGAATGCTTGTATTGCACTAAAAACAGAAACATGCAAAATATTTATGTTTTTGGTTTACACAGAGTACTGCAAGAGAGCGAGCTAAGCATTCTGGAGACTACTTCACTCTCTTAAGACATCTTCTCAACTATGCTTATAACAGTAATATTAATGTGCCCAATGCTGAAGTCCTTCTCAATAATGAAATTGACTGGCTTAAAAGGATTAGAGTAAGTTTTAGAATCAGTCTATTTTGGTTTTAAAAAAAAAAATGCTGTTCTGTTGTAAAGTCTGGTTTTAGGCTTTCTAAAGGCATATGTTATTTAGAGTATCTTACCTTTCTTTTAAATGACAGGATGAAGTAAAAAGAACTGGGGAAACAGGTGTTGAAGAAACTATCTTAGAGGGTCACCTTGGAGTAACAAAAGAGTTGTTAGCATTCCAGACACCTGAAAAGAAATACCATATTGGTTGTGAAAAAGGAGGTGCTAATCTCATTAAAGTAAGTGCAAGTTTTCTGAGCTGTTAATTTTTTTTCTGATCTTTGCTATGAATCAGCGAAAGTCAGCTTCATATTTGCTATCTTCTCTTGTTTTAGACCACAAATCTAACTGTTGGACAAGGTCTTCTAAGTAGAGTTTAAAATTATTTTTTAAAAAATAAGGTTTGATTCATGAGTGTCTTTAGCATTCACTAAATGCCTTTCTGCCCCTCCCAATACCTCCTTAGGGCTATTAATGCTCATGATACATTTAAACAAATACATGCCATTTTAACATCAGTATTGTTTCCTTTGCATTTCCTCAACATTAATTGATAAAGGGTTTTGCAGTTAAAAATGGTTTGGCATCTTTCTTAACTCTTAGGTATACTATAGATTTATATTCTTTGGAGGAGAGTGGGGAGGGTAGGAGGAAGCAGCGCTTTGGAATTATTGCGTTTGAAATTTAAAAGCTTAGATTAATCCCAGTTCTACCACTTCATATTTTTAAGGACTCCTTCAGTTTTCAGACGTTTATTCATACAATATTTTCCCCTCTGTTATAAAATAGCAAACGTACTTATGGTAATGGATAATTAATTTTCTTTTGTCTCTTTCAGGAGTTGATAGATGACTTCATCTTTCCTGCATCCAATGTTTATTTACAATACATGAGAAATGGAGAATTGCCTGCTGAGCAGGCCATACCAGTCTGTAGCTCACCAGCTACCATTAATGCTGGCTTTGAGCTACTGGTTGCACTAGCAGTGGGATGTGTCCGAAATCTCAAACAGATAGTAGACACCTTGACTGAAATGTATTACATAGGTACAGCAATCACTAGTATGTAATATTTTTTTAACCATCTCTTTTCTATTTATTCAATGTCTGTGTTATGTAAAAGTTTTGCTTATGTTATTAGTTGATCTAAATACTGTATTTATCTTCTTAGTTTGTCTGTAGTTGCTTTTAAGATTGCAAAATCAGGTCATCAGAAGTAAGAAATGTCTATTAGCGTAGCCTTTATGCAGCCTTCTTTATGCCCTTAACATGCCAACGTGCATTACTGGTTGCTACCAAGTTGCAGCTTCAGCCGCTTAAAACTGTCTGACTCTTCCTCTCCTGATCTGTGGCTGCTCTTCCTTGCCCCTAGCAGCTTGCAGTGCCCTCCTGCTGGCTGCGTCTTCACTGGGTCAGGGTCTGCCTCCCCCACCTTCTACTTAGTTGCTTCCCTGGTTGCTCACCAAATCTGTCAGCGTGGTCCACACACAGGCACACGTTTGCGGTCCTGTGTTGCTCTTTTTAACTCTGTGCTGCTCGACTGCTTGTCTTTCCTCAACTTTAGCCGCGTACTGAGCCCAGCCATGTACTTTCTCCTGCTCCCTGGAGAAACATTGCAACAATTGTAGTGGTATGTGCAAAAGTATAATACTAGTGTTTCAGAAGCTTGTGGGCAAATGAAACTTGAGCTGATTTTCACAGGGATGGCAAAAGGCACATCCACGATGCAAAGATCGTGTTACTAAAGCACACAAGATTTTTTTTTTTTTTTAAAAAACAAACTAATGGAATATATAGTGTCCCACCCTAAACAGGATAGTTGCACAGTTAAACAGTTTTAGTTATATTATTATCAGAAGAAATAGTCTGGTGTGGGAGATCTCCAAGAGTATTTAGGCTTATATAGTTTAACAAAACTGTAAGCAAATAGAAATGCTATTCCAGATTAAGAAAGGCCCCCTACCTATCATGGTACAGTGCCATTCGTCCAGTGGTTAGTACGAATCAGTTGTTTGAGTCCTTGGGCATTATCTATGAGGCTTTTCAGGCTCTTGCTGTTTGTTTCTATCTTAAACTAATGAAAAGGGCAGCTCTGTAGTTTTTCCTCTACCCATCCTTTTTTTTTTTTCTTCACTTTCTCTAATTGGACAATACTCTGTTAATTACCTCACAATTAAAAGGATTTTATGGCATTTCCTTCTATTAAAAGCACACCAGAAAGCCATATCCTCCCAGCATGTCCGACAGGAGAGAATACATATGTACTGAGAAAACTTCTGTGCTTCGAACCCTAAGGAGAGCTATCCTATACACCTGTATCCTATACATGCATGCACACCTTGCTTCCACATCAGAGTTGTTTGTGTAGGAAATCTGAGAAACATGCTAGTGTGACAGACCTGTGACTGTAAATGTACTTGGAAATGATGTGAGAGGTCTGAGGGAGGAGACTTGGGGTGGGGAGGGAAGAAACTCTACCACAGATCACACAAGTAGCCTTGTCTAAAACTGTTCCTGGTATCCTGGTAAGGAAAAATGAGGTAAAGGGCAAATGTTGCAATGTGAAAAAGATTATAAGGTGGTAAGGTGGTTAGTGGTAGTGTACTTTAAATTTGCTTAATACTATTGCTTGTGATTTTTTTCAACTAAATGATTTCCTAGCATTGAGGGACGACTTCTATTTGGAAAATAATTATACTGCTTTTTTGCCTACCTGCTTTGCTAAGCAATAAAACGGAATGGTGTAATGCATTGTTAAGGATAGATTTATCACTAGTAAAGACTGTGTTGATTTTGGCAGTTAAACTTTCTAGGGGAATGTTTGTTTTATTAAACTTCAGTATGATACAGGCTAACACTGGTTTTGGTTTTGTGGAATTGTCTTCAGCACCATAAATGATACTGCGATTGTTTGATAACAAAGTAGTTTTCTAATGATTGCCTTCTCTTTTCTCTTAGCTTGTGAAGCACTTACTGAATGGGAGTATCTACCACCTGTTGGGCCTCGACCACCAAAGGGATTTGTAGGATTAAAAAATGCTGGTGCCACCTGTTATATGAATTCTGTCATTCAGCAGTTATACATGATTCCAGCCATCAGAAATGGGATCCTTGCAATTGAAGGCACAGGCAGTGATGTAGATGATGATATGTCTGGGGATGAGAAGCAGGACAATGAGGTAAATTTTATTTTGTAGAATTTGTCTGTTACCTTTAAAATGTAACGCTATATCATGGAAAAGTTGTGAATTTAAATTATTAATTGCTTTCTATGCTGCTAACAGTGGAGACAACAGTGTGAATATTTATTTGAATAGGCTTGCTGTCAGAGAAGGAGATACAGGTAATAGGCTTTGCAGATGCCAGCTCTTGGATTTGTTTTCAGAAACACCACGTGCTTTCTGTTGCTGCATCTCTAACAACACATACAGAAAACTTTTGAGGCAGGAATATGCAACACTTGATATGATCATTGCTTTTTTTTTTTTTTTTTAAAAAAAAAAAACTTTTCAGAGCAACGTTGACCCACGAGATGATGTATTTGGTTATCCGCATCAGTATGAAGACAAGCCAGCCTTGAGTAAAACGGAAGATAGGAAAGAGTACAATATTGGAGTTCTGAGGCATCTTCAAGTTATTTTTGGTCATTTAGCAGCTTCCAGGCTACAGTACTATGTACCAAGAGGGTTTTGGAAACAATTTAGGTAAATAACTAAAAATTACTTTTAGTATTGCTCTCTGTTAGTGGAATACTGTAATACAGCAAAATTAACTGTAGTAGAGGAAATGATAATAATATTAAGAAGTGTAAATTAGCAGAGCTTGTTCAGCTTTATTATCTGCTGTCTTAACCTTTTTACCATTCTGTGGAATTCTGTTAGTAGAGCAGAATTCGAAGCAACACTGCAAATCCAAATTCCAGCATTTCTTGAACTAGTTACTAGTTGGTAAGTGGCAAGGATGGAGGGCCAGGTGGTATACTACATCACAAACCTAGTAAAAAGAAGGGATAATTATTTTTAATACAAAATTTAAAATATCTCATTAAAATGTGTTTTTCTTTTCAGACTTTGGGGTGAGCCTGTAAATCTGCGTGAACAACACGATGCTTTAGAATTTTTTAATTCCTTGGTGGACAGTTTAGATGAAGCTTTAAAAGCTTTGGGTCATCCAGCAATGTTAAGCAAAGTTTTAGGAGGCTCCTTTGCTGATCAGAAGATTTGTCAAGGATGCCCACATCGGTAAGTGGTCTGAGATTCTCAGAGGAAACCAGTCTGTGTTTGTGCAAGAAGCGTATAGCGCAGATACTCACTTCTATAAGGTTGGGTGCTTTACTGTAAAGAAGAATGTGTGGTGGTTTTTGAATAAATTAGTTTGGTTACTTTTGTTTGCTACAGACTTAATGTTCATTACGTTATACTGAAGTGTATTGAAATGTTTTATAATTACTACCTTCACTTAACAGACCGAGTGTAAAGCATTGCATATTGATTGGAGGAAAAAGTTTATATTTTTTCATATTAAAAGTGGAAGTATCCTGAGGACCAGTTTCAATGAATAAAATTAGTTATGACTCTCGGATATGGCTCACAACCATAGCTTTTGCTGTCTTCTGTCTTATTTCTGTAGTGTGAGGATGGAGCTGACCAAAGTATGAATTTTTGTTTCTGAGGAAAACATCATTAATACAGTTAATTTGTCTTTTTTCTGAAGAGTGTTGTCATATTTTTACTTATTTTAAAATTTGAATGTAGAATTCTAAAAATTCAGTTTAGATGGGTGGTGTTTAAAAAAAATGAAGTGAAGGTCTGTAGCTGTAGCCTAGTACCTTCTTGATAACAACTTATGCTTGGAGAAGGACGAGGTTTAGGCACTGTACTCCTCTAGACTTAGTCTTAACCTTTCGGAGACTTTTGAATAATTTGTGACTCTTAAACAGAGTTCACCTCTTTGTTAAAATTAACCATGTATTTGATTAGTAGTAACAGCAATGTGAGCTTATTGTGGTAATATTTCAACTTCAGTTGAGTTTGTGTTAATTAAGATTAAAATGGACCAGTATACTTTGTTTTGTGGGTTAAAATACACGACAAGAAGTAAGTTGAAATATTGTAAAATATGTAGAAAGAAATCAGCCTTTTGGTTTTTGCAATGCGTAATAAACATTCTTTAAGCTATATATGTCTTCAAATATTAGCGCTCTCTTTATATCTTTACTAGATTTGCACAACTGTGCTTCTTAATAAAAATGTAAACCTGAGTGTATTCAAGGGTGGAGAAAATTAATGCTGAGTAAACTCTTAGGGTATGGCAGATAAGCAGCCTTCATGAATTTGCAAGTTGTGTAATAATGAATATTATTCATTGCGTAATGAATATTATTGTTTTGATGGAAGTGCTTCTAAATAACCATTTATTCACTCTTATATAAAACCCTTTGTGCACTTGATTGCATATCAGAGAAACCAACCTATAGGTCTGTATTTGAATAGACTGTTCTAATTTATTTATAGTCTTTTTTCACTCTTTAAAAAAAAAAGAGTTTTTGTCAAAGATGGTAACTCTCCATGTATTGCTGATTCATTGCACGAGTTGTTTGAAGGCCATATCAACATAGAAAGTTGAAGCTGATCATAAGTACTTATAAAGACAGCTATCTAGGTTTTTCACATACAAAATATAAATATAAAAGCTTTCTTGAAATCTGCTTTGAAATGTTTTCTTTAGCTGTAATATGATATTTGTGTCTGTTAGTCTAATTTCTGGCAGTAAAGATCAGCCATCAAGAAAAATGAGACTATTCTAATAGAGTATTTTGCTGCCTGTGCTTCTTTACTGACTTAGGAGGGCCAAGAGTCTGTCGGACTACCACAGATAGTTTAAAGCAAAATGCAAAAAGATTCAGAAGGGATTTTCCATCTTTTCAGAGAACATTTGCACGTAATTTCTATGATCTTCATGAAAAAATCCACCACTCGTGCAGATGGGAAAATACAGAGTGCAGGCAGTGTAATTTAATCATATGAAGACCACAAAAGGAGACCACCAAAAGGAGAATTCAGGACATAGTTTTTAGAACACATAGTCATTAGAAGACCCTATGGATTTGAAGGTTCTACAGGCTTAAAACATAGCTATTGGAAAAGAGCTTCTCCTTGTAACTCGCATCTTAGGTTTATTGTCTTTGAGTTGGGAAAATCAGAGATAATAGAATAAGGATTGAGCAATTCTTATAAAAAATAACAGAGAAAAGAGCACTTTTTCTGACCATGTATCAATTTAGGATAATATAGCTATGTAACTTGCTCTAACCAAAAACGTTTAAAGCAATTACTATAGAGTTTATTACTGAACTGTAATAGCCAATTTTAAGATTAAGCATAGTTTAGCGATCCGCCTCAGAGAGGAAGTAAAGTATGTAGCTCTTCTGAAAGCCCTCAGTGCTAAATTTTTCTAAGTGATGATGTGAATGCTGCATCTAATTTATAATTCTCTGATACTTCTGCAGCATGGTGGGAATCATGGTGAATGCTCTTATTACTTGAGCTTAATCTGTGCACAGTTTTTCTTAAGTGTGAAAGGTTTTTTTTTGACATGCATAGTTCAGCTTCATCTCTGCTTGTTTCATGAGAGCAACTAAGGATGGATGATTTGGATGATTTACGATGTTTGCTTGTTTTGACAAAATCATGAAAAAATTACACAAGAACAGCTTGCCTTCACTTGAAGAATAATGTGTAGTCTACTAGCTGTATCATTCAATTTAGTGGAGATTTCATAAAGAAATGTATCTGTATTTTCTACTTGCCTGGAAGCCTTGGCTTTCAATTTCGGTATTTGTTGTGAGGTTAATGTCACATGAGGAAATAACGGTCTGTGTGTTAAATGATACTTGGTTCTTCAAAGCTTGTGAATATTGCTAGGTGGTTGTGCAAGCTGGATGGTTAATGGCAAATTCCTTATTGTGTCTATACTCTTACATTTGAAAGACTGAAGTGTGCCAACACTTTTTATATCTGCAAAACTTGAGCAATTTATTTTTTGCTGAAGTTTAAAAAAAACAACTGTAAGTCTAAATTAAGTAGTATGATCTTTGTTACTAAACACTTTGTGGGGTTTTGTTGGCTTTTGCTTTGCATTTGCTGTTAATGCTTCATTTGTGGTGACTCTGAGGTGAGATTCCATCTCTGGCAGGTGCAATAGCAGTTTCCTGCCCTTTTCTTGGGAGCATAACATTTTAATCAGGTCAGGTAGGCAAAAGAATAATTGAAGTACTCAACTTTATTGAATACTTTCCTTTTTATTGCTTACATCTCTTTAACGTAAGCTGATATCAAATCCTAAACAAAAATTGTACAGTAGGGTGCTGTATATCACTCATAAAACCATACTTTAAACACACTTCCATCTTTTTCTTATATCTGTGCGTTTGTAGGTACGAATGCGAGGAATCCTTCACAACTCTGAACGTAGATATAAGGAATCACCAAAACCTTCTTGATTCCTTGGAACAGTATGTCAAAGGAGACTTGTTGGAAGGTGCAAATGCATATCATTGTGAAAAATGCAACAAAAAGGTAATGTTTCCGTGTATATTAAACTTGTATACAGCTGTATTGTTACAGCTCTACTAATAAGTTCAGTTTTAATTCATGTTCAGCTATCCTTTAAATGTTGAATTTGGTGTTAGGAGTGGTATGGAGATTTAAGAAGTGATAACTGTTAAAATGTCTTATTTATTGATTTATTTTAGGTTGATACAGTGAAACGCTTGTTGATTAAGAAGTTGCCTCCAGTTCTTGCAATCCAGTTGAAACGATTCGACTATGACTGGGAACGGGAATGTGCAATCAAGTTCAATGATTACTTTGAATTTCCACGAGAGCTGGACATGGAGCCTTATACAGTGGCAGGTGTAGCTAAATTGGAAGGAGATGATGTAAATCCCGAAAACCAGATAATACAAAATGAACAGTCAGAAAATGAACACTGTGGGAGCACAAAATACCGGCTTGTTGGTGTACTTGTGCACAGTGGTCAAGCCAGCGGTGGACATTATTACTCTTATATTATACAGAGGAATGGTGGAGATGGTGAGAAAAATCGGTGGTATAAATTCGATGATGGAGATGTAACAGAGTGTAAAATGGATGATGATGAAGAAATGAAAAATCAGTGTTTTGGTGGAGAATACATGGGAGAAGTGTTTGATCATATGATGAAGCGTATGTCCTACAGGCGTCAGAAGAGGTGGTGGAATGCTTACATTCTTTTTTATGAACGTATGGACACAATAGACAAAGACAATGAACTAATAAAATATATTTCAGAACTTGCTATCACCACTAAACCCTATCAGATTAAAATGCCATCAGCCATTGAGCGAAGCGTGCGCAAGCAGAACGTGCAGTTCATGCATAATCGTATGCAGTACAGTCTAGAATATTTCCAGTTCATAAAGAAGTTGCTTACTTGTAATAGTGTCTACTTAAATCCTCCTCCAGGTTAGTACATGGTTGCAGTAATTTTCCCTTAATTTCTTCCAACAAAAGTTTTGTTTGTGTTGTCTAGAATTTGTGTCCTAGCCAGAAAAGATGATGTACATTCTGCTTTGAATACTCTAGTCTTTCTGGATTCCTGCAGCTAGACATCTGTTGTTGGGCTGTTCATTAATGATACATGCCAGAATACTTGGCAGAAAATATTTTGATAAACTATTATTTCAAATTTTGTTCAGCTTATGCACTAAATCATGGTAATCGTATTTAAATGGTGGACTCTTCTACTATAGGAGTTTTCAGAATTGAGATGCTGAAAGGTGTCTTAAAATCAGGTATGCACTAACCATCAGTTACTTGTATTTTATCACTGGAGAATGCAAGCTTTAATATAGTAATAAGTTAAGCTAAAGGCTGCCTTGACCAAGTTTTGTGTTAGATTTTTAACACAATCTGTCAGACAAAAATACTAATCTGGAATCAGTTGAACTATTAAAAGCAAATGTTTGTGCTTTGTCTACATTTGAGTATTTTGATTTTTCTTTAGGACAAGATCATCTGTTGCCTGAAGCAGAAGAAATAACTATGATTAGCATTCAGCTTGCTGCTAGATTTCTCTTCACCACAGGATTTCATACAAAGAAAATAGTCCGTGGGCCTGCAAGTGATTGGTATATTGTCTTTTAACAACAGTTTTTAAAGTTTGATTTCTTTTTAAAGTTTCCAGTTCTATAAATACAGCAATAAAAGATATTTTGGTGTGTTGCCACTCCCCCATATATTGTGAAAATTCACATGGAAAAGGGAGGAATCCTGAACAAAAATATACTGAGCATTAAAATGAGCTGCTGAGCTTGGCTTCTTCCAGTATTACTAACATTCTCAAATCCAAATGTCTTAAATTCTCTCTCAAAAAGAGCTTAAATCTATGGGTTTTTTTTTTTCCTTTAAAAAAGAATAAAGGAATAGAACCTAGTGTGACAGAGCAAAACCTATAGGTTATGTATTCTGAATGTAATTCCAAATAGTTGTTTGTGGTTTGCTGCATTAAAAAACAATTTAAAGTCAATTATAAAGCACTTGTCAATGTATGTGTGTTTTTGTGAAACATGTCAAGCCCCTGGGGGACTCTTTAGTAGTTTGGAGGTTAGAGGATGTAATACATCAGTTGTTCTAAGGGGTGATAGAAATGAAGCACTGTAGTTCGTATTTGATTTTTTCAGTTGGTGTATCATTTATAAGTGATTTTAAGAGCCCACTATTTATTTGATTGCAAGCATTTTGTAAGTGAAAATGTTTGTGGATCACCTTGTAAGATGTTTTTTTCTTTGAATTTTGCAGGCAAATACATTTGCCAAACATTAGTGCCTGTGTGGCTGTCGTCTTAGTTGTGTCCCCTTCTGTTTCAGGTATGATGCGCTATGCATTCTGCTTCGTCACAGCAAGAATGTCCGCTTTTGGTTTGCACACAACGTCCTCTTTAATGTTTCAAACCGCTTCTCTGAGTATCTTCTGGAATGCCCTAGTGCTGAAGTGAGGGGTGCATTTGCAAAACTTATAGTATTTATTGCACATTTTTCATTGCAAGATGGACCATGTCCTTCACCTTTTGCCTCTCCTGGACCTTCCAGTCAGGTATTTAATTTTCTAACTGAAAAACTTTCAAAATTCCTTACTTATATGTATTACATAGGGTTATTTGTGGAGCAGTTGCAACACAGTGTTAGCAAGGGAGCTCTACAGTCTATTTTGCATTGCAAACTTAGAAAATCTATTAGTTTGCGTGAGATATATCGTCCCTGTAATTATTTTACCTCAGGGGTAAATCTCTGACAAGAATTAGTAGAATGAACTTTGAATTTAGTATGGTTTAGTTGCCAGTGTGAAACACGGACAAAATAAAGCAGTGACTTAGAACTTTTAACTTGTTTGCTTAGGCGAATTAAGGTGGTTTTTTTTTTTTTTTTTTTTTTTTTTTTTGCTTTAATAGATTTTTATTTATTGGTAAAGAAAGGAATTACCTAAATTTTCCTCTGCGTGTATCCTACGACACTGAAATCATAAAAAATCAAAACTGTGCATAGAAGAGGGAGATGCACTGCCTAATTTTATACATCTAGAAATGCCAGAACAAAAAAACATATTCCTAATACAGTAATTGTCAGAATCATACCTACTTTTTCTGCACTGCAGTAAAATTTAAAAGATAAAGCTATATGACCCTTTGCTCAGTCGTATTTTTTAAGGTTCTTAGTGTCTACTGAGAGACACTTGTCATCTTCCATTTGTGTTCTTCCATTTATCTCTTCAGAATATTTTAATTACTGTACCCAGCCAAGAAATTTGTGATATATTAAAGCTACACATGCTTCAGCAGTGTTTTGTGAGGTATTTTGAGATAGCTAGGTAAATATGATTTGGTTGTCTTTTAAGAGCGTATTAACTTACACTTCGTACTAGGGTATTAACTTAATGCAGATGGTAGAGCTTTGTATTGTGTAACATACAGAAGTCTAACCAGCTGCTCTAGTTTTGGAGTCTGTGTGAGGCCCTTCTGTCTGGCAGCAGCTCATAGCTATAACCATTCTGTTTTCTACCATGGTAGAAAGTGTAAGCTAAATAAATATTTTATGGGATGTACTCTTAATATTAATTTTTTACTCTTTTTTTAAAAGGCATATGATAACTTGAGTTTAAGCGATCACTTGCTGCGAGCCGTACTGAATCTTCTGCGAAGAGAAGTGTCTGAGCACGGGCGCCATCTGCAGCAGTATTTCAACCTGTTTGTGATGTATGCCAACCTAGGTGAGCACACTGCCCGCCCTTGCTCTTGGTGCTCTCATAAATGGGCTTTCGATAATTTTTCAATTATCCAGAGTGTGGCAGGAGAATCCACTTTATCAGTTTCAGGCTAGTGCTCATCATTATCTGCAGTATAAATGCTCTCTAGAGAATCTGTGTTCTTCCACTTTGGTGTTTTGGCCTTTCGTGTTCTGGATATCCTTGAAGACCTAAGTTTGGAGCAACGGGAAACCATGGGAGTATGTGTGGGTGGAAAAAAACAGCAAGAGAAAGCATGTTTTGTTATGAACTTTTAGCTCTTTTCAAACCAAGTTGAGCAGGGTGCCACGTTCTCTTCGTGGAAGCATCAGTAGAAGCGGCCAACGCTTTGTTGTGGTTGTCCCATGTCCATGGTGGTTCCTTCGGTGTGCAGCTATGAACACAACATACTTGGCTCTGTCTTTCCAGCAAAGCCTCACTGGGAAGCTGAGAAAAAAGGCCTCTTAGAAGTCTCAACTCAGTCTGTATATGCTGTTAGACAATGCTGCTCGCCAGAGTGCTCTCATTGGAGACTTCTTATGCAGGAATTCCCGATAAACTGATAGTGGAGTTCTCTGATTGTAGTTCCTCCAAGATAAACAGAAGCCAGAAAAGCCAATGTTTTTGCAATAAGGAAAAGCTTAGGCAAGGTTCTCCCAGGCTTGAAACAACAAAGCTTTTCCTAAAGGCTAGAATTGTAAGTTTTCTGATGAAAGATTAGATTAGAGATTGAGTATGGTTGCACATTAATATTTTGTTTTATTCTGAGCATCTTGGAATGCAAGGTTCATTCATAGTGGAGATGAGGTGATTATCACTGTTGTTGTGGTGAGATGAAGTTTGGCTGTGGTCCTTCCAGCATCACCAGTTTTTGGTATGTGTCTTAGGTGTAGCCAGCATTATGAAATCAGTAAAGAATTTAGATTTAAGAGGATAGCTGGGCTTATCTTGAATTCTGGGTTGTAGATTCTTTGCTTAGAATATTTGTATCCTAAAAAGGATATGATAAATGTGATAAATGGACAGTAACATCTTCAGGAGTTATTTCAAAGATCATTCTGCTGTTATACTGAGATCAGCCTTATGCCCATTCAGTTGAAGCGCTGAATCATGCCTTCTCTTACCAATACACTGAGAATCAGTTGCTGATGAACCACTTCTCAGGTAGGTAGGTAGATTGCTGCTTCATGTTCTTGCCCTCAGGAAGAGCAATTGCGAGCCCTAAGATGTGAAAGAGAAGAATAAATGATACTTTTGCACCTTCAGCTTGCTGAGGGGAGCCACAGGTTCATCACAGAGCTCTGCACCAGCATCCTTCCTAGTTGTGAGGGTCTTCTGTTCATGGCTATTGCTTTCTCACCTGATAGCCTGAGTGACAAAATGCTGTCATAGCAGCAGTCTAAGGAACTCTCCCTTTTATTCTAATTCAAGAGTCACTTTCATTCTTTTGTATCAAGTAAGATGAAACTAGATGCACCACATCTCTCAGAGATTCCACCAGGTGCCCATATGCTCTTCCTTGTCACCTTGTGCAGCAATGATGTGAGTGTGAGTTTCCATTGGATTGTGCTGTGGCCTAATTACATGTTAAGCAAGTGCCGCAATCCCAGCTAGGTTGCTTCAGGACATAGGAATACTGAAGGGGATACTGCACCTACAGTTCTGGCAAGCCTTCACATTATCTTTGCACACTAAAGGAATTTGATTACATATCTCATTTTTGATAAATAAGTGCTCCTTGTTTTTACTGAATACCACTAACTACCTAATTTCTTTGAAGAAATTATTTTCCCACTGTCATTCCTTTAAAACAAGATGATTTTTAAGGATAGTACACAGCATAACATAAGAGTAGTGCACAGTGTATGCAGCAGTGCATACACTGAAACTTAGGCTTCCTTTGTTAACCTGTGGGAAATTATTTATTTTATTTTATTTGGCTTCAGCACAAGCTGGAGTACAGGCTTCTACTGAAAGGATAACAAGTAACAATATACTTTTAGAAAATTAATGCATTTGATAGAAAAATTGATAGAAAAACTTTGTCACTACATGCCTGTCTTTAAGTAGCATATTCTACCAGATGCTAATGAAAATCAGAGTCATCTTAACAAAAATCCTGAAAGACTGTCTGAAAAGTGAGTCTGTCATCACCAAAGATAATCTGAAAAAAACTTAATCGTGTTATTTTAATTTCTCCTATTTTGTACTGTGGTTTTCCTATACTTTCTCTATTAAACTGTTCTTTGTCAGGCATTGTCCCATTATGACTCCAAGAGTGGATTTTATGTTATACAGAAGAAAGGTGTAATTCTTCTGCTTTAGTTTCTTTCCTTCTTTACTAGTTTTCCATAATGGTCAGAACTCGGACAGAAAACCACATCTGCATAAACTAATTTCACTTCTCGGACTGATCTCACAATCTATCGTAAATTTATTCAAGATAAATATGAAATAGCAATTTAAGGCAGCTAATTGCCCTTGTCTTACTGCTGTTAACTGAAGGCTTCTGTGCGGATGTGGACTACTCATTCAGGAAAAGTCACAGCACTTCTTCCTGCAACACTCCAAGGTCTAGTTGTATTTCAGAATAAGAAAAAGCTTTGTAAATGAACAAAAAGTCAGGATACGTTTTAAACAAATTGAGGAAGAAAATATGCAGTCAAAAGGATAACATATATGGTGTACTGGTACATATTTGTGTATTAGGTGTAAGGTAGTTTTGCAGTGGGATTGGGAGTAGGGGTTCTTTTAGAAAACTGTTTTGGTCACACGTGTAAATGGGTTGTATAATCTGGCACAGTTGGATAAGTCTTGGATTCTTACCTTGTGGAGGATGTTCATACTGTCTTTGGCTTCACAATAAAAGCATCTTAAAAATATTAATCCTTTGTCCAAAAGGCTTCTCTGAGACTTAGGTATTAAGTCAAAAAATAGTTACTTAATACTCACAAGCAGTACTAAAATTTTTGATCATTTACAACTCTTCTTGGGACTGTTCTTTTTTTTTTTGATCTGAACACAATTTCCTTATTTTACTGTTCCATTTCTCACCCCCCAAAATGAAGTCTATAATAAAAACTAGTAACTACTAAGTTATCAGTCATGTAAACACTAGTGGTTTTCAAAAAAGAAAATGTTGTCAGTACTAGAAATAAGTTTGCTTGTTTTGTTTTCCCTTTCTCTGTAAAGGTGTAGCAGAGAAGACACAGCTTCTGAAACTGAATGTTCCTGCAACATTTATGCTTGTGGCTCTGGACGAAGGTCCAGGTCCTCCGATTAAATACCAGTATGCTGAGCTGGGAAAGTTGTACACTGTTGTGTCCCAACTGATCCGTTGTTGCAATGTGTCATCACGCATGCAGTCTTCTATCAATGGTATAGTGAATTTTCAGTTCTTCTTAGATGAATATATCAATGTTGTGTGCTTATATTGTTACTAAGCATAAACTGCATTAGCTGGAAACATGATCTTTTCCATTTTATGTTGAAAATCTTCTTATTTAAAGACAAATTTCTTGATTGCCTTGTTACAGGCAAATCTGGTTTGATATATTCACATACTAAAAAAAGCAGAGGATAGGTATACATTCTGGCTCTTGACATGTTCTTAAGTGATGTAGGAAAATGATTGACACACAATATTAAGTTGATTTTTTGTATAGTTTAAGTTGATTGCAGAGAGTTGCACAGAGATCTTTTTAATACTGAATAGGCAATAAAATAACATACATTTTTCCTGTTATCAGGAAACTATAACAAGCTCTGAAGTAGCTAATATAAATTATCAGTAAGGAGATCTTGCTGTGGATATCTCCTGAAAGCGTCCACTCAGTGCTCAGCTGCAGTGGAAAAGACAACAGAAACCAGAAACTCTATGTATAAAAGAACCAGCAAGGTATTAGTAGACTACAGTATAAATCTGTATCCTGACAGGATAAATTGAATAGGATATGCGGTTATTTTTGAGATGCTCTGAGTATACAGGGAGTATTCCCTGTATATGTTCTATATTAAGCATATTTTGGAAAACCCAGTTAAGAGTTTGGGGATGCTATTTAATAGCAAACTCATCAGGCTGTAAGCCAATAGGCTAGAATGTACAATAGTGAGGTTAATAAACTGAAAATTCTACTCTGCTGTAATAAGTTTCAGAACCCTACGGCAGTTTTGGTTTGGCTTTGCTTTTTGTGTATGATTTAGGGCTCATACTGAGAAGATAAGCTACCTGTGAAAATGGATTGCATGTTTGCTATGTTCATAATGCTTTACAAGAAAGCATACTTTATATGATTAGTGTATGACAGTTAACTATGATTCGTGTATACAGAGTCATTTCTTTTGCTTCAACATGTTAATCTAAAAAGTTCTCTCTTGAAATTCTGTGCATCTTTGGGCAATGACACGACACCACTCAATCAAGAAACATCAGGAGCAAAGCAACAGTCTTTCCTTACACAAAATGAAGCCTACAAAAAGATTTGTCCGTCTTGATTCTTTCAAGAGAAATTTTTTATATATGCTCCAGAGATGGACTGGACTGTTCTACCATAGATACTCCTCTTAATCCTTTCCCATGACCTAGTGAAGTTAAATAGACTCTGTGTCCTGAAATATAATAGATTTTGACTGTATTACACACAGAGGGAAGCACATAAATTTCAGAGGTAAAAGGATTTTACCGAGAAAACTCTCGGTAACTCTTCTTGAATATGTACAAATCTACAGCGGTTCTGCTTTGGTTGTCATTGCACTCACTGTCTTAGCTGAGAAGTAGCTCACTCGAGTGGGAAGTATCAAACTTTGCAGCCAGAAGATTCAGTTATTTCGTACCGTAATATTTTGCAAAGCAGATTTTCTGTTACAAGTTTTCTTCTGTTTGATTTTATTGATGAGTTACAGCAACTTACTTACATTTTGTCTCTACACTGAAAGTATTTAAGTACCTTTTCATCAGTAATAATTGCTTGTTCTAGGTAATCCCCCACTTGCCAACCCTTATGGTGATCCTAATTTATCTCAACCTATAATGGCACTGCAGCAGAACGTAGCAGACATCTTGTTTGTGCGAACTAGTTACGTGAAGAAGATTATTGAAGATTGTAGCAACTCAGAAGAGACTATCAAGCTACTTCGTTTCTGCTGTTGGGAGAATCCTCAGTTCTCTTCCACTGTCCTCAGTGAACTTCTCTGGCAGGTAAAAATAAAGATGATGATGTGGGTTTAAATGTGTATGATTCAAGTTTCTATACTTACGTATAGAAATCTCGTCATATTAAATGTTGAGCATGTATTTGAATCTTAAAGTGTTGTTGTCTGTTAGGCTTTTCACTGTTGGGTCTAAGCATTCATACCCAACTATTGTGAGAAGCCCTTTTATGAGTTTAGGAAAACAGTTGAACATTTGTGAGTTAAGAAGGCCATGTTAAGGATGGAACAAGGTAGGCGAGGTTGGCCTTTGTGTATGTTGCCAGGACATTACCTGCAACATTTCTGTCACTGTCCATAAAAGCTCCTTGCATTGCACACAATTTAGAATCATTTCCTAAGATTTCCCTTGCATTTAGTTTGAATACATTTATAAGGTTCTCTTCCGCAAAACATACCTGGCTTTAGGCTCAAGAAAGAATCACGTTTTGTACTTTCTTGTTTTTCCTTTGTACTCTGCATGAGGTTAGCCATACTTTGCCACTTGAAATAAAAGGGTTTTTAATTCTGGGTGGCTCATTATAACTCTATTGTGGGTTTGGGATTCCCCCCACCCCATATAAAGATCACATTGTTGTGTTGTTGGCTTTGGGTTCTTTCTGTTGGTGGTGGTGTTTTGTTTTGTAGCATTTGAAAGAGTCAAAATAAAAATTATTTTACTGTAATTTCACTTAGACAATCTTTAGACTTGCTATCTATAAGTAGCAATGTCAGTGGAAAATGCTCTTTCATAATTTTGTTTTTCTGAAGGTACTTTTCGAGATTGCTTCTCTAGGACCTGATGTCAACGTTTTCAGACCAATTCTATTAGAAACTTGTGGGAAAATATTTTGTCTGTTACAAAGCCCAATTTCATAAAAGTTGGCAGGGTCGAAGCTGCGTGTTTTTAGTGTAATAAAAGTTTGTGGTATCTGGAAGTTTCACTTAAATTCTCTGTCCTGAAACAGCAAGCTTCACATCAATCAACTAAATGTTTCTATTGCACTGTGTAATCTGTACACCTTAAAGAAATACGTTCTTGAATTCTCTGCATTTTTGCTATTTAAGGTTGCATATTCATATACATATGAGCTTCGACCTTATTTGGATCTGCTCCTGCAAATCTTACTAATTGAGGACTCTTGGCAAACTCACAGGTTAGTATTTGCTTGACTTTTTATAAGTTAAGATTGCTCTGTATGTACACTTGGTTTTCACAGTGATTCTGTTGCTAATCTTTTTCAAGAGTATTGCTTTAAATCTATTTTTTTAGCAAAATTGCAGAGGAAAAACATTTTACCACATTTCATCTTAGTTTTTGTGGCAACTTAGGTCTACAGTTTCATAGCTCTGCCTTCCTTTACTATTGAGAAATTACTACTCAGTCCATGTAAACACACAATAAAAGTTTTCACACATGTGTCAGTTAAGCTAAACTTACTGCAATTTACTGTAAATTGCTTGGATTGAATCCCATATACATCTCACTAAGAAGGTCCAGTAATAGCCTGGTTTTACTAGCATGAACAGTCATAAGAGTGATGTCAAGAGAGAGGGATGAATTATGAAGTTGGGAGCATAGCATTGCATGTTTCATAGAAATAAATATTCGCTATGTGACACTTCTGTGTAATTTTACCTTTAAAATAAATCTCAAGCTTCAAACTTAATTTTCATATGTCTGGAGTAAAAGGATTTTGAAAGATGACATTAAAAAAAAACAGTTGTTGCAAATATTGAATATTTGAGAGAAATCTTAGTCATTTTCTCAGAAAGTTTGTATAGAAATAGATGAGGTATCACAAAATAAATGTAGGCCTGCTACTTGGAAATATTTCAAAATACCTTTGTTTCATCTTACTAAGTGAAAACGGAGTGCAGCAATAAGGAGAGAAATCATGAATGCTCCCTGTAGGTAGTAGACTGTACTCCTGCAATTTCATCAGTTGTCCAGACCTTAGTCTCAAAGATGGTGTTTTTCACATTCCAAAACTTGAGGACTGAATTTGAAGGGACTACTTTGTTTTCTTTCTAGGTGTGACAGCTTAGATTAAGTCTACATCTTAAGTCTTAAATTAAGTCTACATCTTAAGTCTTAAATTAAGTCTACATCTAGACTAGATCTTAAGTCTACAGAGCACTGGGGAATGCACATAACTGATGATTTCTGAAATAAAATAAAACATTAGTTTGTATTGCAAATGCAGGTTAGAGATTATAGAAGTGTCTGTGTTTAGGATACTGCTTTTCAAACAGGAAAAAATGTTGGGGAGAAGGGGCTGGGGGAGCGGGGAGGGAGCTGAGCATTTTGGAATGGCTTTTTCACTGGATCTGCGTTGCCCTCAGCAGAGAGGTATAAAGGAGTCGACTGCATTTGTCCTCCGATTCCTTGCTGCTGCTGCTTTTGGCAGTGCCTTGGAGCAGTGTTTCTGTCCTGCTCTGAGTTTTGCTGTGATGAGTGTTGGTGCCCTTTTCTGTTCTTTCACAAAACCCATTAGTGACTGCCCGTAGTGAGCAGAGCTCCTTCCTGAGCGCGTTGTCCTGCAGAAAAGCAGGATCGTGTGATCCCGAGCAGTGCGCATCTTTCAGCGCTCCCTTGGTCCTGCGGCTAGTAACCACAGCTCTTCTTTGGCACCAGCCCCTCTCAGAATTTTTTTTTCTCAGCCAGTGCAAATACAAGTTGGGGAACAGCAGTCTTGCAAGTACCATTAGATTAAATCCATTGAAGCCAAGCTCGTCGTCGCTTCCAGACGGAGCCTGGGTTTTCAGCTACCTGGAGACTGTTTGTTGATTGTTGGCAGAGACTTGAGGGAAAAGGGTGTTTACTTTTCCTACTTCTGCAGTTTGCTGGGATGCCATCAATGTAGGTTCCTTGGCAACTTCTCTGATGTTTTTTTTCAAAGCCAAAAGTTTGATGATTTATGAAATCATGCGGGAAGTTGAGGATCGTCATCAGTTCCTCTCCCCATAGGGATTTTGCTGTGTTACAAAGTCAATTCTGTAAATGCAGCTGATCGGAAATGAAAAAATGGTCGGTTAAGGTTGATTCTGTGAGTAGGATTAACTGTATCTCATTCAGGAGGCTTGAAAAACTGACTGGCTTAAATATTACCAAGTGTTATGCTAAAATTATAAATTGTGCCTGCGTTCTGTCAAGTATTTCTGATAAACATTAGTATTTCTGATAAAAATATGTTTTTGAAAACAGAATATTTGCTATATGGGTCATCCCATTTCTAACTAGAGTATCTCTGAAGCCTTAATGTAAAGACTAAAATTCTAATTCTTTGAATTCTTGTTTGCAGGATTCACAATGCACTTAAGGGAATCCCGGATGACAGGGATGGGCTCTTTGACACCATTCAGCGCTCTAAGAACCATTATCAGAAAAGAGCTTACCAGTGTATCAAGTGCATGGTGGCTCTCTTCAGCAACTGTCCTGTAGCCTACCAGATCCTTCAGGTGATACTTTGCACTCTGGCTCTTTCTGCCTTTTTTTTTTTCCTTTTTCTTTTTCTTTTTTTTTTCAGTTTCATGTAGAAAACATTACTCAGTTTTCACTGACTTGATAAATTGCCACTTCCAAGTGAAACTCATCTGGACCTTCCTATACCAGAAGGTCGTTATGTGGCATTGAGACCGTTTGCGATGGTGACACACAATTGCAAACTGGTGTTGGAGTAAATCCACGCAGACTTCCTTTTGCATCTCAAGTTTTCCTCGAGTAAAAAGGATATCTGAGTGAAAGTAAGAGAGCGCTTTAAACAAGCGTTTTAAACGCAGGATACACAGGTGTGGTGGTCTGTTTGAGGAGAGCTGATGTAGAGAAAGTAGAAAATCTTTGTATTTTTAACAATAAAGAAAATAATTGACGTGTTAATTTTCCGTCTGCAGAGCAATGGCGATTTGAAGAGAAAATGGACCTGGGCAGTGGAATGGCTTGGAGACGAGCTTGAGCGTAGACCATACACTGGCAATCCCCAATACACCTATAATAATTGGTCTCCACCAGTACAAAGCAATGAAACATCAAATGGCTACTTCCTAGAGAGATCACACAGTGCTAGAATGACTCTTGCAAAAGCTTGTGAGCTCTGCCCAGAGGAGGTAAAGGATTAATTTGTCACATGGTAAAAAGTAAAATAAATGCTGCTTTGAATAATCATTCACTGCAGAGGTAGCAATTTTGTAAGTATTTTGTAAATATGGATTTATGTAAGGGCATTTTCACTGACTTGAAATGTATACCATCTTTCTTTTTTCCCCACCACTTTTACTGCTGTTTCTGTGGACATCTGTCCCTTACAGGATTACTGGTACAGAATTGAAACTAAACAGTTAAAGTGGGCTAGAATGGATAAAAGGTCTGGGTTTTTGTTTACTTGTTATTTCAGTTCTATTTCAACGGGAAGAAAATTCTTAAGTAAACCACTACAAGCTGTAGGTCGTTACTGTTTTTTTTTTTTTTTTTTAAGATGGTATAGGGGAAATATTTTTTTTCTGAATGTTCCTGCAAATATCATTTCCAGGTAGAATTGGTTCTAGGCAGAAAAATCAGCAGATATTTTATCTAAGAAAATTTAATGTTTTTTCCAACTTAAGGAACCAGATGATCCTGATGCTCCAGATGAACATGAGTCTTCTCCCCCAGAAGACGCCCCGCTGTATCCCCATTCACCTGGTTCCCAGTATCAACAGGTAAGGAGCTGAGCATTTCTGCTTTGTCTGAGATTTTTTGTTTGGTGTTTTTGTTTTTTTTAAGCATTCAGTGTAACTTAAATTCTAAGCATTTAGCCAGAAGCATGTTGTTATGAAATACCACACTTAAAGGTATGGAGATGTAGTTTCAGTTCCCCTTTGCCAGGCAATCACCAAAGAGTTTTAATTTGAGAATTTTAATGTTACCGGATCAAGGATTAACCATCCATGGAGGTACCATCCATGGAGGTACCATCCATGGAGGTACCATCCATGGAGGTAGATGCCATCCCAGGCTAGTACACATTTTTTTTTCTTTTTCTTTTTTTTTTTTTAATGCGTTGAAAAGTATTTCATGTTGTGAGTTGTTTTCTTGTTTGATAGAATAAAATCTCAAGGCCTGATTTATTTTTGAGTTTTTGGAAGATTTTCATAAAAATAAGGATGTGTTTGCTTTATGCCTTATATTTAAAAAAAAAAAAAAAAAAAAAAGTTTTTTGAGCACAGATCTTCAAATCACAAATACATTTAACCTAAAGTAGATTTAAATCTTAAATGTCTCCTTTGTTAACATCTTTTAGTAGAAAGCCAGATCTGAAAGAAATCATACCAGATTTTTTTTTTTGAATGAATGAATGGACTAAATTTATAAATTCCCTATTCAGTAGCCACTTTTCTTTCTTTGTTCCAATTCTGAATCTGACAATTTAATTTCCTTTCCTGCCCAAACCCATATGCCCTTCATCTTGCTTTCCTTACTTGGTGTTCTCAGCAGAGCAGTTGGTAAGTCATGCAGCTCTTCCCACTCCTTGGAATTCAGACACACGCCGTAACCTCACCGTTACCCTCGCGATATGTTCACTCCTCTTGCAGTAGGTGCATTTCTCACTAACACGCACAATCCTCGTGTTCCTAGTTTCTCCACAATTGGTCAAACTTTGCAGAACAACCGAGGAGATAAGATGA
This sequence comes from Tinamus guttatus, assembly GCF_000705375.1. The sequence continues at coordinate 168,112 of NW_010587941.1, forward strand.
TGTGGTTTGCTGGATGTATGTATGATTGTTTTTAAATTGTACTGTTTTGAGACAGAGCATTCAGAGAAAAGGAGTGGCCTAGATTTTATTTAGTTCTGTAACTTTAAAGTTTACCCTCTTAAAAATTAAAATATGTTGCATAAATGCAAGTGTCTTTTCTCTAAAGTTTTAAAGAAAAAAACCAACTAGTTCAATCTGTTGTTTAAAATAGGTGCACAATTTAATGTTTCCAGCCTCTCTTTTCATCTCCCTTTTCTATTTCTTGCTGCTTTTGCTTTGCATGTAAACGTTTTTTATTCAAAAGGTTAAATTGTTTAGTTAATGCTTTTATCTTTGAGTTAAAAGTTTGTTTACCTTTTTTTGAAATTAAAAAGGTAAGTGAAGGATGTAATTGACAAGAATGAAGAAGCTGTGCTGTATGTTCACACAGTTGTTACTGCACAAGGTTTAGGGTGTTTAAGGGATATTTGCAGTAGCCTGACTGCAAAAGGCAAAGTGGAGTAAGTTGTTGGGCAGCAGCCCACAAGTTTGGTGTTCCTTCAAACTGTCTGTGCTCTGTTGCAGAATAACCACGTGCATGGACAGCCCTACACAGGCCCGGCAGCACATCATATGAACAACCCTCAGAGAACTGGCCAACGAGCACAAGAAAATTATGAAGGCAGTGAAGAAGTTTCCCCGCCTCAGACAAAAGATTAGTGAAATGCACATAATCAATTAACTTGCTCCATCAAGACTGTGCACCCAGGCCTTACAGTCCAACCTTTCTCTGTGTCTGGCTAATATTTAAAACTAGAAAAACTATTCCTAATCAACATGGAGTGGAGAGTCTATTCACTGTCTTATCTGCAGAAAATTGCTGTCAATATATAACCCGCCTGCAGTGGAAAGTGTATAGTGTTTTGTAATAAATGGCCTGATGCTAATGTGTAAATGGCAAAGGTGTATATAGTATATTAATGTTTGACTGTTAATTCTTAAGCAAGAAACTTTTTTTTTGTCTTGATGAGACTCACAGATCTACAAAAACAAAAAAATAATTTCTTGATATATCTGCTGCGCTCTGCAACCAGTGTTGCCTGCCTCATGGCAGTTGGATCAACTCCTTTACGAAAAAGCCTATCCATGTCAACCACAAAAATAGTTTCATGTTAATTCTTTGCCACTGGAGTCGATTTTACTATGAGCAACGTAATGGCTGGTAACCTTTTAATTATTTGGTTGATGTGGAAAATTGGTGATGTAACATTGTTTCTAGATCTTTTTTCATTGCCTTTTTCATTCTGGTATTAGGTTAATCACTTTGAAGCTATAGTTATGCTGTAACATTTAGCATGGCTTCACACCAAGTTAGTGTAGCCAATGGGGGTGGGAGGGAACGTGACAGCAGTTGTCCCAATGTGACAACTGTTTTGCGCAGAACTTTTTCTTCTTACACCTAGACTATAAAATGGGGAGGGAAAATGTGACAAACAAGTGGTTTTCAGTTTCACATATGTTCCTCACATCTGATGTTTGACAGTTCTGTCTCTGGGTGGGATAAAGAACACTTAGTTTTCAGTAATAGGAATTTAAAAGATTAAAAACAAATATGCAAAAATTTGCTATGCCAGGATGCCTGGAGCATAATAGACTGTATTTGGTGTGCTTGTTTTGTTTCTTTGGTAGAGCTTATTAGATAAACTTCTAACACTTTCCTTCTACTGCATCCCAGGGAAGCGGAAGTCAACAAAATCACACAGTCCTTGTGAGTGCCACTGCACCAAGTTAACTTGCTGGTTTTCTGCTCGTTCACAGTTCTACTTGAAAGCAAGAATTGTCTTAGCTCTTTATCCATTATACAGGAAATCTTACCATTAGAAGCAGGGTTTAATTATAAAAGAAACTACTGGTTAGTCATACAATTCTGAGGTATCTCTGTTCCAGAATAAACATTTGTTTAAAGACTTCAAGAAACGCACCAGTAAATACTGTATTTAAATGAGAATTGGTAACTTGAATGTGTGTAACTTTTTTTTTGGAACCTGTCTAAAAACCAAATACCCCTGCAAAACAGATACAGCCCACCCTATACTATTTAAATATTTTGCTGTTTTATTTTATAGAAATTATTTTGCTGAATTCACAAATAGAATTTGATTTAAGAAGAATGTTTTGTCCTGTGGTGTGTGTTGTTTTGGGTTTTTTTGGTTTTTTGTTGTTTTTTTAATGGACTGTACAGAAAGGTGAATTCTGTGCAGTGGCACTACGCTGATTTCTGGAACATCAGTCACATTGAGATTCTGTGCGCAAAAAAAAAAAAAAAAGAAAAATTGGCCCTTAAGAATAAAATAATCAGGACAATTACACTGTAAAAGTTTCTTAATGTGATTTATCTTGTACTTTTTGTATGTTTTTATATATACATATATATATTTAATGAGCACAAGCTTGATGGTGTTTTTTACAAATGAGTTGATAGAAACAAAAAGCTGCTTATCAAATTAAAGGTCTGTAGTTTTGAGATGAACAAAGGAAGAGTCAATCGCAAGTGCAGCCTTATGCATTTAGTGAAATAAGGAAGGGACAGAGAAGATCTTTGAAAATGCTGTGTAGCAATGATCACTTTTATGCTTCCATGTTTTCTCTAGTGCTCAAGTTAATTCAGATCTTTTCATAGTTTTTTAGTAATACCATTTTACCTGGACTTACTAAATTTGGATAAAGTTTTCCCATTTATTTTTGGGGATGCTTGTTGGAAGTTTTAACTCAAAAATAGTTTCCTGAGTATTCGAGTTGAAATAGTTTGTATTTATTTGGACCAGTAATTGTTAAACAAGTTATCTCAGAGGTGATTATTATGTATTTTTTACTATATAGGTAAAATATATAATGTGCTAGTTCAGCCTTGCCAAATGTGTTTGCTTTTCATAGTGCAATGATTGTAGAGACATGTCAAACCTGTGACATTTTAAGGCTGTGACCCTTTCCTTGCCCCTGAACGGAGAGTGGCTGCGGTGGTGATGACTTCTCAGGTGGCACATTGAGCCTTGTGCCCCTCAGTGGCCTTGGGGAAGGAAAGTCTGTGGTGGTTGTTGCAGCTGCTGCTTTTCAACAGGTAGCTACAGTACAAGGTGCAATTTTTGTTTGTTTGTTTTGCTCTGGGCTAACCAGTTTTAAATTGTACTTAACAGGTGTCGTACAAGCAGAAAGTTTCCTGCGCGTGTTGCTCTTGCAGCGTTGCGGTTGTTTCCAGGCCGTACGCAGTACCTCGGTGTTGATGGCACACTTGAAAATAGAGCCCGCAAAGTGCCTAAAGATTTAGTCCCCCCCCGTTACCAATTCCAGTCCTGTTTTCCGCTCAGATAGCTGTTAGGGGATCCTTGGTCTTCCATAAAGCAAGCCAATAAATAATAAAGCAATTTCTCATATTCTTGACAGTGTAAATCAAATGCGTAGAAGGTACATTCATAGGTGATGTTTTGTGGTGGTTACTGTGTGGTGTGGGGAGAAATTACAACTCAACTGATCTTCTCCCTCTGTCCATTTGAATTGCTCTTGCTTAGCAACTAGAGTAAGTTTTTCAGCACTTGTTTCCATTAGTGCCACAGAGCATGCAAGGGGTTTTCTTCTGCTCGTGCATCGGTAGCCGTTTCCAGCCGTAGCGGGTGGCCCGCGCGCGGGTCAGCCCGCCGCCCAAAGCGGGAGAGCAGAGCGCGCCGGGAGGCTTCACCGGGCGCGCAGGAGCTGCTCTTGGGGAGATGCACAAGCTGAAGAGAGCTCAGCCTGCCTTGGAGCCTTCCCGAGCATTTCCCCTGCTAACTGCCAGACATGGAAACTTAAGACCCTTAAGACCTCTCTTTTATTATTTTTTTTAAACTAATGTATCTTGCTGAAATTGAGCCAGAAAGAAATACAAGCCCATAATGTTGTTTCATACTAATTTTCAGAATGAAACTTTGAGACAGCATGAGAGAAGTTATTAGTGTTACGCCGCCTCAGACACTTCATTGTGCCTAGCGTGTGTCATGTGTGTCAACATATATACCATGGGAAAGCACTTACTGTTCCAAAACTTTATTTTTCTTAAATTCCTAGAAAGAATGATATTAGCCGTTCTGCCAAAGCTAAGTGGGCAAAAAAATGGCTGCTGTAGCAATTTACTTTTGGTTTCAGTAAATGGTGTCTACCTCCGAGTCTTGCCTCGAGAAATGCTCATAACTCTGAGGCAAAACAGCTCGATGCTTTTGTTGGGGTATATTTGAGTTACAAGCATTACAGGGAGGCTTTCAGCGCTGGTGTTAACTGAAAACAAAGGGGTGAGGAGGAGAGATTTTAAAGACTGAATCTATAAACTAAAGAAGTGTCGTGTTAGAAAACTTGCGGAGTGAAGAGTCAAGTATTTGAGTTGAATCTTGTTAGCTCGCGCTTGCAAGTCCCCGTGCAAAAAGCAAGTTTGCTGCTCTGGCACAAGACCCCCGTGTTCGTTTTGGCGAGGGTGAGCTGCTGTTATTGACTAAACGTTTCTTAGGTTCAGGAGTGCCCCATCACCTGCGGCCCTGCGCCAGGTCAGTGTCATGCCTTGCATCAGGACAGCAGTGATGTGCGTTCCCGTGCTCCCTATGCCCGTGATGCCCTTCTTCCTGCAGCCAGGAGGTCATGGAAATCAAGTCTAAATATAAAGCCTCTACACAGAGCAAGACACAGAGAGTCTTTCTGGAGGAAAACTAGCAATGTGTTGTAAATGCTGTGTGCTGTGCAAAGGTACTATAAATACAGGTGTCCCTGCTGGAGCAAAGGGGTTAGGCTAGGTGATCTCTAGTCTTCCCACTTCAGCCGTTCTGTGATCTGTGAAACAAAGAAAAGGGGGTGGCAGAAAAGCAGTGGTATCCTGCTGTATGACCTCTTTTCCTCTTGCACGTGATATCATGGCGAAGACAGCAAAAGCAGAGCTTGTGAAACCCCGGCTTCTCCTTCCGAAGTGCCGCTACAATTGGCTGCTGCGGCCGCAGGGCACGAAGCGGCAGCTGCCCAAGCGGC
>NW_010587943.1:0-55947 GCF_000705375.1 Tinamus guttatus
TAGAGGTATTATTGGTGATTAGTAAGCGGTAAGTTTTATACTTTGTATCCAATTTTAAATAATAAACCCCTCCAACCTAAGTCTTGGGTTGCATGGGATAAACCAAGCCCCTTGCAAAGAGTTAGAGATTCCCATATTTTTGTTCATCCTTCGCTCATTGATATTAAGTGAAATGAAACATAAGTTCAAGGATTTTTTTGACAGAAAGCAGAAAATTCAAGAAATACCAGAAAAAAAAAAAAAAAAAAAAAAAAACTAAATTTAACTTTTTTTTCTTTGTACCCTTTGAACGTAACAACAATAATACATTGTTGAAGTCAGCAGGGTGGATTCGAGGAGGGCTCATTCAGAAGAAAATCTAGCCTATTATCTCATATTCTCAAGCTCCTCATGGTGTTGATTCCCTAGTGTTTAATTTTCCATACATGTATAATGAAATACCCAGTAAAGCAAAACACAGGAAAAACTACATGACTTGCCTATAAGATGAAATTCGTTCTTCTTATACACTGTATTGAGTGTTCAGTAATTTCCAAAGTCAAGAAATACCTTCTCAAAGGAAGGATATTGGCATATACTTTAAATTTTAAAGTATAATATATAATATATATATTTTGAATTTAGGTATGGTACATAATCCTCCTGAAATTTCATAAATATATCTGCACAAGCATACATAAGCTGTCAGGTTTTACCACAGTAATTGGGTTTTCCTTTCTTTCACAATTACTTTCATTTAATAATGTTTAGTTTACTTTCATTTAATAATCTAAAAGTCTAACAAAACATGAAAAAGTGCTGAAAATGTGCAATTTAGATTAAAAGTTCCACGGTTTCATTGTTCTAACTCTACTAAAATTTCTATAAATTCTCTTTATTTTCCTGTTCTAGGAGAACTGGAGAAAACCATTCTAAATACAGTTTTAGTTAGGAGATCTGAATAGTAATACAGTCTCCACCCCAATTTATTTGGAGTATATGCACCATTTTTCCAGCATATTTTGCACTAGTAAAATCTCTTAAATTATGGGCTTTCTGGTGCAAAGTCAATGGAGTTTGCATTTGAATAACGGTTGTATAAAAGTGAATACACGTTTTATTATTATTTCTCCTTTCATTATCTACTACTATGATTATCATTTTAATGTATTTTCATTTTGATTAATGATTATCATTTTGAGTATTTATTAAAAACTTCTGCCCTGGAATGTATGTCAACAACTTTAACTGACACTGATATGGATCTTCTTTCACTGATTTAATTTAGTCAATTATTTTGACAAATTTAATCTGAGGTTGTCATTTTCAGTTTGAATACATAGAAATTTTTTGCTTGCTCATGATGCATGGAAAAGCACTCACTCACTTTACAAAAAAGAATGATAAAGAAGAAACAGATAAGCAAACTGTTTTACAAGGATTTATTTTTTTTTCTTATAATGGCCATTTAACGTGAAACTATATCATTTAACTGCAAGACTGTTAGCAGGGACTGAATGATTCACTTTTCTTTAGTAATCTAGATAGATCTGGGACCAATATTTGGGGAGAGAAAAAGAAAAGGCCCAAACCCAAACATTTCAAAAATTCAAAACGGTGCCCATGACTTTTCGATTATTTCTTTGTAATGTTTTGAATGTCTAAATTCTGGACACCAAAAGTATAATTTATCACATACAAGTATAAAAGGTAATTTGATCAAAGACAGTAAGCATCCAAAAACTGTTTCCTCTGTCAATGAAAATCTTTAAATTAACAATGAAATCATTTTGAAATATTTTCAAATTATAGGGTTGATTTACAAAATTTTATGCACAATACTGAGGACTGCTGTAAAAGAGGTGAGGCTAGATAACGATAACTCTTTAAAATTTTAAAGATCTATGAATCTCTGCAAAAGATCTGGAATCACTCTTATGAGAAGAAAAGCACTGTGAGAAAATAACACTTATGAATTTCTTAAGTTATTCTCATAGCAAAAATATCTGTGGGTCTAAATCAGCCTATTAGCAGCAATGGTAGCACAGGTTATCAGTTTTGGCCTTATTTGCAACCTTCGAGTTCTTTTAATCCTCTAAGACTCATAACTTTTTCTTACAGGTCTGAATAGCTTCCATGCCCTATCTAGCCTTTTAAGCTCACTTGCAATTTTTCCTCTTGGAATTTTTTTCCTCAGCAGCCAGCCAGTTCAGATACATTTGACGCTCCTCGCAGAGAGGTGCTGGGACAAGCTCCCCATGCAAAAGCTCTGCCACACTCATTCCAGATTTACACTCCAATTAGTCCTCATTGATGTATAGTGAAAAAGAAAGTATCACAGGTCAGATATAGGGAAGCGACGTTTCAGAATCAAGACTGCTTTAAAATCCTTAATGCAATGTCGCTACCTCTTATGCCTCTCAGATTTCATTTATCTTTTTTTAAAGAAATAAATGCATGGGCTAAGACTGAATTTAGCCTTCAGACTATTTTATAGCTCTTCAGTAGGCTAATTCACCAACTTGATTCCAGTTTCTCTTACTCCTACTTGCCTGTAGCAAAATCTGACAGTATAAGATTCTGTGTGAGGTATGAACTTGTGTTTAATGAAATGGAGGAAATGACTCAAAGGCAAACGTTCTTCTCTCAGTTCACACAGAGTCTCATATTATGAAAACACAAGTATAACCGTGGACAGTGATTTATCTAGAGAGAAAGCATTAGCAGAGGAGCATTCCTCCCTACACCTTAGGACGTGTATGCTCAGCTGTGGAGTCTAATATTGCCAAGTGTGACAAGCAACTTTTGAGGCAGCAAATGAAAGGCAAGATTATGCAGTGGGAATAGCCTGCAAGGTTAAACCATCATCACCCACTGGGTATAACGATAGTGACACTGTAAAACCAAAGCACTTTGCATGAAAGGCTTAGCTTCTCCACATGGGACCCCATCATATGACTAAGTGTAATACAAGACAGTCTTACCATTACTCTGAACTTTAATCACAATTAAACTACTGCCACAGAGATATTCCTACTTATTACTGGAATTATTGCATGATTTAATATCCCTGCTACATTTCACTAGACCGCTGTAGCAATAGGTTTAGTAAAATGTGGGATTTCAGGTATTTATCAACCAATATTACCCAAATAATTTGTAATATACTGGAAATAAATAAATATTAAAAAAAAAGAAAGAAAAGAGGCCACAAACAGTAATATTGATAAACTCTATTATAACATATCTTCCAAGAGTATGGAATTACTTCGGAATTTTTACTTAAATGCTTAGGGCATAGTAGAATCTTTCACTTTAATTGATGTTGAGGTACTGTATTACCTTCAAAACACAGTAATTTAATTAGTTTTTCCCAGCTCACTATTTTTAAAAAGTTACTGCTTTGTGTTTCATAGCATATATTGATACAACTTATTAATGAGGTGCAGAAATTAGGCAAGCATTTACTTAGCTTCATAAATGTATATCAGAGGACATAAATATTATATTTCTGTCTGGTTTTAAAACACTGGAATTGTTACACAGACTCATCCACAGAATATATTTAGAAAAGCTTTCTCCCCAGACACACAGCTTTGCTGTATGAAACCAGTGATATTAACAATTCCAATCTAAATTTAAGCCCCTGACAATCTTTATTAAACCACATCAAAAGAAAAACTCTTCACTAATAAGCTCTTTTTTAAAAAATACTGATGAAAATAACATTTTAGGCAATGAAAAATAGAAAAATAACATTGTGCACTTGACTACTGTAAAACATTTTTGAATAACTACTGAAGAAATAAATTACATGAAACTAGATCAGACTCCTGTATGCTTTTAAGGATGATGATGATGAAACATCTTAACTCTTAACAGTATTCTCGCTGATATGTCCATTAAAATCATAAAACAAAGCCATGCTTTTTGCAATAAGAGATGTGATAAAGTCACATCATTAAATGTATTTTTACAATTACGTTTTTATTTTTATTTCAGATTCTAAAGAAATGGGATGTTTTATACATTCATATATGACATATTGACAGGTAAAGAACTTTCATCAACTCAGACATCCTTGGAACATCTTCCTTTAACTTTTGCAGCTTTTAGCTACACACTTTTTAAATGCAAAAAGACCATGTTCATATGAAAAACACATCAGGTTAGCATTCCACACACCAAAGAACATATAGCTGTCCATTTGTTGTTCAATTTTTTTAGTTCAGATTATTCACAACTTTTCCCCCTCCTCCCCCCAATAAATTGCAGTCTCCCCTTGTTCAGTATCTACTTTGTTTGGTTTCTGTCTTCTTTTTTTCACATTTTTAACACTACAATCTTTCTCCTTTTTTGTGTTATTGGTCATCATGGAGACAAACGTTGTAGTCAGGTGCCATTATGACGGTTTCCATTTCTCTTGGCCCATGCTTCTGGCAAAGGCATGGTCAGCAAAGCTTTGAATGCAACAAAACAATAAACTGAAGACTTGCATTAGGAGGAGTGTTGCCAGCAGGTTGAGGGAGGTGATCTTGCCCCTTTACTCAGCTCTGGTGAGGCCGCACCTGGAGCATTGTGTGCAGTTCTGGGATCCCCGGTACAAGAAGGATGTGGAACTTCTAGAGAGGGTCCAGAGTAGAGCAACAAAGTTGATTAAGGAATTAGAGTATCTATCTTATGAGGAAAGACTACAGGAGATGGGCCTGTTTAGCCTGGAGAAGAGAAGCCTGAGAGGAGATCTGGTTAACAGGTGTAAGTACCTGTGGGGAGATGTAGGGAGGATGGGGCCAAACTCTTCTCAAAGCTGGCCAGTGACAGGACAAGAGGTAATGGGTACAAGTTGAAATACAGGAAGTTCCATCTCCATGTGAGGAAGAACTTCTTTCCTGTGAGGGTGACAGAGCCCTGGAACAGGCTGCCCAGAGAGGCTGTGGAGTCTCCTTCGCTGGAGATCTTCAAAACCCACCTGGATGTGACCCTGTGCTATGTGCTCCAAGTATCCCTGCTTGAGCAGGGGGGTTGGACTAGATGATTTCTAGAGGTCCTTTCCAGTTATAACCATTCTGTGATTCTGTGTGACTTGCCTTACAAATCAACACTGTATGCAAAATTAAATAATCACAACCATGACTCTTGAATAATGAGACTTCCTGAAGGAAATTTGAATTACTTGTTCTTACTATCATTTAATAATGCATAAAAAACCCACAGTGCTCATGTCACTCTGTACCAATATGCTGCTTTTAAGCACAATAGATTGTTGTTCACTGATGGAAGAATTCTGATAAAGCATATCAGAGTGCAAATGTGAAAAATGTGGAATATATGGAAGTTTCACCTGCCAGGTTAACATCATAGTCTTCTGGCAATCAGTTCACATCAATAATGCAAGTTTTGAATGGAAAAGACCCCTTAGGGAGCTCAGAATAAAACATTTCTCTCCATCACTCCTCCCTCCCCTCCAAAATATATATATATATATATATATATATAAAATCTGAGTTTGTAAAAGACAGGTTTAAATGATGTGAACCAAACTTGGACTGTGCACATCACTATTAACATTCTTGTTAATTTTATTTTCTACTTCTTATTTCCATCTTGTTCCCCTACCCTCATAACCACAGTGACAGTGTGTGGCTGACAATGCTAGCATTTGCAATATCTCTCTACCTCAGTTTCTCACAGTATGAGGGATTAGTGTGTTAAGATTAGCCAGATGACTTCACATTTACTGTGTATATTTTCTCATTAAATCATGTAATTAGAGCTCTTGTGTCTAGGCAAAAGCTAATGATGCCAAGAAAATAAAACAATCATGCCTTTCTCATACCTTTCTTTGATAAATTGTGTGAGAATTTTAACTCATTTTCTTATACTTCAGGTTCTCAAAACCTGGGCTTAGGTTGCTATTTCAAACAGAATTTAAAAGGCAAAATGCTAATATCAAGAAATAATGGATGCATTTTTATTTACACAACTTCACAGTGTACAATAATAAACCGCACAATTCACTGAGCATTAAGGTCATTAACAAAAATTGTGCTCACCATGAGGCAAGGACTATGCTATCAAGAATAACATCATATTCCAATGAACTAAACCAAACCCTTACTTAGAATGAACTTTGAGAAAAATACTGTAGGGACGAATCTGTATATTTTTCTGCAGATTTTATTCTTGTAGATCATTAGAAAATACTCCCATGAGTTCTTTGTTTTCTCTTGAAACTCTTAAAAGCAAAATAAAAAAGCTGTTCTGTACCATTTATCATCCAAAATTTGCAGCAATGCATATACATGGGAATATGAAAGAGAAATTTACTAGAAACTAATGGCATTGGACACTGAATTTTCTCTGTTAACTGAGAACTTAAAAAGCAGTAAAATGCACAATATAAATGAAAAATAAAGCTATATTTTTAAAAGTTTTTTGAGCTAAAAAAAGGAATATTTTAACAAACATGAAATAAGTACTATTTCAAAATGAAGACTTTAAGCTATAATCTCAAAAACATATATACAGTTTTCTTCATTAGCAATTATACGATAATTTTGTCACAGGCCATTTCAGTTAACTACAATACGAAATACTTTGCAAGTTAGGAGGCAAAAAGGAGAACAGATTATTAGTTAAAAAATGCAACTTTGATGGATCATCTGACTGATTTGAGGAAAATGTTACCTACCTAAATTAGGACAAAAATGACAAGTCTTTCCAACAGGCTTACTTACTTCTTCTCAAATACTTGTATTTTTGGGGGTTGGTGAGATGGAGATAGGCTTCTATGATACCTCCACATCAGGGAGAATATTGTTTATTTTTAAAAACCTAATTAAATTATTTTCATTGTGCTTTGTACAGTTCAAAGCAAATACAGGTCAATCACTCTATTTTTTATCATTCTTGTATCTGATCTTCGCAGGTTTCACAATTGCAAATTATATATCTGTTAGACAACAGTGGAAGGCCAAGTTTTTGATTGACTGTTCTGTACTTAGCTCCACTAAAAGAGCTAAAATAAATATCATAATGACTACCTAACTCATCTTTTAAATGCATAAAGACATGGCTCACTGCTTTGGCTTCGCTGATAAAGTGATCAGAAACATAGGAGTGTCTCATTCACCAATGCTTACATACACCAAGAATTTTTCCATACTTCACAGCTATATGTTCGACCTCAGAATGCCCACAGAATCGTTACAAACAGCTATCCTTTAAACAGCCATGGAAATGAAACTACCTCTAGTGTTAAACACAGCAACTATTCAGCATTCCACAGCAGAGACTAGAAATTCAGACTAGAAGTGTCAAATACCACGCTGAAATGATACCACACCAGTTATTTAACCATAAATATATGTAAATACCCACACAGTAATTTTGCCCAATCACCAGCTAACTTTTTTACTCTTCTGAAAATTGCTACAGGATCTTCAATAACCATAAACTGCTTTGACCTCCATTTCATATCTCGTCCAAAAACCTGTGCCTCCAGAAGCAAAATAACTTTTGACACAATGCCTAAGCAATAACTTGATCCTGAATAAGATATAAAAGCCAAAATCATCTAACGGGAAGCATCATTCTTTCTCTGCCCTGGGTTTTCCTAAGATTTGACACAGTAATGACCATATCACTGTCTTCTTAGTAGTGATATTTGATGAGATATTGAATGCATTTCTCCAATGTCTGTTTTAATTCAGTCTGTTCAAAAGGAGAAGTCTATACATCAATGCTTCACTAATCATCAGTACAGCTTGATGGTTAGATTTTCATAAATTTACCATGAATTTAGCATCCCCAAGGCTAAACTGGGTATAGCTACAGACATGTTAAAACTTTTCATGTACGCTTTAAGAACATTTATTCACGCTGACTAATCTTCTATTACTGTCTGTATTAGGGATGAATAGATCACTCATGATTAATATACTACATGTTCGCACAATGTGATTGACATGGAATTTATAAAAACACATTTTTAATAACATGGTATGAAGTTTATGGGGCATAATTTTTACAACTCTTTTGGACTTTTTTATGATACATGCTGAAAAACTGTGCAACTCTGAATCCATGAAGCCAACGTAACAGTACTAACACGTAATGCTTCCTTAAAACTCTCCTCTGATCTTGTTAAATCTTTTACACGTCTCATATGTGGCCAGAGAATTAACAGGATAATTCCGCTAACCTCTTCATTTTCTTAAACACGTGTACTTTTTTTGCTCCAGAGTCAATTCATTCATGCTTATTACTTTACTATGGTTCTTTGTGTTTCTACAAATTTAGGGTAGTTAAAAAAAAAAATAAACATAATAACGAAAAGAAAGGAGGAATGGAAAATAAAAAAGCCAAGCCAAACCCTAAAGGTTTCAAAATGTTTTTTTATCTATTACTTTCCACCACACACCCTTTCTTTTCTTCCACTAAAATGCACAAAAAATGCTTCTACTGTCAATATTTATTCTCATGTACCATGATTTAAATGTTGTAGTTCAGATCCAGCTCTGCTTAAACAAGAACATGGACCTGAATTTTGTGCATCAGATCCCAGGGCCACTTTCTCTCCTTCATGTTATACAGACCCTGTGACAATTCAATCATCATCTATATAAAATGGAGAAACGCCAGAGGGAGAAACTAATTCCTGTACTCCTGGGATGCTTGAGGACAGAAGTTCAATTACCTTCCAAGAGCACAGAAAAGACCTTTAACATGAGTCTGCACCTTCTAGAGAGAAATGTTAACAAGAGGGTTACTGACAATTTTACTGCCAGCTTTCAGTAGGTTCAAGTAGCCATGGTCCAATGCCAGAAAACTAGCTATAGTATTGGTAAAGATCTCAATTTATCTTTTAGATGTCTGTCATAAACATCACCACAATGTAAGTCTACTATACAAAAGGAAAAGAGAAAGAAAAGAAATTTCCAAACCCAGAAAACTGCACATGCTTAATACTTGTGTAAAAATGCATATCCAATAGTTCCAAAAGGCAAAACACTGCCTCTCCAAACTAACAAAGAAGCTCTGCATAATTCGTTGCATTTTTTGAGCATTTTGTTATTTCCTGCTTCCTAGGTTAGCCTAACAGCTTCTAAATGTGCATTTAGAAGCACTTTCCTAAAACGAAGTACAAGGCTAAATACAAACAACACTGCAAACAGCTAACAAGAAAAGCTTGTCGCCTTGTATGATTTCCTTCCTCATAGCCTTTCACACTCACTGTGCATTCATTCTGTCTGTAGCTGCTTTCAAGCTTTTTTTTTTTTTTCTCATCAAACATTTGTTTTTACAGTCAAAATTATAACACGAGGTATTGCAGGCAAACAACACTATCGATGCTCCGAAGCATGATGAACTAATACGTCTGAATATTCATTGAGTGCTTGCAGACATCTCTACCGTCGTAAAGGAATGAAGACATCCACTAGTGAGCTACTGAAGGAATGAAAATGAGAACTCACCGGAGTTGGGATCAGAGTTGCCATCAGCTTCAGTCCTCTTGTCCGGTGAAGCCTGGTCGTAGAATTCGTCCTGCGGCTGAACCAGAGGAAGAGGGTGTGAGATCAGGGTTCCACCACCCACCGGCTCGTGGTCTCCCAGACCACTGTCACTGCAGCTTTCCTGGGAGCCATCGGGGAGGTGAAATGTAACACGGCGCTGGGACTACAAAGAAGAGCACAGGACATGCTGATTAGTGCTCTTCTTACTGTTCTGCTGACTCTTTTTTTCTTTCCTTTTTTTTTTTTTTTAAACTTATTAAATACATACAGATTCATGAAAAAGAAGAAAAATAAAACAAGAATAACAATCACTCCATCAATCATATTTTTTGTTATTCTTGCTTTTGTTTGTCTTTTTTCCTTTCTTTCTTTCTTTTTGCTTGCCTAGCAACCCAGGGAAGACAGCAGGCAGGAGAGTGAAATTTCAAAGCTCTCCACACACTCGTCTGTGAAGAAAACTTCCCATAAAAAAGTGACCAGTAGACATTTAGGTTTCTTTCTTATGATTTTAAAAGCTTAGCATCTACAAAATCTTATTCTTAGAAGCAGAAAACTTTGCAAATTATGCTACAAACAGTAAACAAGATCAGAAAATATAAAAAGTAGATATAATTCTGACATTGAAATCTTTATTATCAATGTCCATATAGGAAAAACAAAAACACTGAAGTTAAGCAAACCAGTTACATTTATTTCTTTGACATTTTCCAGAAATAGAAAGATATATATCTATTTAGATATTTAACTGATCTAATTATCTAATTTATACAAATCCTTAGCATTTATAATATATTGGTGAAATCACAATGATGAACAAAGAATCAGAGTGCAGTGATGGAATGAGACATCACTTTGGTAAGAGAAATACAAATAAAGATTTTTTTTTCTCAAAGCAATAGTAAATGAGAGTCAAAATTAACATTTTCTGGATCTTCTTTGGAAAAAAAAAAAGGAATTTGCCTCAGAAAAATTCACCATGTACACTTGATTTTGTTCAACACAATTGATTTTGAATCTCTCTCTTCTGGAGAAATAGTCTGACCTTGTGGATTGTGGCCACATTGATTCAGTGATTCCCCACGAGCTGCAGAGCCAATAGCACTGCTGTGAACAGTTTAACCACAGTGGCTGTGGGATTCATTGAAGGAATTTAATGGCACTTCATGCATCAGAGAACTGCATCTCCAGAGCACTAGAAACAACTAGTTCAAAAGCATCTCAAGAGAGTGGTGAAATTAAGCTAAGCATATCTTCCCTCAAAGATGACTTTAAGCAGTAGGGAGCCTGAGTGGTCTGGTTAGCTGGAATGGTTTAGTTTGAGAGATTCACAAAGTTTGCATTGGGCTTAACAACTCTGGCTTAGTGGTGACTTTTTATTACTAACCATATAAAGGTTAGGGGTTATGCCTAAGATAATCATTCAAGATCTCCACACAGTCCATAATCATGTGGATACATCAGTATATTACCAGATACCTATTTTTAAGTATCTAATATTAAGTGTCCTTTATCCCATTCCAAAATGCAAATAATATTGTTAAAGTTGATGGAAAAAACATCAGGCACAGATTCTTTTTTTTAAAAAAAAAAAAATAAATAAATTTAAATTTAAATTTAAATTTAAAAAAAATTAAAAAAAAAAAGAAGAGAAAAACCTAGAGAGTACTAACTGTATGTTTACTTATTAAAAACTATTTGTTTATGGTAATTACTACCACTTTACATGATGATCAATATCCCCTACCAGGCTTCTTTTTATTAATTTCCCTTGGGTGGACACAGATAGTTGATTAAGTCAATTTTGGATTACTGTGTAATTCAGTACAGAAATAAATGTGATACTATTTGCTTTTGGCTATGATTTTGTAATTAGTATTTTGCTTTTAAGTTTTTTCCCCCACTTTAGGTTTAGAACCCAGCTGCAACAAAACTGACTAGATCCTCTGAAGTCATTGAGTTATACTTCTTTACATCAGGTGAAGATCTAATTCCATAAATTATGACTAAGAAAACTTTTACATCACACTTTGTTACTATTTCTCACATTTTTTAATTCAGGCATTGCCACCCTGAAGATTTTTATTATTATTATTATCACTAGACTGCTATACTATTATTATTTCTTTCCTTTAAACATGAACAGAATAATAATATACTTAAGAATAAAATTTAAAATCTCCTCTTCCTCTATTTATTTCCAGTAACCAAGACAAAGAGTTCTGTTTTTTTTTTTTTTTTTTTTTTTTTTTTTTATAAAAAATTTAAAATCCATAAAAAGGACAAAAAAAAAAAGGCAAAAAGTAATTATCATCATTTTCATTGCTTTGAATTAAAAGATTGCATTAGAAAGAATGAATTTCAATCAAAGATTAAATCTCTCTGTAATAAATTAGCCACCCAAATAATCAAAAAACATATAATTGCAAAAAAAAAGTCCAAAGTTTCATGAGTTGTGTAGCTAAATAATGACTTTGTTTTACAATAACTAAGTAAATTAATAAAACTCCTCCTCATACTAGCCAAAATCAACAGTGATTCTACATTAACAGGCTACCAGTCAGGCAGTAAAAGTTACAGGCCTAACACTAATATTAGAAGCTCCTTAGACAATAATCCTGTAAGTTCGATCTTTAAGGTTAAAAAATAAAAAAGAAAAAAAAAGATTGCTTTGATTATACAAATTTCTGAGGCTCTCCTTGAGAATCCCACAAATCACTAAGAATTATGAATAACTCTAAAGGTCAGGTAAACACTAACCCAGTTTCAGACACGATAAACAAATAGCATGTGGCCAGGCAAGAAACCCAAGACTAAGCCATATCATCAAAGGAGTACAGGAAAAAACAAAGATAGTCTTAAAGCAAATGCTTAACTCAGGCATTTCAAACCATTTGCAAGAGAAGTCTGTCAGTCTGCTGGAGTGCCAACTGATCCAGCTACTCTAACTGCTTACAGCAGGGGTGGGAATGCTTTCCACCAGCCTCCAAAGTGCCCAGCAGACTGGGGCACGCTAGACTGCAAGACCATCCTTCCCTTCCAGACTCCTTGGGCACATCACACCCCTAAAGAAAACAGGTGCTCTAAATATTCACATTGCTTTCTCAAAAATCATACTGAATTTCTTCTCTTTCATAGTATCAGGGAGTCTTCTGTTGGAAGAAAATCCCACAACCTGCTTACATTGTGATTGCTTATATTTATATTTCACCTCACCAAATGCAGCTTTGAATTCTTTTTACTAAAAAACAGAATCAGATACTCTGAGCAATGATGTTCATAGTAGGTACAAGACTGGATCAATAATAAGAAGCAATTATGATTTTAAATATGGTATAGCATATGTAAGATTGCATGCAGCATGCAGTGGGGTTATCGTTCTGATACACACCACTTGGCCAAAATCCAAGTCTGAGCTCTGTGACATATTCAATCCTAAATCATCACTATTTTAATCAGAAAAAATATCTTACCCTTGTTATGTCAAAACTGAGAGGGAAACTCAATTGTAAAAACATGATTTTACCTGGTCCCAGTGCAACCCAAATTTATAATTCAGGACAATATATTTTGAATCTGGGTTGAATGTTAAAAAACAGGAAAACAATTGGAATCATAGTCATTGCATCATTCTTCTAATAATCATCAACTACAGCAGATTCTATAAAGCTCAGACAGGCAAAGCATGATTTCACAGCCACAAGCGATACAGAGAAGAATTAATTCTGTATCTTAGCTGGTGATAAAGGCAGAGAGAATTAATTTTATATTTTAGATGGTGATAAAGGATAGCAAACTCTGGTGCTGATAAGAGGATGGTTCCAATGCAGTAAAGAACACATTCATTTCTGGAGATGTTTCAGATCATGAGGCCAGCCTGTCAGCCCTACTTTTTTAATCATAATAACAAAAAAAATATAGCAAATTAACCGCATATGAAACTGGTCTAGCTCCTTCTTTCTCATTAACAAAAAAAAAAAAAAGAGAAAACAACCAAAATCCCAAGAATCCATCACATGCGTAGCTCTTTCTAACAACTATAATTTGCTAAATAACTGGCTATAAATAATAACTGTAGTATCTTCAATTTACCAGGGGAAATATAACTAAAATGTCTTTTTTTTTTTTTTCTGAAGTGGAGGTGAGGAGAGCAGGAAAATTCTTATTCTTATTGTTCGGATACAGAAAAATAGAAACTGCATTTGCTATAACATATGGTATTTTTCCTCATTACAATGTTTTCTTTGGAGATGTCAGAAACATTTTAAAATTACGTCTTAGTCAGAGCTTATCTTTTTTCTTCCACATATTCTTCTGTCACATTTTTTCTCATGTTTGTTGTCTTGATACAAGAAATCCTAATTGGAAATAATAATAATAAAAAGATAGAAATATCCTTTGGAGTTTTGTAATTTTCAAAGCTGTACACTACTCTCAAAATATAATGTTGCACCTAGGTACATTATTTCCCACAGTACTAGGTTTTCAAAATGTATTCTGATACCAGAATTTGTGATTTTTTTCCATACAAAACTGCTGTGTTAGAAAGTGACAGAAAGAAAGAACGAAAGTCACAAATCAGAAACCTTTGCATAAGCAAAAGAATTGGTAGATATTTTGCCAGAGCATGGCTTTCTCCATGATACCAGCGAGGTTTGGGTACTGCTTGTGAAACTGAGTGTTTTTTTCTCTTGCTCCATTTTCCCAGGAACCCTCATTCACAGGAAGCTAGTGGGCTGCACACAGTGTAAAACTATTTTGTTGGCCTGTGTATTGAAAATCTCAAAGGGAGGAAAGACCATGGCATACAACGTTGAGTGCTTGACATGTCCTATGGCAAATGCATTACAAGAGGTGTTGCAGACAGAGCTGCAATGTAGGAAGTGTAAAGACTAGTTTTCAAAACTGTTCAGTGCTTTTGATTGTATCCAGGCTCCTAAAATGCATTTCACTTCTAATTATGCACCAGAATGATGACTAGTAGGCTGTAGGCAGTTATGAAATCTGCATTAAGTGAAGCTTTTATGTGGTAAGATTGCTTTATTCTGAAAATTGGACTTTCAAGCTTTATGCAATTATTGTATTGTTTTTACTAATCAGGGGTACAAGAAATAATTATACTATTGTTCCATCTCTGAATGTCTCACAGTGACAGAATTGGCAAAAGATCCTATCCATTGTTATAAAACAAGCTACAATTAAAAACCCATTTCTGCACTGGATTGTTACAAAGATAACCTGCTGAATTAGAACCGAGATGGTTCCTGAGTTTACAAAGCAAGTACGTCAGACAAAATGCCCAGTTCTCCACTCATTATAGTTTTAAGTTAAGAGCCTTGATTACTGCTTTTTCCAGACAAGAAGAAGTCACCAAACTATCTCACTCACACCAAGTAAAATTAAGCTGTACAGAATGGGCCATATGCTTGCTTATTAGAATATGCATTGAAGCATCACACATCTTCCATGTATATAACAGCTTTCATTTTGAATGTGGAAAAGACTTGCATCAACAGAAATTCTTTCTCTTTTCCATCAGGACCATTATATCATACTTTCTATAATGATGGCAAAAGAGCAATACAACGGAAAAACAAAGATGAAAAATAATTTCTGGCAGAATTTTTCTTGCAGCAGAACAAAATCATTCAAGGTATGGAGGCTCAAAAATGAAACTTGAAAAACAATTTACTTTTATGGAAAAGAAACATGAATCTATACATCACATTTTACTGAAACTTAAACCCCACTCATGAATAAAGAAGTCAGAGAAGAAACCTATTAAAATAAGATCAAGAGGAAATAGTAGACAAACACTCTAAAAAGCTTATGAAATGGTGATGAGGAAGAAGTTATTGGTTGTGTACAAGTTTAAGAAAATGTTGTGAAGATGCAGGAAATAACTATGCTTCCTTTGAGGTTCTTTGTGGAAAATGTCTGTTTGATCAAAACACAAGCTTCTGGTTCATGGATTAAAACATGGATATAATCTTGTGATGAGATCAAGCCTGTAAACTTGATGTAAGTCGTATAAAGTGGTATCACAAAGAAGCAGCACAAATTCCCTTTTATTCTCTCTTCCTTAGTCAAGTCATCAAAAACAGACTAGTATCAGTTTTAGGGCTGAGGAGAAAAAATGTACTGGATACTACTGGATACACTTAAAATCTAGTTTTAATATGCCATAGCTTCCTTTCTGATAAAGCAACCTGGGGTAAGAAGATTCTTTTAAAATAAGAATATACCAGTGGACTTGAACACAAATATTATGTTTGTGTTTGTTCCATATGGCTGCTGCACTAATCTACTGTTATGGACAAATAACCGTTTGTTATATATATATATGTATATATAAATATAAAATTCTGATTCACTTAGTAAAAGCCTTTTAAAATCTACACCCTACCTTCTCTTTCCAAATCTGGAAAGAATCACTCCTGGACTGCAACTGCAACTTTTTTTTTTTTTTTTTTTTTTTCTGAAGGTGTAATATTGTACCCTTCTGGCAAGGCACAAATCCCCTCAAATATAGATTGACATAACTCACTCCAGTGATGACTTGACTTATGCACACTTTCCTCCTCCCCATTGCACTCAAGCTCACAGAAAGATAAGGATCAGAGACAAAACCATTCTACTTTCTCTGTGAAAAGCTCTTTTGCTTCTCCCAGATGATCTTGGCTCAAATAGATCCCCAATATTTGCTAAAAGGGAAATGAGAAGTGGGGAGTTATTTTAGCTTTGTAGTCAGATAGTTAACACAGAAAGACTTGCAGCCAAATCTTGTGGTTCCAGTTATCATTTGTGACAATAATACCTTCTCCTTTTTCTATATAGTGACATTCTATTAATTTATCTTATGAAACTATAGTCTTTGTACTTTTCCCCTGTTTTTATCAGATTTTTTTTTTAATTGGACAATAGAAATACTGGGCAATATACAACTAAAGACACTAAACCCAGCACTACCATTTATTTTATTTCAATATTTGCCTTCCTACTATTCAATCAATCAATCAGAAGTGTTGCTATCTATCTATAATCTTCAAAGTAAATTTGACCCAACAAGAAAGAGGAGTGCTGCAATTTAATCTAATCTAAATCATAATATTACCTCGCTCAACTTGGGAATTAGATAAAATATATTTTCAACAATTTAAATCTTAACAGGCCTCTGATACCTTCTTCCCTTCCTCCTTCCCTCCCTCCCTTTATCCCAAACTGTCTGAGACTCAGGAAATCTGTTCCAAGCCCACAAACAGTCTAATTATTATCTCAGATGTGTGGAAAGGCATGCAAGTGGAAGAGATGGAGACGGCCGTACAGAATAAAACACAAAATAACCAGCTAACGGTATGGCAACTCAGCAAATGCATTAGAAAATGCTCGGGAATATTATTAACCCAAATTGCTACTAGATAGTAAACTACAATTCACTATATTTATCAGCCAGAAACTCTAGGGAAAATAGTAATATTGAGAAGAGATTCATTAAAAAATGCAGTAATTTTGTACCTACTTTTTAAAAACTAGTACATAGTCCAGAATAGCAGTCTAAATGCCTTTTATAGCCCATGGAAAAGAGAATCAGCTCTAGTGAGACATTCACGCCATTAAAAAAAGCATTCTAAACATGATAAGGTAAAATGCCTTCTTCAGAGGTAGCCTACCAGTAAGAAAAAAAATGAATCTTGCACTACATTTCTAACAATGCAGACACCTGAATCTGGATAGCAAACACTCAAAATTTTAGCTATCGCTAAGTATTAGGATAGAGCACCATGGAGGAACGGTTCTCACTGGTAACAAGACACCACACTGACTGTGAATTGGCTTACCTGATACTCCAGCATTTCTTATAAAGAAAGTTTATTTGCATTACAGTATGTAAAGAACTTACACATAAACAATTCAGTTATAATAGAACTATATTTTATGTGATCTTTAGTCATATAAAGAGTTCAATGATCTTCCATCTATTTTCTGTTTAGTCTACTTTTGGTGATGGACCCCTCCTAGGAAGACACATAATGTGCATTACAAGTGTACTCAACTGAAGAACCAGTGCAGAAGAACTGTTCCAACTATAACTATAACTATAACCAGCATAACTTCTCTACACTCTTGTAAGTTCTACAGTAGTAAAAGTATGTGTTGATCAATAATGTATATGAACTATTAAAATGTAGGAACAGCTGTTCCTCAATTTTTTCAAGTTTTATTATAATAATAAATTATTTCCTGATTTACATTCCATAGAATGCATCTGGCTTCAGTAACATGAATAATGTCATAAATTTGGGGGACTTTATTTTACCTATAAATTACATTTTAAATGTGAGAAAAAAGATTAAGAATTTTTCCCATCTGAGAAGTGTAGATAATCTGTAAGCTGCTTATAAAGAAAAAAAAAAAAAAAAACAAACTATGATTGTACACACATGACATAAAATAGTGAAAATGTTGCCTGCTATATTAGTAATTATATTGGTGATATCAGCATAAAATGTAGCTTTAGTCTGTAGTTATTTAATGAGTTATAGAAGAATGCCATCAACTGAAATTTGTTAATTGTATTGAGTAATGTGGTACGGTGAGGTATCATTTCAGTAATTGTTCTTTGTATTGCATCTTATTGGCAAAGTTGGCAATTACTGTGTTACAGACATGCTGTATATTTATATTTTCATCACTGTCAGCCGCCACAGCAGAAATGCAAAGTAATGTAGTACTAGGAAGCAAAAAACTTCCCAGTGGTCTTTGGGGGCAAAAAAAATGAGCTGATAAAAACCTGTTTAGTATTCTCTTCCATCAGCGTTCTTTATCATGACATATAACCTTGGAAATCAAGATGGCCATAGCTCCCATGTAAAGGCAGTAATCTTTCATCTGGGTGATGCAGCCTTCACCCTGTATTAAAATTAAACTCAAGATTGGAATATTTGGTTTAAAATAGTGTTATATAAGAGGAAAAAAAAAAAAAAACATAGTTTAAAATCATCATAAAATGACCAGCTCTTCACTAAGAAGTTCTGTGCCATTGGACTTTCAAGGCAGCCAGATTAAAAAGGGAAAACTAATTAAAAAAAGAGACTTGCTTTAGATGCCCCTAATCGGAAACAATCAGGAATCATATTGAATTTGTAATGTAAATACTCACTTTTATTTATGTTAATTGTGAGGAAGAACAACTAACAAAAGATCATATCACTCCCAGATGGAATAAAAATTAATACGTGCTGGGAGAGCTCTGTGTTTGCACAGAAATTCCAAGTATCTACTATTTTAGCGTGGGGGCAGAAGAAGGGCAAGAAAGAGACCTCTCAATTTAGGGATGTTGCAGGGGGAATAGTATATTAGAACATCGCCTCCCGAACTAGGACCAGCACATGTACTAGGTATCTGTCACTGACAGCTCACTGGGTTACAATTAATTCTGAGTCATCAGTCATGTCCTCCTGAAAGCACCAAAAGGAGAAATAGCAGCAGCATTGCCCTTTGAGGATAAGACCTTTTGCATGAGATGATTCTGGAAAGCAGCTGTACATCTATTAACACAATGGACACTATAGCTGTCACATTAGATAAATGGATCCGCCCTGGAAAAGCTGCAAGTGGACATGATTGCCAAGGATAATACGGTTAAGCTGGTGCATCCTGGGAAGAGATGTGATTTCCACATATTTTAATCTTGAAACTAATATCATTATCGTAATTGATTGCACACAATATAGGCTAATTAAAACACCTCTCGTAAAGCATATCTGCACCCGTATCAAAAAAAAAAAAAAGAAAGAAAGAAAGAAAAAAGGAGACAAGCAAGTATTTTTGCCATGAAAACATGCATTTCATTACTTGGACAGGAAGAATATTTTCTGTATTTTTAAACTGAACTGAAAACATTTGGAATTTTCCTTTTGTATATGCAAAACAAGCTCTGGAAACTGAAAAAAGAAATCCACATATTAATCCTTAAGATTCTTCAGAGAACAATATGTACTACAACATACTGACTACATTTAATCTTTCAGCGATTGGACCTTTTTGTTTTGACAGTGGGTCTTGCATTTTAGTGTCATGCTGACTATGGAGTACAAAAGGTAAATCTCTGCTACATGAAATTATAGTGCAAAATAAAAGCTACAAAATAAAGAGTAACTTTGTTAAGTTGCCTCCTTGCAGAATTTTCTAGCAACTTATACAACATGCTTCAGCAAATTATATTATGCTATAAAAGAAAAGACACAAAATGAAGAATAACTTTGTTAAGCTGTTTCCACACAGAAGTGGAACATTCTTCAGCTGCTTAGCCAGTAAGGCGGCTAAAACCTCATTTAGGATCAAACAAGACTTAAAAAGAAGGAGGAAAATATAAGGCCTTTCTGGATGGAAATCACCTGTAGAGAGAAGACAGGAATACCACTGTTCTATCAAAACAGCAGATACCCTCACAGTAGTAGCAACAGTATCTTACTGTGAGAGAAACTTATTAGAAATGTATTCTCTGCTGGCCTCAAGTAGAAATAAAATGAGAGCTGACAAGAATCACTATTGTTACTAGACTTCATCCAATTTTTAATATTTTCCACAAATGACATATGGCATGCTCTTGACACATTAAGAGTTATAGAGAAAACAAGAACTCTGACTGTCTTGATAATTTTAGAACACCCTGCCAGAGCCACAGCTCCCCCTTGGAATAGGCAGAAAGATGAGTTTGACAGCCAGTGTTCATATTCTGGTGCTGATGATCTAACCTAATTTGTGCCAGCTGAGTTTAGTGTTGATAAACCAAACTCACACCAGTGAGCTTTTCTCTCTCTCTTTCTCTTGTCTCAAGGAATGACTTTGCGGGAGGCTTTGAACTTACGTCAACTGACACTGTCTACTTCTGCTTAGCTTCCATTAGGAATTTATTCACTAAGTCACTCAGTCGAGAATGTAGACCTTCATATGACCTTGGCCTAACTGTAACTTCTCCAACAATATGTGCATGTAAAAATGAAGGAAATGGGACACTGGAATTTTAGTTCCACCATAATTCATTCCGTGATTGGTGGGTATTTTGTCTGATTTACATAGTAGCAAGTTCCTCATTTCACGGAATTTATTGGATGCCACCACTTTTGATCCTAAAGTTTAAAGTTGATGGTCTCATTTGTGCACTTTCCACCTACAACAGACAACCACTCCTATTAACACAGATATAGCCAAACACTGCTGACTTTTGAGCCCATTATTTACTAACATTTTGAGGGTAATTTATATGTATTTTACAAATGCCAGCTTTTTGTTAGACAAGCTGACAAGCACCAAATTTATGTTTCACGATTTATGCAACAATATTGATTTCACTAAAAACAATAAAGAGTTGCAAAGAATTGAGGACTTCAAACACACACTGGCACAAAGGAATTAAACAGCACTTTTTATGAATACTGCAAAGGTATCCTAGGTATATATGTAATACTGCAAAGATATTCTAGAAGGTCATCCAAAAAAAAGAAAAAAAAAGAGTTTAAGAGTATTTCTACTAGGTCACACTTTATCTTCTATGCTATATCGCTAGCTATCTACCTAACAGATAAAACATACTTCCCAGTTAAAATTCAAGTGAATATGTTTAGATTGAAACTGAACTGAGTTGGCATTGCTGTTTTGATACCAATTTCTCTCACAACGAGGAGATCAGGATCATTTCTGATATGTTCTACCATGACAGATAGAAGAAAATAAATCATGGTACTTTGGGATTTCAAGTGTTATCAGAGTATAGAATACATCGCAGAGCTTAATGCCTGTGGAAGTCATCTTATCTCAGTCTTCCCAAGTTGACGAGACACATAAAGAATGAAGTTGAAACTTCTGATTTGATCTTTGATGTTGGAAGATCAATGATATGAAAATCTGAGAGATTTTCCACAGAAACTGCAGGTGGGGTGGTAACTGATGAAAATATGGCAGATAACCACACCTACTTCAGAGAAAATCTGAAAACAGAAACTTCTTTTTTTTAAGAGAGAGCACACACACAGGAAGAGGATGTCATTATTAATTTACCATTATAATAAAAATAAATATAATAAACATAATAATTAAAAAAGAAGAAAAGCAAAAGTGTAAAGTGAAAAGAGCAACCAAACATTGTCAAGGCTGAAAGTCTCTGCAATAGAAAATATATTGGCTAATAATTGTTCATGCAAAATTGAATTTAATTTTTATAATAAAAATGGAAGACTAAAAACTTAATTCACAGGAGTAAACTGCCACTGGAAAGATTCTTGATAGTTTTGTTGTGATTAGGATTGGTCTATCAACATTTCTGCTACCACCAAAGCCAATAAAAGTCAAGTTTTTCTACTCAGCTAAAGGTCAGAAGGTCAGCTCTCTGAATACTTTTGATTTCACTATTTTTTTCTGATCTAATTTATGTTATGGAAGATAGTATCATCTAGTTTTTTGCCTTGCAGTGTTAGTTTCTTGTAGGTTTTTTTTTTTTTTTTTTTTTTTTTAAGCGCGTAGTAATAATTCTTCTGTGAAATGGTTCCATTAATTGTTCCATTAATATCTTCATTACACAGAGACAGCATGGTCCCAATTGTATCAAGCATCAAATATGCACCATATTATGTCCAGTCCTCAGATATACATGTTATGGAATGACTATAAAAACTGTACTTGGAACAGATATACTCCCTTTGCTCCTCAAAACAGCACACATTTTATTCCACAGAGGAACACTAACAAAGGAGGACAGAAAAAGAGCAAGCAGGCTAGTTGTATCAGTCCTTTTGGTATCAAACATTACTTTAGAAGAGAAATATTTCCACTGAACTGGGAAAAAGAATTTAAGACCATTTTTGAAAAAGTTGTTATTGAAAACCTACGTTTTCCATGGGAATATAAGAATAATCATAGATTATGTTTATTGCTATTGGTTTTATTGAAAGCTATACTATCTGATGATTAAGGAAATTCATTGTATATCTAGTGCAAACAATGGCCTAAAACATAAAACAGACCAGAGAAATACATTGTCTGTGTTTTGAAAAAGAGTTGAGCATGTAGGCTTTGCTCCTAGAAAGACACATGGTTATTTATAGTTATGTCATAGGAAAAGTCACAGTTCAAATTCTCCAAAACTGAAACTAGGACCTTTCTGCACAATGCATTCTGAAGAGCTATGTTAATAGTAAAAATAACAAATAATTCAGCATCAAGTTGTTCACAGTTAACTTCATAATGAGAAGCCAAATGTTTCCCATACTAGGAAAAAAAAAGATATTATACATGCCCTGTGTTGACAGATGGAAGGGAAAGCAGGACAGATGTGCTCTAATTTCTTGACTCTTATTTATTTATTTTTTCCAGAAGATGAGGCAGAAGAGAAACTGCTTATTCAATAACACTGCGTACAGATATTCACCAGAGCTATAAAGCCCAATATCCTTCAGGACTTTGCCCACTAGTATCATCTCAAATGTTCTTTGGTAAAGAGCAAACTGGCTAACAGCTGGTCCTTTCCTTAGGAATGTCAAAACGCCAAGCAGGTCCAGTCTGTGCAGCCCTGGCAGAGGGCACCATCTGGAATGCTAGCCTGAATCTTAACAATTAAAATCAGGGGCCAGGTCAGACAAGTAGCATTTTAAAGAATTCATGACACTGAGTTTCTAAGCTAAACAGAAAATGACAGAGAAGCTAACACATGAGAGGATATAAGCAGTGGCTCCCACCCAAGGGATGGAGGGTGATCATGTGGTTAAAATACAGGCCATGGAGTGAGAAAAACAGCTCAGGGAGAGATTTCACAAATCGATAGAAAGTTTCCCATTAGACTCAGAATCAGATACCTGGAGTCTGATGCTTCCAGATACTCAGTATCTCCCGATATTCACCAGTGCCCTCAGCTGCTGGTGATGTGAAACACTCACAAATTTTTGTTTATTGATAAGTACGAAGTATCACTGCCTTTCTCAGCTAGGCAAAGCAAACAAGATCTTTGAAAAAAAAATTAAAAAAAAGCTCAGATAGCAAATGCTGTTTGAGGTGGAAATATTTTATTACTTTATATTTTAAGGAACAAGAAATAGATTTATCATTTCCATTTCTTTAATTGCAAAATGCCAGTGTCTCTCTACTGGGTTGTGAGCAGGGAGAAATAGGAGAGTAGTACTGTGAGAGTAAATACTCAAATAACACAAGGAAGAATGCTCTTCCTTCACAAAACTTACAATATGATTTGAGACTGAATGAAGTAAAGACAAAAAGAGAACCATGGGGAAATAACGAAGGTATCAGTAACAGTTTCATATGATTACCATAGTTAACTATGTGTCCTGCTTGATGAATTTAAATCATTATGCTTTCTGATTGTTTCTCAGGATATTTTGCCTCTCAAGTAAAAATGCATTCAGTTTTTCCATTATTTCTTTCAACAATTTATTTCTGCTAATCTTTTCTTTAATCCCCTGTTTCCACTTTTAATATTCTTAATTTAACTTTAATGTTTTTCTCTATCACTTTGATTTTTAAAAACAAATAAAAAGAACAAGCAAAAATCACAAATATCCATTCCCCCTTATATATTTCCTTGTAATATCCAGTGGTTCTGTATCTGAAGTCAGCTAAGACATCTTTGGGAGCAGACATTAAGGACTGGTGTGAAAAGAACATTCTTCAAAACACTTCCATTACATGTATTGGAAATAACTAAATGAGAGTTTCCCGACAATCAGAAAACAAACAAACAAACGATCAAAAAAGAGAAAGTTATTAAATTATGAAATTCAAACATTATGTCAAAATATTTCCTGTACATTCAGAGATTACTCATTTTGCTGAGTTTTCAGATTATTCTTTATTGTCACTTACAAAGATTTTTTAAACAAAGAAAAAATATTTTTTATACTAAAGTGAGTTGACACACATTAGTAGTCCTACCAAAATCACTGAACTAATAATCTATGGAAAATTATGCACGTTGAAATATATTGCATATGGCCATTATCCAGGCAAATAGCCAAATATTGCTTACATGAATAATGAATAATGGTGTGAATATCCCCACAACTTGCAAAAAAACCCTTGCTTTATTCAATCCTATTTTCTGCCTAAACTCTAACATAACAAGTGTGTGTGTTGTTACAACCTCCGCAATAACTTCTTCAAACTGGAGACAAGGACAAGGACAATTTTCTTTGGCATCTAGCACAAGGAACATGTATATTTATTTGTGATTGTGCTTGATTTCATATTGAGATGATTAATCCGAGCGAATGTCTTTATTTTCTGCTGTTTTAACTCCAAGAAATGATCTCGTCTGTTTTTATCTTCTTATAAGGATCGTTACAAAAATGGGAAACAATTAACACTGGGTTTAATGCGTGAATGCCATAGAGCTGAAGTAATTGCACTCAAGGTCTGCTAACTTTTTAATCAGGCATTTGGTTGCAAGCTGCTCATGATTGATTCTGAGAGAAGAACTAACACAATCTAGGGAGTGAAAGCAGGTGTGCCAAAAAAGCAGGCATATTGGCAAAAGCAGTGAAAGAGTCTAGAGGGTAAAAGAAATAAACACTAATGGACAACTCCTCTTAAAGACTTGGGATCTAACTGTTAGTGAATGAAATTAAATGAGGCAAATGAAGATACAGACATTTTTTGACCAAAATAATTAAGAAATAGCAACAGAAAAAAAACAAAAAAAGCTCTTTCTATAGAAAGATTTGTCAGTAAGAATGAACATGTGAACAGCCGTAGTGAAGGCTACGGCTACTAATACACACAGCTGTAGATTCATATTTATATCAAAGAAGAGCCCTGCCGGAATATCCACTTGCAAGAATATCATTTAAATGAAAATTGAATGCTTATGTCAAAGAAGGAACTTTTCAAATGAGCACTCGCATCTGAGAAATACCTTTCCTTGATTCATACACAAAAGTACAACAGTAGACTTTTTAAAGGATTGTTCTCAAGAAAAAATAAATCCATTCATATATCTGCATACTATTTTCAAGGCTTTATATACTATTTTCTGTCTTGTTATTTTTAACTAACTCATCTATGTAACTAATTGAAATGATTTTGGCCACAATTGAAATTCCAAATAAAATGTGGGATCTATATAACCTTATATAACAGTTCTATATTAGGAAATTTTCCAAAACATTTGAATTAAGAACAGAAAACTATATTGCTAACAAGCTTCTGACCCTTTATAATGCAAACCACAAAGGAATCTCACTTATGAACCAGTAACCATTATCCACCTAGGTTAGTTAAAGCAAAGTGTTAAGAAGGTTCACTTGAAAGACATCTTTGAATAAACAGGTTGTGTATAGCAGAAACTGGATTGAGCTGATACCCAAGGTACTTCCAAAGCAAGGGAGAACTGCAAAGCTGTAATTATTCCACCTAGCAAGATGTTCCCCATAAAGGCTATAAATGCATTTTTTATCCTTTAGGTACATGGTGAAAAAAAAAAAAAAAAAAACTTATCAGCTTCCACGCTTCACTATTTCTGATGCAAAAACAAACAAGTTTTGATAAGGAATCTGTGTTTTCTAGTATTCTTTCTGTTTTTTCTTTTTCACAGGCTGGTTTACAGTCATCTTAACATGCTTTATGGAAAATAATAGCTACCTACCTAAACATTGTTCTAAACCTTCAGTTTTCTATTTTTGAAGGAGCAGGTCTTACTAAGTACAAGCTTCATTAATTTACTTGATCTCAGCAACACTGCTTACACATGCTCACTTTGAAATATTTTGACCCGAAAGTGCCAATTTTAAACTCTTTTAGAGTTCACTGAGTACAGCAAGTACCAGGATATTAGAAGTCCTAACCAGTGTCCTATTAGCTCTAATAAATAGCATCATCTATTCTCAAAATTGTTCACAACCATGAGAACAGCAGCGTAAGCACTGTAGTCACCAGCAGAGCAAAACGGCAAGGATAGTAGTTTTCAACTAAGGCAGGTGATTTGAGATGCATAAAAATCTTCAAATGAGGGGCCAAAATAACATCAAGTACAGGAAACAACAGTAACTCAGTGACCACTATCCCACTTTGGTACAAATAGGGAAAAAAAAAGTTACTTATTTGTGCATCTGCTGAAACTCCAAAGACAAATTTCTATCCTTCACCTTCCTTCTAACAGCTATTATTCAGTCAATCTACTGCCTGTCATCTGCAGGTGAAGGGTTTTACAGAAATGAAAGGCAGTGGTCTGGCACAGGGCCACCCACACACTCTCACAAAAAAGTCCCTTAATCATAAGGGACTTCCACATCTCTCTGATCTGAGAAACACTCAGGATAGATGCCAGAAGGAGGAAGAACAAAGAAATCGGCATTTGAAAATTCCCTCAGTGGCTTAATAATAGTGCTGAGATGGCTTTTGCCAGATTAAACAGATAGGCTCCTTTAGACTCTAAATATTGCTCTGAAACCAATTCCTCATACATTGTCCAGAGTTTAACAGGGGTTGGGATGCCGACAATCAAGCTTTGAAGTGATTCTTCAAAATCCAGAGGAGTTGGCTGTTGCAGACAGGTAGAATATTCAGGTCTTTCCAGGCCAAGGAGAAAGAGGCAGTCTGATTTCTTTGCAATTGTTGTCTTTAAAGGACTCGGACAAAGTATTTCCAGCACAACAGCTTTTTTTCCAAGATGCTTAAAAGTAAAGAATAGGTGTGAGAGGCTAGTGAACTAGCTGGTGTTTTTGAACAGTGTCTGCATATAGTGCACCACTAATGCATTAGGAGGACTCTACAGAAGCTGTAATACATTAGTGAAGCCTGCCAGGGTAAGGATCATCCTTCACTTACTTTGTATTGGAGCCACAAGAAAGTAACAGGCAACAGAGAATTTCAAGATGACAACTCTATGGATACTCACATGAAGTATCATTGTATGCAAGCATTTAAATGATGTCAATAGTATAACCCACTGCTCTATAGGCAGAAAAATCTTTTAAAACTCTTGTACATAAGAGCTGTGTTCTGCAAGTGGCTAATGCTTTATCTTCCTCACAGCAATGCTCACCTATATAATT
The DNA here is from genome assembly GCF_000705375.1 of Tinamus guttatus. The sequence continues at coordinate 27,548 of NW_010587943.1, forward strand.
CCTCTGAGACATACTTCAATGATAAAAGAGCCCATTTGCCTATCTAAGTTCATTCAGTTGAACACTCAGCAGGATCACTTTCTTGTGATGTTTCTAGTACTTGGGTTAATTTCATTGCACTCTGTAAGATCTTCATCATAAAGAAATATCAGGATATCAAAATGCAATGTAATACTCAATTCCAGTCCACTTATATGCGTGAATCAAATTAATGCCAATCTGGCAATTTGCTCTGAGTTATGAGCGAATATATTTACTCCTTCCAGGCCCTTATCAGCTTCTGCAGAATCTAAGCTTAAAAAAAAAACTGAAAAGAAAGTGTCTAAACTGAATGAAACTAATACAGTGCCCTCTTCCTAAATCAGCAGACAGGCAGCTGGAGTGCCACTGTTGTAACTCAAAGATTTGACAGGCTGCAGCAGAGTGGCAACTGACAACAACCTTTTGTAATATTTTCCTGCTGCTGTTCAAAACTCTCTGAGCAGTAGGAGACTGACAAGAAGGAGGTTAATTTTACTCTGCAGCTGTTTAGACTGTGGAAGACTGTGGAAAGTAAACACTGTTTCTTTCCTGTAAAACATAGGACATGTGATTCAGGGAAGATGCGTTAGCAAACTGGTCTTTATTTCAGTCCAGTTTCACATGCTTTTATTCATTTATTTTCCCTGGGTTCCATCCTTTAGACAGTAAGATCCCAGAAGAATTAAAAATGTGAATGTCTCTTTTAATGTTCTAGGATACAATCATCTATGGAGAAAGAAAATTTTGTTTTGGCCTTTGGGGGAAGATGGAAAAAGTAGTCATTTGACTGCAATGGGGACATGAGAACCTCTGTAGAGGATGCAAGGAATATACATTGGCTGCCTGGCAGTGTTGAGTGTGGAAGTAAAAAGAGCCAAGACTGATGAATGAAATTGTGTAAAAAGAATAAAACTGGGGCCATGGAAGTTGGTTGAAACTTGTGCATAGGAAGGAGGATGAAATGAAAGGCAAACACAAAAATACTGGATAAGATTAAGATTAGATGACAAGCCAAGAATAAAATAGGGATAGTTTCACAGTGATATGAGAATTAACAACCAGTGAAGAGATGAGAATTAAAAAATATATAGGAAAAGAGGTAAGTGATGAAAGGAAGTAGATTTAACAAGAAAATGGGAGAAATATCTCTAACTGGCCTAGCCAGTTAGGACTAGGAACTGGATGAGAAAAAGCATAATTCACTGGGAAGAGAAACCTCTGTGTAATAGGACAAACCTCTTCTGGGATGAATCAAGATTCTGCAGTGAATGGTTTTATTGTGAGCAGAAATGGATCAGTTATCGCAAATCTATGTGTTAAAGGATAAAGATTTTTAAAAAAATGTCACTTAGCAAAGATGGATGGATGAATACTACTCTGAATTAGATTCTGTGCCTTGTTTGACCACACAAAACGTGCATGTGATGCTAGGGAAGTCATTGCACTTTCTATAAAAGACCAATTAGGGTGAAAAGAAGTAGGTTACTTTTCAGGTCAGTGGAGAGAAATGGGCATCTTCCAAGAAAGACACATTCAAGGCAACAATCTTAAAATGGAATGAACCACTTCCTAACAGTGCCCGTTACTTTCCATTGACTATTAAAAATGTCTACTTCCTATAAAGCAAGATGAAATGTCATTTAAGTGATTTCGCCTTTAGTCCTTGTTCTTTATTTTGTGAATGGTTTATTTAGGATCTGGAAGTTGCAACAGGGGCTTTTGCTCTCCTTCTCCAAATCTAGAAAGGATGTTAATATACTTTTAATTCTGCACTGAATAAATGTTTTAATATTTTCAAAATATTCAGATACAGCCACGATAAACGTCATAGCAAATTCAATGAGAAAACTAATAGCTCTGTCTTCAGAACAGGATATGAATGCACCAACAAATAACATCAACACAGAGTGAACAAGAAGGAGGAAAGCAAATACAGAAGTTAAGTCATTAATTTTGACTGACTATTTCACGCAGTGCATAGGATCAGGATTCTTTGGAAATAATGATTGATACATGATTACATAATTATGTACTGTACTGTAATTCCTACACACAGCAGAGACAGAGCTGAATTTCCAGTCACAACATTGACTCTGGTTTCTGGATGACGGACTCTGCCACTTTAACATGATGATTAAAAATTCTTCGTGGATACAGCACTGCAACTCGGAAAGGGTAAGGAAAGAGGATGTCTTGACAAGACATCCGTACAAAAATAAGAGATATGCTCTTCACAGAGGGAAGAAGATGAAAGCAATTGGACAATACTATACTTCCTATACAACTCCCAAACATATTTGCCAACCCCTTTTTTTCATCTTTTTGAAATGTGGTTCAGCTTTTCTCATGTTTGTTTTATATATATCCTTCTTATCCTAGTCCAGGAGTTTTAATTGCTTCTCTTCTTTATAAATTAAAACAAACTGACACGACAATATACACTCAGGTTTCTGTTTTCTGTTTTTCATTTTGCCTGCAACAGCCATCACCAGAAAACACTATTTTTGACTAGAATTCCGTTAAAGCAAATGCATACTTGTTTGACATTCTATCACATTTTTTCAACATGCACTGTTTAGTTTCTATTTATAGGTCTCACGGATTGCAGACTGAAATGCTTCCACAAAGACGTAGTTGCCTCAATTTGTATGCTAGTCCAATCGGCAAAAAACAACAACAGTGTTCAAGGCTGACTCTCTCTTTTCTTCAGAGACAAAACTGCTTTGAAAAGTGAACCTATGCACACAGTCATTGAGAAATCTGAAAGTGCTCTGATTGGAAGTGACAATATAGCTTCCTTAGTAAGGATTTGTTTTGAATGTGAAGTTTCAGAATTATTTACTAATTAAAACTGTTTTACCATAGAGAAACCCCTTGAGATTTGCCTCTTGTTTCATAGGATGCAGGAGCGTGAAATCATGGATGAATGAGCTATAGAACCATAATTTGCTTCTGTCAGTTTAAATGAAAAGGTCTGAAATGAACTGGTGAAATTAGTTCACAACAATTTTACCCACCAGTAAATGCAATTTTACTTTATTGTAAGCTGTAGAAGTACACCCAGCTTTCACAAACTTCTAATAAGACACCAGGCAGCAAGGTTCTTTCCCCTGAATCCTTTACAGACTGGGGAAATGAAGGTATCAACCCACTGACATTATATTTCTGACATCCGGCATTTAGAAGGCTATGTGCCTGGCACGCAGATGAGGAGCATATAGCACACAAATAGCTCCCACTCTACCCTCTGTCCCCTCCCTTACGTGCAGTGAGTTTAGGCTGTTTCCTTCTGACGTTTACTGGACTGCAACGAACAATAGCAAGGAAGAAGGACCTTAACTACTGGGGTGGAAGAATGAAAGGACCCTTGCTGGCAGTAACTGATATGAATGTGACTAAAGGGAACTAGTATCCCTCTTACTAATACCAGCATAAACTCACTCAGCTGTGAAATGACTCATAATTAGGATGACCTCATTCAAAACCCAGTTACAGCAAGATACGAGACAGGCAAATCAAAATCATCTCTTCAGTTCTTTAAAGACAGATAGCATGCAGAATCCATCTGGCAGAGCTACCACCTGTCTTATCAACTCACTATACCTACACAAGTATTAAGCAGGAAAGTCAATTAAGGAGATACATGTACAGGAGGACCTTCACGGAGGGTGAGCAATTGTTCTCTGCTACCCAGTGTCTCGTCCCATCAAGGAAAAAATAGGACAACTCCAGGACAACTTCATCTGTTCCCTGTCAGAGTCCATAGCTGTGCCATCTTCACCCCCTCATTAATAATATAGGAGGTGCTGAATGAATACGACCTAGTCAATATAGAAAGCGGGTTGCCTTTTGTTATCAGCACAGGTCATTAGTCTCAGCATCATACCCAGAAACAAATCTAATTAATTTTGTCGTTCAGTTTTTCTGAGCTAAGGCTAAGGTCTTGTGCCCAAGTTCATCATCACCTCTAAGTGTTCAGGTACCTCCACGTGTTAACCCAGCTGAAATTGCATCCGTAGCCTGAGATTGCCAACTTATGCATGTTCATGTGAACTACAAGTTTCAGCATATAGGAAGAAGTTATACTTTGTGATTCAGACTCTACCTCCGCAGTTAGAAATTAGTATCTTTTCACAATAGCTTAACTGTTTTGTTTATAGTCAGCTAAGTCAGAAGGGTCCTTAACATACTACTTGGAGAGAAAATGGTGAAACGTTATTAGTAAAAGTAAAATCACATTTATTGGGAAGTCAGAGAGAATTCTTTAGGAAAGTACTAAGCTCTGTGTTGTAACCTAATTACATTTATAAAAATGCCTCAGTGAGATTTAAGTCTTACAGTCTTAAGGCAGGATTGGATACAGAAGTCACATACCTCCCAAAACGTCTTCAGTGAAGGCACACTGATACTGACTTAGAAAGTGAAATCCAATTGCCTATCTGCGAAATGATTTTATAGCCTGATGTCTGCTAATTACAAAGACAGAGAAAAACCTCTCATAAGCAGAAGAGCTTAAAGTTGATTCGCCCTAAAGCCTAAAAGCCTAAAACCTAAAAGGTGGTGTGCTTGGCTGAGTAAGTCCTGCACATTCACTTCACGGGGCTAACTTACTGCATTGACAGGGTTTTATTAGAGAGGGCTCTGTCTCCCTTTCCATGACATTCCTAGGGAGACCCTAAAACATACTAGGCCATGTTTAAAATTCAGTAAAACTGAAAAGTAAAAAGAGCTTTAGTGTAACCTTCAATTACATTCATTCTCTAACTGGAGAAGGATAAGCTTTCTCTACCTTCACTCTGGCACCCTTATAAAAACAAAATCAACATTCTCTTTGGTCTTAACTTACAATTCAGAAGTGTGGTTTTGTCATCTGTAGTTTGTTTTTAGTGTTCTATTTTAGATTTCCTTTTTTTGGGGGGGAGGGCAGGTGAGGGGGAGAACAGTGACAAACAAGAATAACACTGATGTGCTTGGAAAAATACCATAGCAATGCCATTATTTTAGTAAAATATTTGTAACAGTCCAATGTAATTATATGAAGAGATTTTTTTTACTGCCAATCTCTGAAGAGATTTTTTTACTATCCCATTCTATTTAAATGTTAATTATCTATTTGTAACATATCATGAAAGTGCATTATCACCAGATTTCTGCAGAAAGAGATCCACAGACCTGCAGTGTTGCAATGAGATCACAGACTGCACAGACCTTCAACTACATTCACACTGAAAAGAAGCAGGCTGGAATGGTCTGAGTCAGGATTTACTGGTCATTTTTTATTTGTGTAGCAAAATATTTGTGCATTCCCCACATTTTACCAGTAATACGGTCTAAAGATCCATCTAGGCCCAAACCCTGGTCAGGATGAATAACTATATTCTATAAAGCAAGTTTATGTCAGTGAGACATACGTTGTTGAAACATCAGCAAAATTTCAGTTTTGTCAGTAAAGTATCCATCCCATTAGGTCATTCTATATTTGTAGTTTATTTCAGGGCCAAGAGGTTTACATTCTCACAGTCAATACAAGTGTTCAGGGAAAGCTTTGTATTCCTCAAAGATATTCATCTGTCTTTGATAAGAGAAACGTGGCTTGGATTTTTTCCTTAAATGTCTTTAGTTTGGCTAGAAAAACATTCCTTTTAAAGATGCCGTTATTCAGTATGTCATAATTTCCATCTGAAGTATTCTGTGCATTTAGAATTTGGGTTTGCATGTATGAAGCAAGCTCTAGGAAGAAAAAAAATAGCAGTAAAAAATGAATTTGCTAGTTATTTGTTAATTTCATTTCTTATTTTTATTACTCTCAGTTAAAAAATCTAAATCTTAAAGAATCTTTCTGTGTAACAAATTGAAAAAAAATGCATTTCCTAGCTATATCTGCACAACTAAAACCCACATTCATCTTTGAATTTCCTCGACGACAGCAACATCTTTTCCCATTTTATTTGTACCAATTCAGAGTACTATTGCAAAGATCAGGTAAGAGCACTACCCCTACCTGTGTTTTAAAGCTAGCATATATGAATTTGAGTTAAAAAAGAGAGGAAAAAGATAAAGCTTATCCACAAAATTTTTATCCCTAAATGTAAGTCTTATTCACGCTGCGTAAGGGCAGCGGAGCTAGCAGTGCAGGGTGTCCCCCATCACATTGCCTGCCTGCTGGGTAAATCTTCAAAGCGATAGCAAGAGCAGTCACACTCCTCAGTGAAGGGGAGGCTGTGGGGACACAGATGACAACATCTGGAGTGAAATGCAATGCTGATGCCTCTTAAGAGCTAGGTCTGCCTCTCAATTATCTGCACCTTGCATCTACGCACCCAACAGCGGCAGCTATTTTCTTGTCTGGGATATGTATTCAGAAAGAGGACATTCTCCCTGCAAGCAAAATTATCCTGTCTCTGAAACATTTTCTAATTAGTCTCTATTCCACAGTCAGTTTTCTGCAGACTTCAATGGAGCCTCCAGTGCCATCCTGCTGTGACCGAGACTTACTGTTCAAGCTGTCATCAAGGACACGCAGCCCTTCTCACTGCACAGGGCAGCACTTTCCACTGGAACCTACATGGCGCAGGACACTATGCAAACAAGTTCAGATGGCTGCAGAAACTCATTTATATTCCAGAAATAGCTCAACCCTGGGATGCTGAAGGATTTAGTCCTCTCCTTGAGGCTCAGCCATAACCCCCCAAAAAAGAACCAAACTTGTTCACAGTGTATGTAGCTAAACCAAGCTAAACAAAGTATTGGGAAGGGAATTAGAGTCTCATGGCATGGTTATGTTTAAATGCCCCTTCATTTATGACAGCTCATCCTAGAAAATAATAATAAAAAAAAATCATCGGCTTACATACTTCTGTCAAGTACCCATTCACATTTGAACAGTTTTCTTTTACAGAAAACATGCTGGCCATAATACTAAGCTCTTTCTTATTCCTTGGCCGCTGCTCTCCTCTGGCGTAGAGCTGCAGACCAAGTCTCTTTGTAGCACTGGGGTGCTCAAAGTCCATCTTTTCCTCAGACTGCAGCCAAGCATAAGGTTCAGTTCAGCATGTATAACTGTGATCTGTGGCACTAGTTCCAGTTTTATTGTATTTCAGGAGTCTACAGTGTTTCATGTGGTTTAAGGTGAGGAAGGGCTATTAGATCATCTGCTTTGACCTCCCATATATCATAAACCATTAAGCTGCATCCACACGCTCCTAAATTAAGCCCAAAGACTTTAGTTAGCACTTCAGCCCTCAGAAGACTAAGGTTTGTGTCAAAGGCAGAGAGAAAATGAGAAAAAAACAGATACTGCTGATCCAAACTCCTTGGCAATAGCAGGCAGCTGATTAAGTGAGAAAAGTGATTTATATACACCTTGTCTGGTGCTATGGAGGCATTTGGCACAAGTGGCTAAGACTTGTGAAACACAAATTTCATACCACTACTCTGCCAGTGTTCCAGCTACAGTCTTCAATCAAGTCTCTCTCCCTTTATTTGCCTCACGTTCACATTCATGAAATAGATGTAATTAAAATTTCCTGTCTAAAAGCTTATTACTATTTTACACTGTTTGCGGGAGAGACTTATTAATTACATGTAAGGTTATCTTGCCTTTCTTTAAGTAATGTTTACTTAGGGAAAACTTTGAGCAGCACAGTCCTTTAGTCTAGTACTACTGTTTGCTATTCTGTTTTCTAAACTCAAATCCACTGCTAGCTTCCACTGGGCAATAAGGGAGAAACTGCAGTCTTTTAAGTAAGTTCTGCAACTTGCCTTTTTTTTCTCTGCTAATGTCACAATTCACCAATAACTGCCACTGTAAATGTCCATTCATTCAATCAAAATTAAAACTGTATAGTAGAGGATTGTTATAGAATTGCAGTTATAACAATTCAAATTCAGCAATACAGCTTCACATTCTAGGAACTAATGCTGATGAATAAAGCTGGCAAAAAATGAAAGTGCTATTTTACGTACTTATAATACGGTCGTATAATTATGTCTGTAAGTTACTTTTAAAGGGTATATTAAACATAGAGTATTTGGAGAAAAAAGCAAATGTTGGAAGGCTTTTCTACTAGAAAAAAAAGAACTCTAATAGCGAAAAAGCTTGCAGTGTTGTAATTTTGCTGAAAATTTATTTCAAAGAAGAAAAGGCTGACTATGTCAACTGTCTTTAATTCTTTCTTCTGAAATTAATATTCATAGAATTGAAAAGGATCTACTGGGTTAGCAAATCCTATGCCACGCTATCACAGGTACCCATGATATGTCATCCTATTCTATTTCCTATTTATATTATTCTATGTATCATAGAAAAAAATGGCATCTAAATAAAAAATGATTAATCTGAAATGATTAATTAATCCCTTCATATGAAGGGTTCCAATTTAGTTCCAATTCAGAATTAAGACACATTTCAAAAGCTTGAGATCCTTCATGGGGGAAAAAAGAAGAAGAAGAAGAAGAAATCTGCTTTCAAAAAACTCTAATAATAGACACGCCTAATAAATGACACCCTTCTTGCAACATCTTTTTTTTTCTTTTTTTTCCACTGCTTCAAAATTCTTTCAAATAAATCTGACAAGGCAGCAAACACGAGAAAGGACTGGTAGCAAATACTAAGTGCCTTTCCCACTGTTCATCTGAGAAGAGAAACCAGCAGTGAAGCAGTTTGTGAGTCTAGCACGAGCCTAGCACAAAGTCAGCGCAGCGGGATGCTCTGTTCATGCCTAGCTTAGCTCCATGCAGAAAGCACCGCACATGGAATGTGGAACATGCTCCATTCCCTATGTCCACACCGTGTGTCTGACAGTTTCTGGATGCCATGCGTTTTAGACTACATGCTGCTCCTTAATGCTAAACAGCAACTCTACCATACAGAAAAAAGAAAAAAAAAAAAAAGAAAAGAAAAACTCATGAATTTAATATAAACCAAACTTCCTTTTAAGCTACAGGGGGCAGCATGTTTAATGAATGCCAAAGCTGCTAATATGCAGCATTTGAAGTCGTCACATCTGGAGGAAATATGCTGTGCCATTGTCTTATTTTCTTTCTTAATTTTACACTTCTATTTTCATCTTCCTGACAAGATGCTGAAAAACATTATTACAAAGTTAATGAGAAATGAGTGAAGGGGAAAGCCTGAGCAGGTGTAAAATCTATTTTGTTTGTAGGTGTTCAACTATTTTGTGTGCATAAAAATGTTTTATACCCTTTTTCTTTGCAAAGAATTCAGAAATTTAGCATTTAGAAATATAGGTACTAACCCTCCAAAAAGCAGGTTTATATAGAATTAACTTTATATAGGAATACTGTATCTGGATCAGATCTGAACTGGATTATGAAAACAGCAAGAATTATCCAAACGTTTGACACACAAATCAAACATACTTTGAGGTTATGGTTACTGTAATCCTCTGGGGAATGAGAGTCAAAGTCATGTGAGTCATACCAGTATGCTTAACTTTGGAGGCTCCAGGATATTAAAGATGAGTTGTGCATTGTGAGACGCTTTCATACATGTCAATCTAACACATCCAAATCTACTTTGCTTCCCAAAGAAGTACACAACAAGTAACTTTGTCTTTAATTATATTTTCAGATGGGAATCTAGTTTTACATTTTATTCATAAACAAAAAAGATAAAAGCAGTTGGAAAATACTTGATAGCAGAGTTTTATTGCAACAGTAAATCATACCTCCGCTATAAAAGTTGAGGGAAACATTATGTGAGGTTGTGTTACACTCCAGGATTTTATAGCCCTGAAAAAAATCAGCAATAAATTTGAATAAGGCTAAGGAGGAAAGCAGCTGAAAATGCAAAAGAGAAGTGACACCTCTATACTGTATTTCTATTTACTGTTTATCTGTCATTTTTTCCTCCACATCCTGAGATTAGAAATCTTTTTTTGCATAGGTAAAATGTCAGTGACATCTTTCTATTTTAACATCTTAGGCTGTCGATGACACTTTGTTTTAACAACTTCCAAGGAAATTCAAAGTCTTCTTACTTGGAAGAGAAAGGAGAAAGGAGGAGGGGAAAAAGTGTTTGCAGATGAAAACTTCAATCCTTTTTCTTCCTTCGGTAAATAAAGCTAATACAGATTAAAAGAATAACCAACAGCTTGGAATTACTTGTTATAAATTACATAAATAAATATGAGTTCTTATTACAATAAAACAATTACAATATGGATTCCTAAAATTACAATATGCAATTCTCCAATTACAATATGCACTCCTGAAAATATCAAAGCATCCATGCTCTATCTTGAATAAATTCCACTACTTATTATTCAATATATGAAAAAACCCTAAATTCTGAGGATAATATGAAGTGCTGTACAGTCTACTTGTTTTGTTTTGTGAGGGGTTTGCAATACTTTTCATATAATGCTGGAAAATCACTTCAAAATCTAATTCTGAGTAGTCATAATCCTCTTCTCAATAGTTTCAGAACCTATAATGCCAGCACTGAATTTAATAAAGGATTTATACACCTTTGTAGCTAAGGGTCAGGGAGTGTTTCTTTCCTAAAATCCTAATTTCACAGGCTTATAATTTACAAATCCTTCTGGACTAAAGATATGCTTACAAATGCATGTGTTGGTATTTCTAGAGTACTAGAAAATTCAGTGCAGAACAGAAAGCTTTTCTTTTACATTTCCTACTGGATTATGAATTATTATTATTACTATTTGCAGCTAAATTCTAAGAGCTCTTAAAACAAATTTAATTATTATTTTTCTTAAGCAGATAAAAAATAAAGTTAAGGAGTTCATTCTAAATATTCTTAAAGACATATTTTTCCCCCATCTCCTGTGCAGATACAAATCCTAATTTTGCAAACATTTTCTACAGATATATTTGTTGTGCATCTGGGACTTTTATATACATAATAGTCCGTAGCTATTTCTCCTGTAATGCTGAAGTGTAAAGAAGGATCATTCTCTGTGGATATTGTCTATTTTCTAGTTTTACCTAGTAGATTTAATATGCAGAACGTTGCATAAACTATCATTAGAGACAATATCACCTTCTATTTTATAAATAAGAAGCTTAAACTTTAGGATATTGTTGATTAGGAAAAGAAATGAGAGAAAACACAGCCTTAAAGAAGAGACAAAGAAAAACATATTTTGTGAATTTGAAAATACTGAATGTTACCTGCATACAAAGTGATTCCAGGTAATCTCAAACTTGCATAAATAGCAACTGCTGTACACATCAAATGCAAACACTTTCCATGCTCTACCAATACACAGCCCGCACCTGTAATCTTAATAAGCTTAACAGGTCTAGCCATAATTCAATTGTGGAACCAATCAGCACCCATAATTCACATGAATAGGTTGCTTATGGACAACACAAACTTTCCCCGAAAACATCCTAACAACAACAATAAAACTAGATTACACTACATATCATTCTTAAATGTGCATGCAATAACTAGAATTATTATGTTCTTCTCCACATCTCCTAAAAGAAAATTTTTCTCTAATTAAGGGTAGCTAGGTTAGACTGAGGTTAAAGACCTCAGACAAAAATTGTATCTAAAAACATGTACGACAAAATACTTCAGTTTCAGAGCTTGTGTATCTATTTGTGTTTGTATGAGAAGTTTGTGCATTTATATACTTTTGTAAGCATGTGAAAAGATAGGTAGACAGTGGCTAAACCACAGTCTGCAAATGCACACAAGATTTGGTATTATACAAAACCCTAGCAGTATATCTGCCTCACATTATCCACACTGAAATGACAGTCTTGGATATTGTTAAGGAGATGAGGGCAATTGTTTGTTTTCAATTTTCCATAGATCCACAGAACACTGCCAAAATGGAAATATATGCTAAAGAGATTTTGGTCTGATTTTATCCCTCAACTAACCAAACATTTTCTGTTGTGTTTAAAAAAACAAAAAGATAAAAATATTACCTTTAAGAAAATCAACCATTTATCTTGGCCTAGCTGCTCTCCCAGCAGCTTATGTTGCATTGTGGCACAGATATTGATTAATATTTGGTGAAATTTATCAAATAATCAGAACAAAAAACACTGTAGAGAGGTTGCCTTCATTATTATACTTTGAACGTATACTTCGGGAGATGAAATGTTCACCTGTGTTTCTACTTACTGTTAAAGAATGCAAAATTTACAAGGTAGTGTGTACCTCAGTTAATACTAGGTATTGAAAATTAAGCATCCAATCTCAGTTAGCTGTCTAAATGCAATTCAATGAACTAATACATACTGTCAAAAAATATATATATATCCAAACACAGTGTATCTATAATGCATTCGTACTTACATACAAATAAATCTAACATGGGGAAGATGAAGCAGCCTGTGGAGATGCCTATCACTTTCCACTTGATCAGATAAATATACTTAATTTGTCAAACAGTTGAATAAATCAAAGCCTAACTCTCGGCCCATAATATTCTAAACATATATTCACATCATGTAAGTTAAAATGTGAACTGTGATAACTGAAACTTCATTTTTTTTCTACTAATAACAAGGAAAAAAGTTTGGAACTTGCCAATTTTCTGGATTAAATAGTCAATCCATACTTTTATAAATATATCAATCTGTTTTGTGAATGTCTGTCTAAAATGGATGAAATGGATATACCAGTCACTTGAACCAGTTAAGTCATGCAAAGCAGAATCGTTTACTTATTGGTAAATGTTCGAAACAGTCCTGACATTCAGTGTAAAGAACATTTCTGGTGAGTAATTTATTCTGGGTACATTGGTATTTTGATTCATTTTACCATGCTACTTGAACTTATCTGAGTCCTGAACAAAGAATCTATTTAATCCATGCTGTGAAATTGGGTGCCTCAATTAGCTGCTAGAAATAAAGGCATGAACCTCTGCTTAGGTTTAATGGCAATCCAGATGTATATTTTTGCATTAATACATTTATACAGAAACATATAATCCATACATGATCAAACATTTTTTTTGTTGTCAGTGACCTTCCTAAGTGCCTGTAAATAGTGTGAAATTTACTGCTCCAAAATTTTCCATGTTGGCTTTCAATATCTTCTAATGCAAAAATAATTAATGACATGAAAGCATTATGAGAGAGATATGTCTTAGTGAATTTGGATTATATAAATAATCTACACGGCTATATGAATTTTTTATTAGTCTTAGAGAGTTAGTTGTAAACACCTTCAGTAAAAATTAGGCTAAGTATGTACGCCTACATACACATTTTCTGAGAAGAAATCACTGAGAATATACATGTGCTCTAAGATGCTGAAGCACCGTAGAATAGTAGAATTACAGGCTAAAGAGGAACTGTGCCCAAGACAATGCTGGTTTATTTTAAGGGCTTTCTGGCTGGGTAAATAATGTGTGCTTCTAGCCACATTTTATCTGTGGGACACATCCATAAAATACCACTCTATTAATTATAACTTCCTGTTCATTTTAATGATATTTGAAAAACTTTTGTAGCTCACTAAGTGAGCCACTCGGACTCCTTTCCTGCCTAGTTAGTGACTACCAACAAGTAAGACCTATATCAGGGATAGTCTAATTACTGCCAAAACCAAAGGTCACCTAATTCCAGGCAATGCAAATGGACTAATTATATTGTTTCTTAAGGATTCTTCCAGACATGTGTCAATCAGCAAAAAATAGCAAACAGCAGAATAGGAAGTACAGCAAAAATTCAATATATTTCCATTTAGAATAATGCAGTGAAATGACACCACATGAATTTGGTTGATAGGGAATTTAATTTCTATGCTTTATAGAAAGGAAATTATGGAATATTAAAAAAAAAAATAGAAACTCAGTGACCTTTAAGTAATTAGTGTTTCATAATTATGTATATGCACCCTGTAGTTATTAGGAAAAAAGAAACCACACACACACAAAAAAAAATCCTCACATATTAAAGATATTTTCACTTTTATTCCAAATAAAGAAACTTACTATTGGACCAAAAGTCTTCTTTGTTAATCTGATTGAAAGGAAAATTTGTAACCCAAACAAATTAAACATTACTGATTTTATGACTGACTTCTGCTTTTATGATTACTTATGATCAACTCTTTCTATGTGATGATTTAATGTATATTTAATACTTCTTGGCAAACTGCACCAAACAATTATCAGTGATACACATATCTAAATTAGCAAAGGATATTTCAGCTGAATTGCAAATAGGACCTCTCGCTAGAAAAAGCAGCTTTAGTTTACACTATCTCTGCTCCTAATTTGAGAATTGTATCCAAAAACATCTATCCCAGGAACAGAGGGAATGAGAGAGCTCTAAACTCATGAGCTATACTAAGACCACATCATTCCACCATAGAGCTAATATGGTCATTAACAGCACGAATTAAGAAATTAGAAATCTGTAATACAGGCAGAACTGTGTTGAACAAGCAAGTCAAGACTGTGAACACTATACATGTGACCTTCAGCTGCTATCTATCACAAAAGCTAAAGGTTTGTGCATATGCCCAAGTAGCAAACCATCCACTGACTCCTGTGGATGATGTCGAAAACCAGCAGAGCCAGCAATGAGCTAATTTTCCAGTATGGCCAATATCTGTAACGGATTTCCTAACAGTTTCCTAACATTCTGTATGTGTTTTAATTCTACTTTTCCAAGTCACTTAACAATGCCTTCTTTACTCAGACAGGAGGGAGGGGTACCTAGGAGCAAAAGTAACTCTGCTGCAGAGAGCTGGAAAAGCACAACTCTGCAATATTAAGCCAGAAGCACAGAGCATGTCAAGTTGCAGTCCATCCTCTCTCCAGGGATGAGTAGAGGAAACTTAAAATCAAAGCAAAATAAAGTAAAAAACATTTTTTGCTTTTCCTGATCTTCCGTAATTTATTAGAGTGTAGAGTACTTAGAAACAAAATGATACAAAAATGTTATCAGCGAAACCCATAATACCTGTGAGAAATGCTAACGTGTCAGTTCAACCTCCACTGGCACTTCTCATTTAAATTTGGTGTGAGGACATGTTACAGCACAGGAGTGGGATGTCTGCAAATCCCACAATCAAGAAAGCTTCAATTTTGACGGCAAGCCTATGAGACACTTCCAATTTGTATTTTTTTGCCCCAGCGGGCAGTCACAAACTATTGGCCTGGCACCAGTTTAGCCCAGACAGGCTGTCAATTTGCACAGCTTAACTAACAAGTCACGCTTGTCTCCAGTCATTGTTCTCAGAGGAGTTATACAATACCCCATTGGATACAAGGACAAATAGGTAACAGGGAAGAAAAACTAAAACATCAGCAGCTGCACTTTCTGTATTGCTTTCCCCCACTCTTGGTGTAGAACAGTTTAAATATATATATATATAGAGAGAGAGAGAGATAGTGCAATGTTACATCCTATAAACTGTCATCAAAGTAATGTAGTCACAGTGCCATTATTTGCAGTTTCTGAGTTCATTCTTCATTATTTATCTTACCATACTAAGTGTAAAAAAAAAAAAATAGCACACAGTATAATAGTGACTCAGCTGATACATGCAAGTAAGGATGCAAGTAAGCTTCAGAGCATTTAAAAAAAAAAAAAGCTTTCGAAAACACTGATTTTGTATTTACATCTTGCTTAACTAAAATTTCAGAAGAAGCAGAAGCAAGCTTTCGTGTGGTGAAGTGTACACTACAATGTTTAAATGAGTAATTTACTATCTGAATTGTCTGCACTGATCATCTAAATTTAGAGATATCAGACTCTTAGCAGATGGTACACAATGGACAGCAACTCTTCGTAAAAAAGTGCTTTTGGAATATGCAATTTGCTATGGTAAACTGATCCATCAAATCAACCTAGCATTCTGCCTCTGGGGTAGGGTAACACTAATTCTCTAAAGAAAGATGAACTTCCTCAGTAATACACTTCATCAATTGTGCAGGGCCATATATTCTTAAGAGGAAGAAAAAATCATATGCTTTCAGGTAAGTAGAATTTATGATATAAACTGTAAGACAGCCAACAATGAAATAAATTATATTTTATGTAATCCCATATCCACTTATCTTATTGACTTAAAAGGAAACTCTCTACACACAGTATTTTCAGCAGTAGACAACAAATTGGCACACAGTTTAATAGCTGAATATAGAAAGGAAATTAAAAGAAACAGAAAATGTGCATGGTTTGTTTTAGGTCAATGCATCTGTGAGGACAGAAAACAATATTATAGTCATTTGACTTCCTCTGCATTGTAGATACTATACTTTAATTATTTTTACTTCAAATTCAATATTTAAGCCTGATTTAGTTCACACCTTTGAAAAAAAGAATAAGAAAAAAGTTCACATTCTTATTTCCAGTGGCAGAAAATCCATCTATTGCATCAGAAAGTAGATTCCACAGTTAGTTAAAATGCCTAACTTATTTTTATTTTGAGTTGATCTATATTCTACTTTTAGCTTTTAGACTTTTACCTATTCCCACCTATGGACTTAGTAGACATGTATTATCAATTTTCTATTCTTCACATAGGCATTTATAGATTTAAATCAAATCACTAATTCATCTACATTTTATTTGCTAAACAAACCAAGTTCGGCTTTCATTAGAAAGCATGTACTGCAGTCCTTTCATTCCTTCCTTTGCTCTTTTTCTCCATTTAGTTTATTTATTTATTTAACAATGTATTTATTTATTATTTTTATTGGCACCAAAATAGAACATGGTATTAATGGAGAAATCTTACTAATGCCAAGATCGTGGGCAATATAATCTGCTGATTTTTTTTCTCAATGGTTGCATCATTACATCTCTAAGGATGATATAAATACTCTTCATTTTTGTGAACTCACATTGCTTTGATTAGCTTCTGCTTCTCTCCACAAAGTTTTCAGTGACTGCTTTCCTAAATAGCTTTCCATCTGTTAGTATCATCCATCCTCTGAGGGTTTTACATGATCACACTGGAATTCATAGCAGCTTACCATTTTTTTCTGAATTAGCAATTTGTTTCTTTATTATCTACCACTTCGATAACTTATGTGGCACAAGAAAACTGTATCATTATTGAGTCTACGATTTCATTGCTCAAGAAAGTAACAGAGGAAATACAGCCAATTTGTTTCATGCATTACAAAGGCCCTCTTGGTTCATTTTCTTCGCATTTGGAAGTTTAGCGCTCACTTTATTTGTATAATCAAATAAGAAACAATTTGGTCATGCTATTCACACTTGATGCCAGGAAACCTGCTCTATAGTCAGATAAATCAATAAGAGAAATTGGTATGACAAAAAATGACAAAAAAAGAGTTCTACAAGGACTTGTCAGTAACGCATTAATGTTACAAAAAGCTCAAGAAGTCATCCAGAATCCCGCTTGATGCTAAGCAAAAACATAATTAAAGAAATACTGATATCCATTGGTAAAATTATTAGGATGTTCAAAAGTTCCCCATAAACATTACTGACATTTTATGCAACATCAGACAAAACTTTACTGATATTATATGTAATATCAAACCAGAATTATATATGTAAGAGTTTGGAAACCTTAACTGCATTGTTTCAAATTATAGTTGCTATTTCTGAGATCCTGTTTCCCTTGAGCTGCAACAATAGCAGAAATTTGTGTTACATGTTTTTAACTTATCCTTTCCTGGCTAGCTTAGTAAAAAGTTATTATATTTTGCTTTGCAGTATTATGGTAATAGCTATATATTTTTTTTAAAAAAAGAAGTACTTCTGATTTAAAGTTTCTTGCTTTCTTGCTTTGTAGGATTTTCCTTTCTTTTTATCCAGCTATCTATTGTTTTCTTCTCTTGTAATTGATACTTTGCAGCAGTAATAGATAACATACCATACCAGGACTGTATTTTGACAGTTGAAAATTCTAAAAAAAAGGCTTTGATATTCTTCTCTAGTTTGAAACAAAGTCAATTCAATTATAATCTACAATAAAGACGCTGCTAGCAAGCTGACCCACAGTAAGTGACATCAGTAGTCTCAGATGGATGCTCCCTTCTTTACTTCCTAATTTATACTCCACATTACGCTACATGACATTGGTAAGGGTTGTCATATTCTACTTCATGGGTATCTGCATTTGTTCATCATTTAAAACACCTTCACAAGCAATATAAGCATAAGTTGCTTAAGTTCATAAAACATTATGCCTACTGTTGAAGCTCGTTAAAACACTATGGGCATATCAACTTAAATGTAGTCTATTTCCACAACAAAGTGATAGAAGAGAAAATAATAGGCACCTAGAAGGAAAATTTGAACCAAAAAGTAGAAGCTGAGCATACCGGTTTATACTTTCCATACAGCATACTGTTAAGGTGTCTTAAAATCTTTTACATCCTGGAAAGCAAGGGTAAATGCTCCCAGAATAATAGTTCTGCCAAAAATATATACAAACTCTCACTTCAGAAAAGAGTTGTAAAGGCCTTTAAGAACAGAAGAGTATGCAGAATGTTTTTTTCAGATTCTGTCTTCCTCTAACCTTACTCAAGATCTCCAAGGAAGCATTCTACAATCCTTTCTCCTCTGCAAGGAGTCAATGATAAAGACAAAGACAAGCAAACATATTTTTGATAGAGGTATTTTTTCTAGGTGAAACTTAAGCATGCTGAACTTATATTGTACTGCAGTCTTACCAGACTTTGTATCACATGAAGAGGACAAATTGCCCTCTTCTTTTAATGTACAGTTACATTTCTATATCGCAATATGTGTTCATAATTCAGCATTTACAAACATGCCTTTATCAAATAACAGATTTCACAACTGATATGAGCTCCACATTGAGTCACACCTTAAATCAACCTGAAAACAATCTGGTGTAGATGGTGGCATCCTGCTTGATATGCTTTGTATCTCTTTATGAGCATTTGACATCTGCTCTCCAAATCTGCTCTGGCTGCCTGTAGTTTTTCAAGTGGAGTTTGAAGTGCTGTTTTTGACCTATAAAGCCCAAAGTGTCTTGAGTCTTGCTTTTTTGAGAGTCTGACTTGCTTCTCATGTGTTAAGATTACTGACAGCATTGAAGCACCTTAGAGTGAAAGATAGAAAACTAATGACAAGGTATATGAGCACTCTTTCACTGCAGTATTCACTTCTATGCCTATCTATCCGAAGTAATCCAAATTTGTTAATCTTTTGAATATACCAAAACCCTATTCATCTATACAGATGAAGGTAGGACTGCTGTCATGAGAAGTGAGATGGGGAATGCAAGCCTTTGTGTGTACTATTTTCTGTAGCCAGGAAATGACTGTTCCCCACTGACTAATGTCCCTGTCCATCCGGAATGGCATTTTAATTTGTCAAGGGCACCAAGAGGTCAAAAAAGATATCTGAAGGTGTTCTGAAGACAACATACAGAGTTTTAATACTATATACACAGAGACTGTGGCATTAGAAATTGTTCTGCATATGAAAGTTAATCTTAGAAACATCCCCCTCAATACACACACACACACTCATATGCTATTAATTAATTAATTAATATTTTGCAAAGTAAAGCAAAAAAGCAAAGAAAAAACCTACAAATGTTATCCTGAACATTCCTTTAAAGAACTGGCAACTGTTATGCCATTAAAGGCTGTATGAAGCATACATAGCCATAATCACAGTCATAATAAAGATTCTTGCTTTCAGGTAATTTAAAAAACATGTAAAACTCCTGCTAGTTTGCAGCTGGTTTAGACTGTGTGTTGGTACCTGTCATCCTGCGTGAGCACCTTCTTTGCCACTGCCACTTTCCAGCCTTCCCCCAATAAACCCTCCCTCACCCCAGGTGGCTATGAAAAGACTTCTACAGCCCTCTAGTGTTCCCGAATCACAGGCCTGGGCTAAAAATAGATGAAAACCCTGCTAACTTCTACCCCACGTCCCGAAGGAGAGCCTGCTGCCATCGCCACTGCCGGGCAGACGGGTGATTCAAGCAGCACACATCACAGCCCTGGCAAGCTGAGCTACACTAGGGAGATGGTACCGAGCGCTCCACAGCTTGAAAATGGTCTCTGGAAGGAAATACATGAAGGGAAATCCAGATACTGAGAGAGATCCCTTTTTTTTTTTTTTTTTTTGGGGGGGGGAGTAAAAATAAATGAGAGATTTGGGTTAATTTGCCATGTAGGTATTTAAGCAGTGGACTGATGGGTTTGTTATGCGTGATTGCAGGCCCTCAGAATCAGCAATAGCTCACTTCTCCTTTCTCTCCCTCTCTGCTTCTTTCCCGTCGAGTTCCCGTTGACAGAGCCTACGGCTATACGCTCAGAAATCATATAAAACCTGACAATGCCAAAATTTCAACCGCAAAAAAGGTGTCTTAAGGTGTTGCCTTTCAAACCTAATTTTAGCAGACAACTGTGTTGTGCGAGCGCATCCTGGGATGGCAGCACACGGCACACGGCTGCCCATGGGCTGCAGATGGAGCTGTTGACAAAACAGTTCAACTCGCCCGAGACTGAGCTGGGCTGGCACCGAGTGCTACCTAGCCGAGCTCTCTTCATCTTTCAGCAGAATCACACTGCTATTATTATCAACAGTGTTGTCATTAAGTGTTCCTTCCCAACTGAAAGACTATGATGTGTTTCAAACCCTGCACCCTTAGCAAGCCAGAGCAAGGCTCCCTAGTCAACCTTTATGCTATCCATAAAGCAAGCACAAAAAGCACATTGGCAGATCTAGGCAAGGGAGTAAAAACTCAAAGCAGAGATTATGCAAGAAAAACAGGGACTTACACGGTGTTGAAAACTCTGTTACAAATATTAGCTTATTCCTGAAAAGAAAGCAACCACATGTATTTGTTTCCTGTAACACTAGAGAAAAAAAGAATTTGTTACACACCAATATAAAAATTACATCCATGAAGTAAAGGCTTGTTTATCAGAACACTTAAATGTGCAAGAATTACCGATAGAGAGATGCAATAGGACCAAACTCATACTGTGCAACTATATATATTGCCACTTATTACAGCTGTACACACATTGCTGTGAAGACTGACTGCTGTAGCACAACAGTTTATTTTGCACTTGAAATTTCTGATAAATATTGCCTGGAGATGTCTGCAGGGAACTAACAGAACCCCAGCTGTTACATTTACTAGAAAGGAGGTTAATGCCACCTTCCTTTGGACAATTCAAATTAAAGCACTAGGTCATAATTATGCATCAAGCAAGAATGATGACACAGATGATCTTCATGTTCTCACAGGCTATTGAAAGCAAGCTACCTTGTAATTAGTGTTGCAAGCATACTTATGTGTTGCTACAGCTTTGAAACTCCTCAAACTTTAATTTGAAGAGAGGCACAAAAAAATAAGTAATTGCCTAAGCTGAATCAGATGCAAAAGCCTGGAGATTAAACTGGATTTTCTATTTAATTAGTAAATATACATTCAAATTCTATTTTCAGTTACTCTAAACTTTCCTCAGTATACATGAGAAAGTGTGGTCAATTAAAATTCCCGTTTACTACATCATTAAAAGCCTGTGAAGCCAAATTTCAAATGTATTCTGCTGTATGATTCATATATCAGAGTGGCACAGTCCCTTTATGATTCTTTTTTTTTTAATTATAGTCAAATATTTGCTAGACGTTCAGCATAAATAGGATCCCTCAAGCTAAAATTATGTGTATACATGCTGCATATGACTAAAAGAAGGGGGTAAAAGAAAGTAGCAAAAGAATAGGATTATAGATAACAAATACTAGAGAAATTTAGGAGAATTAATGTTCTATAGAACCCATAACAATCTTTTCTGATGGATTTTTGTTTTTGTTTTGTTGCATTTACCCTCTGTCCTCTAAATTACATTTCTGTAGCTTCATGCACTATTCATTTTTGTTTGCTTGTTTTCTCATTTGGTTCTTGTTTGTTTGTTGCTTTTCGTTTAAGCTGGTTGAAAAACCTCAGCCTTCACGTACAGTTACCCTTTACATAGATATTCAGCTGTCTGGTATTCAGATCAGATTAATTAACTTCAATTTCTTGCAAACTTGCAAATGTGCATTATTATACTTTAATAACTTTGTACAGGGCTTAATTCCTCCATGTTCATACAAATCCTCTATTAAAAGCATGTAATATTGCAGGATTATTTTATGACATTAGAAATTAGATAAAACTCTAATAATCTGAAAGGAAATATCCTTTGTAAAACATGCAGCATCTTTCAGTATCTTCAAACAATATTCAAAAACAAAGTCCCTGCATTTAAAACTATCCAAACTCACTGGTTCTCTCCAAGAGGAATCTGCTCTACAGAGGCCTTAAATGCTGATGCAGCTCAGATGTTGACTCTTAGCCTCATGCTCTAGACCCAAATCAATCCCTTGCCTTGAAGGTCTTAAATTTACCTGTCCCTCCCAGAATTCTTAGTTCATGCTTACATAGCGCGCGTGCTGCAAGTTAAAAAAATGCCATTATATTCTTGAGGGGAGACTTGGATCCATACAATAACTGTGTAAACTGAAAATACCCACAGTTGATGATACATATATTTTTCAGAAGTTCTTAAGTTTTAGAACCATACTGCAAGATCTCACAGAAGATTGCAACTAAACAAATCAGTATATCCTGATTTACAGCAATTGAGGATTAAAGCTCACCACTGACCATTTAATTGTGCAAAGCACTTATGTTACATGCCTAGGAGAAACAAAATGTCAGAGCCTTGGGAGGCACAATGAGTAAAGGTGGATTAAGAAACAACTCCAAAGACAACTACTTCTCCAGTAAAATGTTTCAACGAGAGAGACAGAGGTGAAAAAAATGTTAGAAAAATGTTACACAGAAAATTTTCACATGATTTGGTAATGGTCTAGATGTCAAAAAAAATGCAAAAGTTGAGCAGGGTGAAGTTAGGATTGCACAGCTTATGAAAACTTCTGCTCAGTAACACTGCATATGAAAATATGCAGAGGGAAAAGATGAAAATAAGAATCCATGATATTGTAAATAGCTTCACAAGCTAAAGAAAGAGTCCTGTATAAAAATAAGGAATTATTCTACAAGTTTAAGAAATGCAGTTTGATCAGATCTTGATATTGGAGAAAAATGCAAATAAATTTTGCATAAATTGACATGGATGTTGTGTAAAAAGTCTGGAGTCGGTATTGCTGTTGTCAAACAAGATATGATCAAAGAGTAGACTAATTTCAAAATAGGGGTGGGCAAGTTAATTTTAACATGAAAGTCTACTCTCATTTCTAGATTCTTATGTGCCTCTTCATGTTCCCTAATGCCCGATTTCAGTAGGTCTGTGTTCATAGAATAAGATTCTATTGTTTTGAATACAGCGGGCTGAAGTGAATTATATGCAAAAGCATAATCTTATCCTTTTATTTTAATATGACAAATTAAGAATTTGGGTTTGGTTGCATTAAAATCACTGGATTGACACAATATTACATGCATATGGTGTGAAATCTTGGCCCTATTAAGGGCCAAGTCTCACTATGGGCCAAGTCTCATTATAAAAAGGAAACAGGTAGAATATTACTACTTTAAATTTAGACATTTGATAAAATTTATATTTTCCATTTGTATTTTTAAAATTAGAAGCCACATTCTTTTCCTTCAATCCAAGGAAAGTGAAAAAAAAAAAAAAACTGAGCTGCTTTATCAAATGAGGTAATACATCGAGCAACTGAGAAACTTATTTTAATTAGAAGTCAGTGAGAGGTCTTACAACAACTTTAACAAGCTTTGAATTAGACACCAATGTTGATTCTTCATTTTTTAAAGGAATTAGTAGTAACTATAAAATCCTGGACTTGTTATTTACTTGTCCAGGCTTTTGTTTATCTTGTCATTGTCAACTTCTAACAAAACAAACAAACAAACAAAAGTTGTTTATAAACACAAAAAGAAAATCAATCTACTATTTCTTATTACTAAAACAATTCAGTAACTGAAGTCACTAATACATCAGCTGAGAAGTGTGTCTGTAATGCTGGAACTATATCTTAATTTGTGAGTATAAATATTCAACTTTGTGTGGGGTGGAAGAAGCAGAAATTCTTATCCGAATTTTATTTAAAATTCTACACTTGTAAGCTACCTATTACCACTAATTTTATTTCTTTCACATCTATATGTCATTCCAGTGTTTACCAGAACAACACAAGTAATCATTACCAAAAGAAAGGAGAAAAAAAAAATATATATATATTCATAGCTGTTCTATCCCTACCAATTTTAAGCTCATGTAAGGTATGGTAAAGCCATATATCAGCTCCTACTGTGCAATGGTTGTTTTCTACAGTTTGACTATATGATGAAAGAAATTAGTTGACATGCACTTACCGTATTAAGCCCTGGCACCTGCATTGCAGACACTAATCAAAGTGCTCCTTCAGAAGGGTGAAAGAATCACCATTTGTAACGCAATAATTAGGCTGGGTAGAAGGGCCTGAAAAGTAAATCAATCTCGTCTGCTCTCTAAATCTGACACAATTCTCCAGGCAGATTGTTAACATAATGAGACAGAAGTCTACAAGAGGTCCCATAAAAGACCTATTTTTTTATATTTTTCTCCTTTTTTCCTTTATATTTGCAGTGTTACTTAGGACATAATTACAGACAATCCCACCCCAAGTCACAGATATAAAAGCAGCCATTTTTAAGAAACACGTCAAAAATAAGATGCCTGAACAAACAGGGTAGGTAACACAGAGGCAGGCTGACTCTATTTTGTTTAATTGGTTGAAGATTATTTTAACCTAATCCCTACTAAAATTATCATGATAGTGTCTTACAGGAAAAAATAGTTAACTCATATAACATGGCAAGAAAATAATCTCAGCGAAATTCTCTTCTCATATTGGGCAAATGAAGAACAATTCCACTAAAATCAATGTCACTATTTCAGCTGTGTGAGAAAAGAATCATGTCACATGTGATCACTGTGACTTTTAAAAAGGAAACCAGTAGCAGAGTAACAGCACTGATGGAAAAGTTTTAAACAGACAAGTTTTCCTCATACGGCCTTTCAAATTCTAAGAGCGTAATCTGACTTAATGGCCCAAACCAGTAATTTAATTTTCTTTGATAAGACAGTTGTACCACATTTAATGCTTTGTAATACTAAATGCCTAGAGGCCTTTGCCATAGACAAACCCTGTGTATGTTAAAAAAGTATAAAAATAAAAGCAATAATCTCTTTATGCTGCAAGGCCTGAATAGGAAAAGTAAACACATATTTGTGTATCCTAACAAAATGCATGGGATAATCTTCTTTCATAACCAAATACACACTATTCATTTTTTTCCATCAGCTACTATTATTTAATTTAAATCCTTCCATCTAATTGTTGCAATCATGCAGCTCTGTAGCACAGTATTGACATATTGTTATAGTAACAGACCATAAGCTTTGTACTGAATTTTTCAGTCATCAGCTCTGAGGGTTTTTTTTTTAAGGCTTGCTCTGTAAGCCTGTAAACTTTTATTGGCCTGACTGTAGCTCTAGTTTACTTGATTTAGCTATGGCAGCATTTGATGAGGTAGCTATGGATAATTTGTGCGGCCTCACAATGGATAATTGAGGGTGGCCTCACAATGACATTTCCCAGCTCCCTCAGCACTCATGGGTGCACCCCATCAGGTCCCATGGACTTGTGTTCATCCAATTTTGTTTAAATGTTGCCCAGCCTGGTCCTATTCTACCAAGACTAAGTCGTCATTGCTCCAGGCTTCCTCCTGGTTTCAGGGACTTGGTATTCCTGAGGGCTGGTCTTACCAGTAAAACCTGAGGGGAAGAAAATATTGAGTATCTTGGCTTCTTCTAAGTCTTTTGTCACCAGATGCTTCCATGATTTAATACTGGGACCACATTTTCCCTAGCCTTCTTTTTGATGATGAAACCTGGATAGACAGAGCTTTGCTAGGACAGCATAGATGCTATAAGACTATGTTAAGTCAACTTTTAAGATTATTCTTCATGTAAAAAGAGTGAAGTTTCTCCCTTACAACAGCATTATTAATTGATTTATCTAGAAGCCCAATGAATATCCAATTGCTTTGATACTACTTAGAGCATTTATCAGAACATCCACTCACTATATTAATAGTAACAGCAAATTTGAAAATGTGCTTTAGCTATTTTACTATTTCCTTGATGAAGATAATGTACATTTTGGGAATGGAAAGGGAATCAACTTTTCTTGAGTTTTCTGATGGACATTTTATATTTTTCAGAAGCTAGATAAGATCGGTGTCATATGAAACTGTAAAATGTTTAAAATTATGTTTAAAAAATATTATGCATTTTTCATGTTTTAATAATTTGTTCATGGCTTTCTTATGGAAAAATACATTTTTTCTCTCAAAGGTATTAACTGATGAAAATATTATGCTGTTTGTTGACAGATTTATTTACAAATAAGTTGATTTTTTTTCACAGAAAGCCTGTACCAACTAATTGTTTTATTTTTTTTCTAGTTAGCCATAATCTTCACTATAGCACACAGCTGTATTATAGTAAGATAGAACCTGACATTTCAAACTGTATGCGGGAAACATAATCGTCAAGAACAGACATTTTCTGATGCTGTTTTTTTTTCTGTAGGTTTCCAAATATATCCATACAATTGTGTGCGTGTAACATTCATGTTTTATTGAATGGCTAAATGGATGCAAGTTTGTCAGTTATGCTGAGTCTGTGTTTATGTAAGATAATATGCAGAAGGTAAGTACAGAGCAATCATCATTAAAAATCTTTTACCTTTTGTAAGAATTATAAGATGAATTATCAGGGAAGACAATATTTCTAGTTTATTTGTTGAAGAAAGAAATGAAGATCATTTTGATGGAAATGACACAAACATAAAAAGATTATTAACAAAACAAAACAGCAACCATAACTCATCATACACTTCTAGAAGAGCACCAGCCTCTCCCTTTTGGATGGCTGACAGATTAGGGATCTAAGCATGTTAACGAGAGTGCATTTCTCATTAGAAATTTCTAGAATGTAATTAAAGTAAAAATCTCTTCCTGGTGCTGCCGCTGCACTCTTATCTGCAGTGCAGATCTTTATTGCACTTTTCATGCTCCTCTGTGTACAGACTTTGCAGTTTATGCAATATTTGCAATTTGTACAAGAACATCCTCAACTATTGCTGCTAGTATTGAACAAACCCCAAATTCACAGATACACAGAGCCACAGTAGCTAAACACTGGAATCTAGTCAGCAGTCTAAATACTTCTCAACATCTCAGATGCAATTTAATTTTCTTGCCCTTAGAATGACAAATAGATATTTACTCATCTTGCAAAAGAAGAGGAGAGGTGCAAATCTGTAAAGGAATCCTGCATGCCTGTGTGTGCAGGGGGTTGGATTAGATGATCCCTGGAGGTCCCGTCCAACCTTAAGGATTCTATGATTCTATGCCTGGCACTGGCTTGCTGCTCTTGCAGCCACCAAGAATAGTGAGGGTTCTAAAAGCTGTGGGTAGAAGCAACTTGACATCTGCCACACACCCCTTTTGATGTGCAAACAAGTCCTCTATCCCCAGCAGCTACAGCCAGCCTTGTTTCCAAAGTCTTACATAGCCCATACTAGCACAGCCATAGACATTTTACTGTTCCCAATAGCATGTGCGATTTTGCAGAGCAACAGGAGCAGGAGTATTTTATAGTATTTTTATTTTTTCCCTAACCACAATTAGAAGAGGCTCAACAAATATTTAAGAAAAGAAGGCAACCATGTATATTGTCATGACTTGAAAGATAAAGTTGCAGATCTTTCTGACACTCCTGATTCAGTAATCTTACTTTCTCCTAGATAAGTCAAGAGAGGGCTGATGTTACAAAAGTTGACTAAAAACATTAATGGGATATGTCCATTTTAATTGTTTCAGACTAGCAATTTCCCCTGTAGCCTGAAGGGCTTTGAGAGTACAAAAAATCAATTTAGAGGCTAAATTCTGTCTCTCATCTTCAGTACCTGTTAATACAGAATATCTTCCCTGGCAGTAGTCTAGCTATTCATGATTTACATTTATGCAACTAACTGAACATAGATAGCTGAAAAATTCTTTTCAATCAATTTGAAAAAAAAGAAAAAGAAAAAAGAAAAAGCCCTATCTAGTACTGTTCAAGGCCAAAGACATTTCAAATGTGAGACTTATTTATTTATTTATTTTTCACTGAAAATATGGCCCTGAAATAATATGGGCCCTGGAAAACATAGCCCTGAATTCAGATCCGTTTTATTACAGGTGGTCATTTTTGGTCATCTACCAGTCAAGTGGCTCTGCAACTAGTCCATAAAACCATAAAGAGCATGTTCAGATTAAAAAGAACTACAAGAACACTTTGGCACGTACTAACAATTGTAAGGCAACTGCAAAGCTCAGTGACTTAAACCACTCATGAGAATTGAATTAATTCAATTCCATT
>NW_010587943.1:62134-105624 GCF_000705375.1 Tinamus guttatus
AAACCCGCTTGGACGCAGTCCTGTGCCACGTGCTCTAGGTGACCCTGCGTGTGCAGGGGGTTGGACTAGATGACCTCTAGAGGTCCCTTCCAACCTTAAGCATTCTATGATTCTATGATTTATATAGGAAATCCACACAATATTTGAAACATCGATATCATTTAGAGAGGATGTAGGCCTTTACATGCTTATAACCCTAAAAAAGAGAAATGATTAAAATTAAATGTAAAAAATCTGAGATTAAGCTATCTGAAATGAGAAATAAATTGGAAGACCCTAATAATGCATACCTGGGAAAAGAACATGGAAGAGATCAATCATAAAAAGTCAGTGAAGGCTTGCAGGACTCCCCTAAATTCTAAGTACACTTAATGGGGACTTCAATTTTTCTGTATCCATGAGGGTAAAGGAGTCCAGCTCAATCCAAATTTAATACTGTGATATTTAAAACTGTTATTTTAAATTAATGCCTGTACTGTACTATGTAAATAAAAACACTTCCTTTCTACTGTCAATAAGTATAGGACCCTGAACAAACATATATATATGTATCTATATATATACACAAACATATATATATCATAAATCAGGCCTATCAATAGAATACTGTTTTACTTGCAATGTGTTTAACAATCTTTACAGTTCTCACTTATATGTATTTCTGGTATGAAATGTCTGAAGTTATTACAGAAAGCTGACTGCAATATTTGTTCTTATTGATTATTTCAGGAGTTGGAATAGACACTTAACCTCTGCTTGTGAACAGCCATCTCTGACTGAGATTTGAATCAAACTAACAAAGCAACACTTCTACTTCATCTTTCTACCTGTTTCTTAGTTCTCAATTTTATGATCCCTTTCCAGCTCATGAAACAACTATTTATTTATTTATTTATTTTAATAATAACATCTTTCATGGATTATAGCCATGATAAAAATCCTCATTCATGAATTGTAATTTTATTGTTTAGCCAATTATAGTTCTGAAGTATTAACGCAAGAATAAAACTTGAGCTGTCTTAAATGGAAAATCAGAGCTAACTTTAACTTCAGATTGGTTTGGTTTTGCTTATTTCTCTAAGACTTACTTGCTTTTCAATCTTATTTTATGTTCTTCATCCAAAACTGATTGTTATTACACTGATGAATGACATGGAGTCTCTAAGATAATATCTTGTGTAAATACTGGCTGGTTTTAGTGTAAAAGTTTTTGATCCAGAGTCCAGATAACTGTCCAGAAAACAGACTGGCAAACAGATTAGAGAAAATGTCTGTTCACCCTTAGGGCAAATTAATTATTCTTTCTGTGTAGAAAACCTTTGCTTTGTTCTTACTTAGGTTTAAATCTTCACAGCTTTAAATCATTGCTGGGGTAGATGTGCCAAACAGCCTGCTCTCAGCAAGCCAGGAAGGCTTCAAAACTGCTTATTTTGCAACCTCCTCTTCCTCTCCCTTCTCCTGCTCCAAACTGACCATTCTTTTACAGTGTATTGTCAGCTAACTCTGCATTTCCCATGCGTTATTCACGAAGGTCTCATATTCTGATCTTAAGCAGTGAAATCCACCATTCACTTTTTTTACAATTTAGGTGGCAGCAGTGTTGCATATCTCACTACAAACACAAATGGGAATAAAACTCCACCTGTAATACATCAAATGCAAGTATTATCCAGTTTTCCAAAGTCTGTTGTTTTTATTTTTACAAATGCAATGCATCATGTTTTATTGTAATGTTCACTAGTATACTGCTAGTATTATTCTGTCCTTTAGTTTAAACTAAGAGGTTTATCAGAATGCTGTTGACTCCACACTAACGAACATTAACCTTTAACTAAAGTGGTTTTACAGACACAGCTCTCAAGCTCACCTCCTTGAGATAACTTGAACATGGTTATTGTTACTTTTGCTATTATGCCAACTATATCAGATGCTCAAGGACAAACATACATACAAACAAGGAAAAACAGTTCATCTTGTTCCTATCATTGTTAGCAGAAGCCAAGAATCAGTAGATTAGAAAACATCTAAGTAGAGCCATTTAAAACACCCAGATTTGTCCTCCTAAGCTTCCTGCATAGTCAGTAATGATAGGTAGGTATCCCCAGAAGTCCATACAAATCTCGGTCACTCTCTGACCACTGAAACTCAGAATGACTGAGTCCCAATTTTGACAGTTTCAGTTAAATGCTTCTTATTAATGCTTCTTATTCTTATTAATGCTTCAGTTAAATGCTTCTATTAATTTTGACAGTTTCAGTTAAATGCTTCTTATTAAGTGACCCGAGTTTGGGCCCCAAGTGTCCTTTTTACCTTCTGGAAGCTCCCACCTTTTTAAAAGTTTGTGCACGTGTATGTGTATTTAGTCCTTACACTTATTCAGGAGATAATAAAGTGTCTACTTACAAGAAGAAATAAAAAATCTATTTCTCACAGAGAATCCTTTCATGTACAATGTTACATAAGTCTATCAGTACTTCTACTTGTACATCAGGGGAAACAGAACAGCACAGTTTTCATTTTACTCCTTAAGATCAAGTGCGATTTTGGAAAGGTTACCTGGGAAAGGGAAAATGCTTTGATTGTTTCTCATGTCCTACTCTATTCTTTTTTCAATCCATCTGTGCCTGTCCATCTGAAAAAAAACCCTTGCACAAACTATGAAGAAAAAAAACAACACTCTATAAAACTAAGAGAATAATTAGCATTTAGATATAGTTTATCCTTTACAAGGACTATGTTTGGTCATTACCTTAATTACATGGTCTCACCACAAATGAAGATATAAGATTCAGATAAAGGTCTCTGCTGCCATCAAAGACTGAACCCTTTCAAAGATGTTATCACTAACGATGTTAATACCAGGCCTAACCATGTTATTACCTGCACAATAATGTTGACCAAATCGGCTTGGAAGAGTCTGGTATTTTAAAACTGCACCTTTATAAATGCTAACTGCACAAGAGTCACCCAGAAGCCTTAAATGTACATGAGTAGGTTATCTATGCTTTCAGAAAAAACAGGCAAAGGCAAAGAGGTCCTTTTCTTTTTTTTCTTTTGTCTTTAAGATATATTGGCAGAGTGGCTTCTTATTTTAATATTAGGAAGAAGAATCTGTAAAATATTCAAAAAGATAATTTCCTTCTATACAAGACAATAGTTAAGAGGGTAAGAGGGATACAATTAACTCTCAAGCCTCAAGAGGTTAACAAATTAAAATTATGTAATTTTTCCCATTTACACAGCCACAGTACTACTGTCGATTTTTTCTTTTTGAGAGAGGGATTTTTGGGGTAGTTATTTTCACATTGGTTTTAAATGAGACTGAGGAACTCCAAAATGCTAACTTCCTAAAACTATGATCAAATACGGATGTGGTTCTATATGCCATTTAATTTATGTTTTTATAGGGTAGTCGCTAAGCTTGCAATTATAAAAATTCATTGACTATTATTGAAGTCACAATTACTTCAACATTTCTTGTAGTAATGAAGTGAAAAATCACTTACAGGGATCAGAGAATTTCATTCATTCATTGCATACATAAATAACTGCTATCTAAAACTGAAAAAAAAAGTATGATCGCAGAACTAGAAAATATTTTAGAGCTTTTTTACCATCTAAATTCAGGTCTGGTTGATGAAACAGTAACTTGTTTCATCTGGCCTGAGAATCCAGCAGAACTGAATTATAAAATTCATACTGCAAATGCATTAGAAAACTTACACTGCATTTCTTTCAACTTTAAAAATCTTTGCTCGTGCCAAGGAGGGTCCATTTGCTACTCCAAGCAACTCTCCTGGAAACATTCACTCAAAACTTTCTGAATAATTAAGGTCCTTATGCACAGTCCTGTTTTACTTTAAGCAGTTGAAGTTAAATATAGGTGTATGACTCATATTACATTATGCCTATTCTTCTAAAACAAGGACATAATGTACCCTCTAGATAATCCCTTTAATTTTGGTTTAAATCCCACTTCTACAGAATAATGAAGATTGTAAAAAAAAAAAAAAAAAAAAAAAAAAAACATTTGAATGAACCCCCAAATCAATTTCAGAAGGTTTAAATAGAATTCGCATCATACTTTAAAAATGAGGAAGGGGCAATATGGAGAGCAGTGAAAGAAAATTAGAAGTTAAATGTTAGAATTTAAATGGCAAACCTAACATCAGCTGCACCAGTACTGTACGTAATAGGATCAGGAAGAGGCCTCTGTATCCAAAAGTTGCTTCTTTTTTCCTACTCCAATGAGGAGCCTAATAACATAAACTAAATATGGCATAACCTTGTCCTACTTTTAATGATCTATTGGTAGGTAAGCATATTTCTTTTATGACATTGCTGCCAATTCATCATTAAACCCATTTTTTTTTTCAAGTTTCTGGAACAAAATCTACTAATATTTTCTACAGTGAAATACTTTATACTTTCATTATGGCAATATTCAGAGGTCTATGTAACAAAGGTCTTAAAATCTGTTACTGGTTTTCATTGCTTGGAAGCATAAGTATGAAAGGGACACAGTATGGCTGATTGCCAAGGAAGCAGTTCAGCCTTACCTATAATTATGCAATCATGCAAATCTCCTTTGGATGTACAGACTCCTTTTTTTATCCACTCCAAAGACTTCTGGGTAACTTCCACCACTCTCAGACCACTGTTTTGGCATGGTCTTAATCATTTGATGTCAATTTCTTTCCACTGACTACAAGAGGAGCTAAACGTCCAGCTTGCACTTTGGCAATAATTCTGAGGCAACTGTGTTGCGGGAGATAATCCCTACTCAAGATACTCTGAAGCAACCATTTCTAGAGAACTAATATCTTCTCTTTGCCAGAGCAAAGCTAATGAAAACTCAACTTTGTAAAGTGTAGTTTTTGTTTTTGTTTTTTAATTTTGTTAATGTATGCTTTGCTTTAACCACTTTTTCTACAGTAATATTTGATTTAAACCATACCACAAAGCTAGTTTCACAGCCTGCCAAAGGAAAAACACAACTAAGCATGAACACAGAGTTTGGAAAGCTTATTAGGATTTTAAGTCTATCTTCATGGAAAATTGTTGAACAGGCCATTCTGTAGTTTACTGTATTTCCCTTTTTTTTGTTTGATTTTGACCTTTTGAGACCTAGATCATTCATTACTTCAACTTGTTTAGGATCATCTGGTTAATGGATTCATTCTAGACATAGATCATTCATTACTTCAACTTGTTTAGCACCAGAATGACTGCACTTCAAACAATAAGTGGCATAAATGATGAAAGGATAACATCTATTTATTTTGCTACAGAATTAAAATGAAACTATTTTAAAATGTAAACAGCGCAAGCATGGCACTTTCAAATCAGAACTCAGAAAAAAAAAAGATCTCCCATTTAACAGACTACAGCATATTATCTCGTATCATAGGAGTGAAGAATAATTTCACAGTCCACCAAAGCAATGAGAAACTGCAGTGAAAATATGAAAATTAGCAATAAAACACCAGGGTATTTGGCTATAGCATTAAAAAAAAAATGAATAAATTTTCACTTTGTATCTGTGAACACCCAGGAACTATCTTTAACTAATACACATTGAAGTCCCATGTAATGAGAAAAAATATATATGCATTTTGGGCAATTGTAGCAATGATTTCCTTCAGTGGTTTCCTTCTGTTTACTCTAGATTTTTGTCATGTATGATACCTAAAAATATAAAGTTACATTAAAAAGTAGGTGTGCTGAAAATACATTTGTTAATGTATTAAAATCTAACATGCACATGCAGAAAGGCAGTCTCTTCAGTGCAGCCTTCTCAAGAAGTGATCAGTATGAAAGACCTGATCCTCTGTGGCATTTTACCTTGAGTAATCATTTACACTTCTGCAAAGGCAATGTAAATCACCACTAAATCAGATTATCCACTCAAATAAGACAGCAGTGGGAGGAGATTCTCAGCTGCTATAAATTATTATAGTTTCTGTGAAGCCTGTGACAATTCATAGCAGCAGCAGATCTGTTCCTGAGACTATTTCTTCCGCTTTGCACAGGTGTACATAATTTTGCATGGCAGAGGAAAAATCCAACAGGAATCAAACAGATTTTGATTGGCAGCACCAGAATCTCATAGAAAGACTGCCAGAACTGCTGGCTGTGTTATTAAACACATGTGACTGTAGAGCGATTTTGCAGGTGAAGAGCGAGTTGATAGGTGTTCCCGAAGGGTCCAATACCCTGTCAAATGCTAAATATCTTTTTGAGAAATATTAAATAGTCTTGATTACGACTCTTACCAGAAAGAAATAAATGTTTGTTAGAAAGGGATAAAATACATCCTTGAAAAGCAATTTCTCTAGTGAACAATGAAAATTTTCTATCTAATAGTTCTCCATGTATTTCATCAAGTTACTTGTCTGCTGACATAATAACTTATGTAATCTTCTGATGTCATTAAGTCTACTTTTGGCCCTGCAGCCTGAGAGTCATCAAGAAGTGAAATGAATTACTCATTTTGAGATGATCAAATTAAAACCTCATTGTAGTATCATCAACAGCCCCCCTCATGACACTAGGACAAAATATTCCTAGAATCTACAACTTTATACTGTCTTCATTAGAGTTTACATAGGATGAATAGAAAGGCTTTATTCCTTTTTTTTTTTTTTTTTTAATATAAAGCTGCATTTTTCCTACGTAGTATCACTTTTAATGAAACAATGAATGACTGATTACTTATTTTCCTTCATGGGTCTCCAGACTGTGTATTAGCTATGTTAAGCAATTTAACTTGAAACAAATTGAGCTGAAATCTAGTTCATAAATGATATTGATCATCAAATGATACCAATGCATTTGATATCAGAAGATTATATTTGTTTTATCAAAGGAAAGGAAAAATGTATGAGGCATTTAGCATTTGCTTACTTTTCAAACTAGAGAATAAATAATTTAGTGGTGATAAGATTTAATTTCACAACACATTGGAACAATATGCAATTTTACAATCTGTTTATAATCTGTTAAGTACAATAATTGTTAACTCTGTATGTAATGCCATGCTAAGGCAGGTTCTTTAACTTAGTGTACTGTCATAACTGGTCTCTTTCCTCATTTGGATTTCTATTATACCATTAAATATCATAACACTTAGAATAAGCCTGTTTTGCCTCTATTTTGTTTTCCCCCACAATAAGCAGAAAATCATTTTTGGCCTTCCTGAGGCCTCTACCAAGTAATTTAATCATAAATAAATTATGGCAAAATAAACAAATGTAATAAATGCAACTATAGACAGTGTCTGGATCAATATGAACATTACCATCTGCTTTCATGGTTTTTTAACTCAAAGAAAAACCCTGCCACTCACACAGAAAATACTTGAGCTTCCACTCCACCAGCGTCTTCTCATTAAGAAATTGTCACACAATGTGATGAGAAGAATTTTCTCAGAAGTTCAAAGGAAAATCGTACAGCATCATCCTGTCATGCTCATACATCCTAAGACAAAGTTTTTCACTTTAAAAACACAATGAGGCTTTAAGTGTCATTATGATGAAAACATAAGCGAGAAATACAATAGAAGAGAAGCTTTTTGTATGCTTCTTAATCGGTGAATTTTAATTAAAATAATTATTTTTTAAAAAATCAAATTGTTCTTGAAACAGTATTTGCCCCTCTCTCTCAAACCACCTGTTCCCTTTTAAGTTATTTTCAGTTGAAAATATTATATTCTCCTAAAACTGCTGTTTCATATCTTCTTCAAAATCTGGTAATAGAGGCCTTCAAATTTTCCAGTTGCCTTTTTTTTTATATCTTTAGAACAAGCTTATTTCTATCTCTTTCTATATCCTTGATAATGTATTTCCTCCCAGCTTTTAAAATTCTGAATTTCCCTCTTCTATATAACTTTGAGTCTAAAAGGATGTGGAAGCTCACTGCTCTACCAAACAAAATCAGTGTTTGAAACAGAGTTTCTACTCAAATTACACAGGATATGAAAGACTTGCATAATTCACTTATATCCTGAAATAAGACATGAAACTTTTCCATACACTAGTGTATGGAAAAGTGTCCTAGTACACTCCCTAGGTGTATTATCATTCCTTGAGTTTGTTTATAATCCTCCACTGATCTTGCAAAAGGCAGAGTTCAAAGACAATTTTGATCTTTTCTAAATACTCAACCAAGCCAAAAAAATAACCAATTAAATAAAACTAGATAGCTAGAGGTAAATAGCTCTTTTCTGCAAGAGGAAGTTTAAGTTTGCTGAACCTCGGAAGCTTTTAAAATATACAAAAGTATACGAAATATAGAGCAAGAGTTTTATTTTCCCTATTTGAGACATCTATGTACCAAACACAAAAATGTAACTACCAAGAGTATAACCCAATAAGTGAAAATAGGTGTGAGGAAAAGAGAAAATTCTTTTTAAAAGTCAGTCAACTAAGTGTGATCTGTCAACAGCTGATAGATTCATGCCAACTTCCAATGCATTTCCTAGATTCAATTTTGTTTATTTTGCCATGATCCATATCAAAGAGCTATTTTAAGCTATTTAAGCCATTTTAAGAAATAGTTCAGGATAGAGAAACCTCAAATTTCATAGATGCACTGACAGTTGGAGGCTGAGAAGGGCAAGTACTGTCTAGAAAAAAAAGATGAGGAGCTTAACAATCAAAGTCCTAAGTGAGAAAACACCTCTGTTACTATATTTTTCGCCTATTTTTTGAATTTTGTTAAATATCAAGCCAAAATCTATTTGGGATGTTCCTAAAACTGTAAGATACAAGAAAAGTTAAAAGCAAGAGCTTTGGTAAACATTGAAAAAAAAATGGCTGTTATGTAAATGTTAAAAATCCCTCTTGTTTTCCATGTAAAAATATATCATTCCAACCACAAAGCATCCCTGACAAAAGCACTTTGTTGATTAATAAGAATTACATGAAACACCAAAGTTGTGATCTGCTCATCTGAACAACTGGAGAGAATATGATACTATAATTGCATTAGTATTCTGCATTGCAGTTTTAAAGGAGTAAAAATTGATTTTATTTCAAGAATTCTTTGCAGTATAAATCTCTAGTGACTTTGACAAACACAGGTTTGGCTCTTTTTCCTTTTGTTTTGAGCTTCTCTATGTTCTTAAGTAGACTCTTACAGTCCTGACAAGTTTGTGACATGAACCCAGTGGGAGTATAAGAAATAATCTGCAATATTATGGGTACATGCAAGAAATCACACCTTTATAAATTTGGAGGACACTGTTGTAAAGGCAAAAGAGGGTGCAGTATTTATCTTTAGTCTCTGAGGAACAAAAATATTTTCCAGTATGATGTAACAAAGGTATGCAAACTGCTATAAAATGCGAAAGAATAGGTTTTAAATTATTTGGCCTATCAGAGATGCAAAAGAGGCTTGCCAAAATCACTAGATATCTGTTTCATTGGCCTTTAATTGACTTGGGATTAAGAGTTTGTGGAGATTTGTTTTTTAATATCTTAGAATGCACTTCCAAATGATAACGGGATTCCAAATATTAAGGGATTGCTGATTCCTGTAATCATGAATTCATATCATAACTCCATCATAAATAATATTTTAAGTCTTTGTTGGAATAGAGTTAGTTTTTACCTTTTGGAAGAACTAGAACAAGTTCCATCAAAGATTTTAATCAGGAATAGTATCCATATAAATTGCAAAAAAAAAAAAAAAAAAACAACACTTTTGCGTTTTTCCTACATGCTTTACTTTCCAAAAGCATAAGTTAATACTGTTTTTCTCATTTCCAAAGAATACACTATTTACACTTCTGAGTCTCATACATATCTGAAAATACAATGGTAAAACCTTGTGGAGAGACTTGCAATAGAAAGGTAAACGCCACAGCATTGTAAAGCTACTGCTAGCAATGCCTTGGTGAGATTGGCATAAGAGTACTGTACGGAAGCCCTACCTTTTGTTTTGATTTCCCTCAGATTTCACTAGGCACACTAGATTGGTTGATTAGTTTTGTCTATTCACAATTCCAATTGAACTTCACAAGATATTTGTAACAGAATATGAATGCAAAAGTTTCCTCCAGTAGATTTCCTTTCCCTGGATAGCTCTTTTCTTGATACAATAATACAAAGAAAACTCTCCATCTGGAAGAATGAACCATAAGAAATGGTATTTCCTTTAATGTATCCACTGAAATTTCATTCATAGGCTTGCATTTCCCAGTCTAACTACATGACCAAATACTCAAATTCTTCCATTGCTAAACTTCTATTTTGGCTCATCAATTTGTTTAAAAATAATAGAAGATCCTAAGATTCTTTTCTCATATTGGCTTAAATCTTTTTAAAAGTCCATTGCCTCAGTACTTGTTTATTTGCAGAAAAGTTTTTGGATGTTACTTAATTTTTCTTTTGTTCTGTTTTCCTAGGTTCTATTTCTGGTGTACCAGTAAAAGAATTAATTGGATTCAATTTATCTCCCACCCCATACAGAACAGACCTAAACAGACACTACCATATATGTCTTAACTAGCTCAATATTAATTTACCAGCATTTGCTTATGTATGCTAGGAGAAGTTTTTCAACACTGTGCTTAGGGATATTGCATGAATCTGTAGCACAATTATATATGAATTAGACATATACCTTTTCTCTAATGGCTTATCGGTCTGATTTTGTCAATATTAGCAAGCTAGGAGTGATGTAGAAATAGAAAGAATGTTTTTGAGAAAAGGACCACCAAGAGCTTAGAAGAAACTGCACAACACTGTTCCTTTTAAAAAACAGCAAAAAAGATGCATGCAAAAATCCAGTTCTTTGTTAAAAAAAAAAAAAAAAATCAGAGCCTGCAAAAATAAACCACCCAATAATGTAAAAGCACTGAATTCTGGGAAACTGGGATTCATGGATAGAAAGTGAAAATGTAATCTTCAGCACAGATAATTATTAAGCAATGAGAAAGAACTGGCAAGACTTCTGTAACAAAATTAATGCTGATAAATGCATCATCAGTTTAGAAGTACAAGTGGGATTCAGGATAAAAAAAGAACCATGTCCTATACTGACAGAATATAATACCATATGTTGAAAAGACCACTATTAATAGACCAGTCTTTGCTGCAAGCTGGAGGAATGCAGCTTAACTTAAATAAACTATGAGATTAATAGGTTTAACTGCTGCATGTAATCTTTATTAGAGAAATTAGTCTTAATTATTTGTAAAAGGAAAGACATGTTTGAACACAATCTATTGAAATCAAGTAAAAAATTCTTGATT
Organism: Tinamus guttatus; assembly: GCF_000705375.1. The sequence continues at coordinate 73,392 of NW_010587943.1, forward strand.
TAGGCCAAATGATCTTTTCTGATTATCCTTCATCTTTTTACCTGCTGAGGTGTCTCTCTCTTCTTTCTCACAATCTCATTATTTTTGTAGAGAGTTTGTTTTTTGTGATCATTCAGTCACTTGGGAAAGTTTTCCTCCACGTCTTGACAAGTCTGCCCTATTAACTTTCTTGCTGTTCAGACTTGATCTACCTTCTCTGAAAAATAATGAGCTGCTACACTGGGAATGTTTGAGGTCTTTCTGCCTCTGCAATTACATAGTTTTTTACCGGTGTTAATCAACCAAAGGAAATATTTATTTCTTACATTTACTAATCACTTATAAACATGATTTAAATCTCCAGAATAGGTTCTTTAAAATCATATCCAAACAGATGTTTCATGCTAATGCAGAATATTCTGTGGCAGGTATCAGTAACAAGAAGATAACATAAATCCTGTTAAAATTGAGTTAATTTTTGGTTCCAAGCTTTGTAACCTGGAAGACTACTGTTAATACAACAGCATTTGGTTACCAGTCTTGGACACAGCATATCTGAAAACAGTTTATATCTGCCATTACAAATTGAGTTCTGCTCTGTCCATGAGGAATATTCAGGAATTTTGCAGCAACACATCACTATTTTATAATTCTTCAGCCGATACTGCACCTATATTGCCACAGCCCTAAGTGAATGAGATGAAAATTCAGCTAAGTATGTCTACAGGAGTCATCCCTTTGACTGAAGTTCAGGCACACTCATAAAAGAATGAGTAACTCTGTGAACTATTTATTAACACGGGCAGGTGCAGTTTCAAGTATGAAAAGAACTCACTGAAAAATATTAATCACTCCTCCCCAGTATTTAAATTAGCTAAAAATATCATGGATTTCTCACCTCGACAGAAAAAAATACTAAAGTAAATTTAGAAGCATGGTTAGTTTGGTGATTCTTTCATGCTCACAGTTTCCTTCAGTCCAACTAAACAATGAAATGTTGACTTTTTTTTTTATCCCAAATCTGTTCCCAAGTTCTATTTTAAAACAAATCTTTGCAGTCTCTTCATTCTCCTTAACTGCAGCAAATCATCGATTTTTTGCAGATATATTTTCCAGTCTCCACAGTCAGCCCACTGTAGTGGAAGTATGTATTTTACTCATAAGAATTGCATTTTTTGCACTCCATTTTTTCACTGTATTTTTAAATATAACACACAAATCTCTGTATTTTCTCATTATTACACTTATGTAATAACTCCATAATTTTGACGTGCTACTTTGCTTTAACAACAAAAAGGGAGGTAGGCCTTTCACATTTTCTGCACTTCAGGCTTTTGCAGGCAAGAGAATTATATCTAAATTAATTAACAGGTCTTCTTAACGCCTATGATTATCTTTTTTTTTTTTTAAAAAAAAGGATGTTTCAGTATTTGAACCTGTTTGTGCACATAACAATAACATAAATGTGTTTAAATTGTGCTATTTTAAATGAAAACACAGTTAAGGAATGCTAAGAAAAATAATTGGATATCTGTAGAAATATATATATATGTGCGTATATATATATATACGTGCATAATAAATACATAGGATTATGCATGCATGTATGTGTACATGAATAATTATAGAATAATCCCTGAATGACATATTCCTCGGTATTCAATGAATTTTTTGGACACCACAGTGTTCCATAGAGAACAGCAAAATCTTTCAAAGGATGCAACCTTTATGGACAGAGGTACTCCAGGAATTAAGACAGCTTTTTGGCCAGAAGGTGTTGCCCTATTTTTCCCTTCTCCTCGCATCCGGAAGAAAACTGCAAAGCCAGCATCTTGTTTAAAATGCAGAGAACATAAGTACCTATTTTATTTTCTTATTTTGCTTTTCTTCATAGTAATAGGTTATTTACAGCACAATTTTTTGTTTTTCTCATCATCTCTAGCAGTATAGTGTGACAGAAGGAATCCTGTTCACAGTCCCCATGATGCCCTTCTGTTGTACCTATATATACCTCGCTTGGCCTTTCAATTTAATCCTGTACTAATGTTTCCTTTCCAACCCTTCTTATTTTAAATGAGCTTGGGAAAAGTTGTTTCTGAAACAGTGATTTAGCTCATTTTCAAGGCCTGGAGGAATAGAGCTAACTGATTTATTGCCCTACGGATGTTGTAATTGTCGCAAAACATGATGTATTCCCAGAACAGTATTATCAATATGCCATTCTGAAAATATGCCTTGAGCATTCCACTGAAATTAATGAAGCATCATTAAATAGCTGCAGTTTTTAAGCATGCTGTATATTCTGACATACAAGGAGTTATTGATAAACTTCAAGAGGTCGAGGGGTAATACTTGTCAAATCAAAAATAAACACAGTAATAGGTTTAAAGGGGTGCTTTTATAAGATCCCAAGTTGCAGCTTTCTAACCTGCACTGTAACTTTGAGAACATGCTGCAGAAAATGAGAAATGGCTGAACTGACCTCAAGCATGCAAGTAATTTAGGAATTAAGAAAACTTAAAAAAGTCATTTCTGTTTTCAAAACAGACAAACAAACAAACAACAAAAAAGGAAGAATAAAAACCCAGTCCTCTTAAAAAATTGTATACGAGATTTTTTAGAGATACATAGAGAGGATCAAGTAGAGGTGATTGTTATTTTCATGAAATTTGTCAAATAAAATTCATAGAAAAGAACAGTAAGATCAGCAAGCAATATCCTCCAATATTCAGATGTAGAAGAAGGCTCCTCTTTAAGCAAAATCTTGAAAATCAAGCCACAAGACATAAACTTTTAAATGAGTTATAATCTATGACCTAATTTGGAAATCTGATTTTACCAAAAGTTGGATGATATCCCTTCACCGTAATGTTAGGTGAGGGCTTGAGTCACACATTAGTCAAACTCATCAGCTGCCCGAAGTGCCACACACTGTTCTGTAATCTGAGCTGGGTATGATCACTTCAGGAGACTCGGCAAGGGAAATCGGGAACAGATTCATGACACAGTAGATTCAGTCATACACTCTGACACAGTTAGGCAGGAGACTCACGGTTACCTTTGGAAATAGAATCTGATTTTCTGATCATGAAAGTGTTCTTGAAATGTTACGCTCTACATATAATTTTGGCTTGTTTAAATTAAGTACCTCTTTTAGGAAGAGTCACAAAATACACACTGGAGCACAGGTTTTATGAAAACAGCTTTGTTATCCTATGTGACACAGCTTTCCCTTAAAACATCCTAACTTTCCTTTAGGAGTCTGTTTTTGGAATTGGATACAAGTAACAATAACAAAAACAAAATACTGTTTATGATTTCCATTTAATCCCTGGGTTTATTTAAGTAATGCTCAGATGGAACATGCTCTAGTTTTCATGCCATCAGGCCAACATTTCATTATATGTCACATTTACAAGGTAGTTACTATCTCCATCTGGCTGGCATTCTAAGCAATATTGAAAGCATTATTAGTTTGTCTTTATTCATGCCAGACAAATTGTACAGAATTTACAGACCGAGATTTTTTGTTTGTTTGTTTCATATAATAGAGCAACAAAACACTTTAAATGGCTGTAGACAACACCAAAAACAGGCATGTGATATGTAAGGAATAATAGATATGAATAAATATTGATGAACATATACACACCTTGGTAAATATTTATATTTACTTTTCTAATTAGACTATTCAGGATAGTTGGATTGTTTTTCCTTTAAAAACATCATAAAAATATATTTAAATGGCCATAACATTTTGGCTTTCCACTGCTTTTCTGAATAGATTGTTCCCTGCCACAGTTTTTAATAAAAAGAAAAAAGAAATCAATCAGCCTTAGTTAACTAGTAAACAGGCATCACCCTTCTGAGAGAGTCAAAAATCTATAGTTTCTGTGTTGATCAGATCCCTAGTGCTACAGGAAGAGAAACTCCAGAGATAAAAATAAATTAAAAATAATAATGAATTGAAACAATAAATGCAAATCATAAATATTTGCAGAAACTATATATTCCCATTCTTTCCATTTTATCAAAAAAAAAAAAAAAAAGAAGAAGGCGGAACAATTTGTTGCATGTAGCCTTATGATACTCCTCTGAGAAAAAGAACAAAACAATCACCTCAGCAGTATTCTTGGGTGTTTTTAAGAACTATTCTTTAGTCGAGATGTCAAATACACCGTATCTTACAATGACAGTATCTATTTTTTAAGAAGCAAACCAGTAATAAACTATCAGCTTCCTCCTATCCAGTAATCAAAGTTTATACCTCCAAGTTTTACCACTATACAATATTATGTCAAAATAGCAATAAAAATTTTTGAAATTTAGAGAAACAACCTTTTTACTCTAAAATAATATTTGGATATACTAACACAGCAACATTATCATTTTATTGTAATTCATTTTTTAATGTCATCAGAAACAAAATAAGATAAAACAAAACCACATAATGTCTTGGCAATTCTTTACTTGCAAGAGGCACATTCAGACTATACTCGTGGTTGGAGTCTAATATCCCACCATGAAATTAGACATGTATGGAATAGGCTTGAAGAAGAACTGACTCATAAGTATCAAAACGGTCCTGAGAAAGTTCTTCAACATTCTCCAAAAAAGCCTTTCACTCTACAAATGAAACATAACAGTGAAAATCTGAATCTTAATATCTAAATGCCTATCTTAATATCTAATGTGTATATATATGTAAGTAATTGCACAAATAATCAAAACCTTCATTGAACATTTTTTTTCCAATTATTTCAAAGCGTGTGTAGAGGGGGGACAGAAAGTACTATTGTTCAGTTATAGACTCTTTACCACTGTTTATTGCATTTAGAAAGCAACCATGTTCCATGCTGATAGGCACCACTATATAGATTTGGGGAGATTACAGTTAATGCTGGCCTGCAACATTAAAAGTCTAAGACTTCGTGAAAAGGAAAGGGGCTTGGTCTATATATTCTCCTGCTCTCAATTAGGTATTCGCTGACTGCCTGACAGCAAAGGGAAGTAACCATCTATCATCTTCAACAGAGAGCCAAAAGGACAAAAGAAATAATAATAAAAAACTTAATAATGTTCTGACAAAAACAGCAGGATGAAGACAGTGTAATTTTGAGATGCAAGAATAATACAAATCTTTGATTTTATGATGGAAAATAGCAGCTTAAGGAGATATTCACATCTGGTATAAAGGAGAATTGTGGACTTTTTAATTTATTCTTGATAGTTCATATATCTCTTGCCTCAGTTTGCAAACAAAATCAACAGCACTGAAGTATGGTCATGACACTACCATTTACTCCCTAAAAGCTTAATTGATGCAGAGCATATGGATCTCCTTACTATGACTTTTCAGATAAGCAAGAATGACATGCGTCCAGCACCATAGCACAATGACAACAACATCTCATATTGAATTAATCACTGCAAAACATGCCTGACTTCAGCAGCTGTTGGGAACAGCAGGGTTGCTTCAGTCAGAATAGAGAGAGACTTCCACCTCCCCAGATAAATGCCTTCAAATCAAACAACGCATACCAACAGTCAACAGTACCCTGCTCTTATGTTAACAGTGATTAATCACGTTGCTGATTGGTACTCAACCATATTCACTTTTGTGCTCGTTGTGGACAAGATCACTGAGCTGCTCATTAAAAAGCTGCACATGAGCTGCAAGAAGAAGGGAAGATGATCCCTGAAGAATTATTATAATCAGTCTGAGGCCTTTTCAGCACTTTATATAAGCTTAATTGAGGTCAGGTGTCAGTGATTCACCACACCACTCCGGAGGCCAATACTGCTTTCCACTCCGCTACTGACAAGACTGTCCAAGTAGCACAGTTCAGTTTTATTGGTGATACATTTGTAGGAACTATAGCACAGGGAAAAAAGGACAGTTGGCTGTACATACTTAATAAATTGCTTGGAAGACCTGCTATATGCAGAAATAGAAAAATTGAAATTATATGGGTATATAGTCACACAGCTGTGCTAACTTGGTAATCCGTAACAAGCAGGTTATTATTTAACCTCTCTTCCATTGCCTGTAATGTTAGACTTCCAAAAATTAGGCAACTGATCTAAATTAGTATTATTTGGTCCAGCTCTATAGATAAAATACACAGATCCTTCGGAGAACTGTTTGCACATGCCCATAGCAAGAATCACTCTCCTGAGATGCTTGGTTTTCTACACTGATTGTACAGACCATGAATGATGGTTTTGACCTCTTAGATGGCTAACTTTTGCAGAAGAAAACAAATTTGTCTAAAAACAAGTTATGATTTCAGACACTGAATTACTTAAAGCTCTTGATAAATCTATTTCTACTGATGATTCTGCACCTGCAGGCTTTGGTCAGATTGTCAAAAACTGACCACATTTTCAGGTGGTACTGGCCTTGAAGTGAGATTGCTGACATCTGTCTTAAATGTCTTAAATTAAATTTGCATAACGCGCTGAAAAGGTCCTTTTTTTTTTTTTTTTAACTGAAATAATTCACTATTCAGCGTACTTCTAAATTCCCTTCTTACCCTCTGTTCACTCACTCTGACCAGCCATGTGTATTGATAACTCCTAAAATCAGATCTACTTGAACTTACCCACTGCTGCAAGAAATCTGTCTTTTCAAAATTGAAACTCCCAATCTATGTATAAGATGGCTGTGGAGGTCACCTCACAAAAGTTTTGCTGTAACTTATTGAAGAGGAGCAAGCAGGAAGTTTAAAAGGCATCTGCTACCTAGCTGCACATCCTTGTGGATTTTGGTCTCTGTAACTCTTGACAGCTGCTTAAGTCATTACCATATCCTCATCAATGTAATCAGTACCCTAAGGCTGCCCTACCTCTCAAATTCACAATCTGCAATGCTGCTCACTTCAGTGCTTTGGGGCATATTAGCAACTTGAGCTTTTTCTGCTTTGATGTGCATGTTCTGTACCACTGACCTCAAAATATGCAGGTCTAATGAATTGGCTTTAATAGTTTTCTTACCCACTTAAATGTTTTTGTTTTAATTGGTTATACTACCATGCGTCCTGAACTACACTGAAAAGTTCACAGCATAGATGCTAATGGTGCCTTTCTAATTACTACATAATGAACAAAGGTCTGTCAGAGCAATTTCAGAGGCTGGAATTCACAATTAGCAACCTCTTTTAATAAAAATCCACCTAAAAACCCCCAGATGTTTACTAGAAATAAAATTATATTTTTAAATATTGTTTAATTTACTTTGAAATATTTGTATAAATTTATCCAGTAACATTAAATTTATATTTTCTCACCTGTAACCTCAACTTTCCACGTTGCCTCTAAAGTGTACTTAACTTTCATGGATCACCACTCTGGGGCTGAACATGGTTTCCTCTTTCGTTTACTAAAGAAAGCACCTGATAACAGAGCGGCAGGGTCATACCATCTACTGGCAAATTTCGCATGCAGGTTTGTGTGGAGCAAAACCCAATGATTTGTGTTAGAAAACTCCAGTGTTCTTTCAAAACAAAACTTTATTTTTTTTCCCCTAGCATTTCCTACTTTATTTCTAGTGAAGGAATTATTTCTAATGGAGATGAAAAGTGGAGCAGCAAGGCCTATTTCATGCCCTATACCACCTGTTCTGTGCAGATCTATGGCACTGTCTAAAATACATGATGTTAACATTTCCATCACTGCTAACCTGAAAGACCTATGGTCATGACAATAAAGTAAAAGCTTAAGATTAGGGCAAAAAAAGATTGGAAGGTCTCCCCATAATGTCCAGAGGCTGAAATAGGCCTGAGCAAGGCCCAGTATTATGGATCTAAATCATAACACCAGCTTTGTGCTTCCTTCAGTCTCCTCATGTTTCATTAGGTGAAACAACTGGGCTGCTTAGCAGAATATTCATCCATCTATGCTGCATGCATTAACTATAATTAAAGCAACACCTAATGTTAGCACAGTAAGTGTGGTTACACACGTAGATGTTCAGTACCAGCAAATGTAAAGTTCACATGAGAAATTAATTTTTGTTTGGCATGTTGGGACACTTCAGTACTGTCTTCATGTACATGTTTATATATCATTTCTCAGCAATGTGATATCATTCTTTTTTTTTTTTTTTTTCCATAAGTGTAGCTACAATAACATTCAATTTGTTGCTACAGTTCCACCTGGCCATAAATATTTTTCTTTCTCAAAATAGTTTTTAGAAAAAAACATTCCCCTGGAAACTAGCAAGTTCTGTTAGCTGCAGAATGTTCAACTAATGCAAGTAGCAGCATCAGTATTTCTAATGACACTGAAAATTAGCCAGAAAAGCAGGTAACTTACAGCTTTCAATAAAATTAACATCATGGCAAGAATATTTTAAACATACATTTGGTTAATAAAATATTTTGGACCGCTAGAAATCAACACTACATTCAGTTCTGTTAAAATGTGCACATATCTAAGTGTACAGCTTCATGCTCAATCTGGATTGGGTTTTAGAATTTAACATCCAGATTGTGCTCATTTACTGAACTTTGACTCACAATGCGGAGAGGTTTGTAATTAAACAAACTGTCTTTCTTTTATATTCAGCTAACCTGTAGGATAAGTTCTGAATTCTAGTACATTCAGTGCAGGACAGAACCAGAGATAGATCAAGTAAAAGACTAAAAATTAATAAAATATATATGCAAGACTTCAGCATCAACTGCCTCATTTTAAAGATGTTGTCCTATTAAGTCACATTTCTTGGTAATGTTGGATGTAGTCTGAATCTACACACTTGCAGAAAGAGAAAATAGCAAACTTGATCACCTAGCTTCTATAAAGAAAAAAAAGGGGGGAGGTGATAGCAAATATGGCTTGGAAGGTTTTTTGCTTGTTTATAGTTTTTTTTTTCCTGTTTTTAAAAAGAAAGCAATTTTGCACAGAGAAGAGCACGTTTCCAGAAAATTACTTACCCTGAATATGTTTTAATTATTTATAGCATCTTGCGGAATATCTTCAAAGCTGCATTAAAGTCACTTTCTCCTGTACAGACAAATGAATTGCTAGAATAACTGCCATCTTTATGGAAGCTGCAAAATAGGAGACCCCTATATCAACGTAAAGGAAGCAGAACAACAAAGTTCTTAAGCTTGAATTTGAAGAATGCGATTACTATAAAGTGAGTGAGTGATACTGCATAGCCCCCATCAAGATTTCCAGTTCTTTTGTCTTATGGGGGAATACTCATGAGAATCTCCTACAGCATATTTCTACACTGCCCCTTAAGAAGACAAACCACAGCTTGCCTCTTGACTGTCCACCACAGTGATCCTTACAGGTAAAGAACAACAATCAAAAAAAAACCCACCAAACAAATTAATTAGATAAGTTCTCAAACTGTGAATTCCAAAGTCTTTTCTCACAATGTTTTCTGTCAGAAGAGTTGATGGGTACCAGTACGGAAATGCCATGGTCACAGCTTCACACAAAACCTAAGGAGCAGAGACAACTGCCCAGACCTAGAGAGCAAGAGGAGGACAGGTACATTTCTTGCCTCTACCCCACTGTTCTCTTTAGTCACTTAGACTAAGTGTCTCTGTATAAACACTACCTGGTAAAGAGTCTCTGCAGAGTCTGAGAACCAAAATACAATGAGATTTGAAGGAGTTTTACACCAATTTCACTGTACTTCAGAACTTACAGAAGAGCTCTTAATAGCCCACCCCAAAGTAATTCAGTGTTTTTATTTGTACTTTTTCTCCTTAAAGAAAAAGACTATATCATTAACTACTCTACCATGAATTACTGTGAAAAGTGTATCAGACTTTCTGCTCTGAATAACAATGATTTCTTATTCCAGTACATGTAATCTAGTATAGTAATTTAGCCAGAATGCATATTTTTGAAAATTAATATAATCTATGAAAACAAATTATGATTTTTCCTTATTTTGTGTGTTATTTTCATTCCTGTATTACTGGATATTGCTTCTTTCCATGAATTTCATATGAACTTCAGATTAGACTATAGATAACTGCACCTTAACATAAAAAAAAAAAAGCTTTAAATAATATCTTAGAATAAAGCAAGTATGCACTGTCTCACTCGGTATATATTTACATTTAATTTTCATGCTTAAAGGACTTGCATTACAGTCTCCGAGCTGAACTTTAATGCAAGCTGTGAGTAGAGAACATCATCTTCATTAAGCATCAACCAGCAATCAAACAAATAAGAACGTTTCAAAGTAGTATTCCCACCCTGCAGGGTTCTAGTAAAGGAAATAATAAAGTGAAATATGAAAAATAAAACTGTTCTTCAAGAAGAACAGATCTAATTAAAAGGAAGACCTAACAACTTCATGGATTAATTGGGAGCCAACTGAGATAATTAGACCTCTGGGAATACGATTACACCCATCATAAACTGCTTTTTTTCACAACTACAGGTTAAGTGCTTAAAGCTTTAATTGGGGGCAGCACTAAAAGGAAAGTGGAACTTGCACAGAAGAATTAATATTTGGTGAAGCAATATGCTGAAGTACTTTGGCATCGTTAAAAACCACATTATTATTTTTCCCCAAGTGCATGGGATTCTTGGAGCCAAGCTGACAACCGTGGTTACAATTTGTACCAATCAAAAAATGCTCACACTATTACACTTTGACCTATAAACCACATGTAGCTACTCTGTACATTAGTAGCTCAAATACAGTTTCACCCTCTGTGATTACAGTTTAAATGAGCTGTTATTTTAATACTTACATACACTATGACAGTGTCTGCAGACAAACTATGTCTTCCAAAAGAAATCTATCCTGAGAATATTGTGCTTTTTTAAAAAAAAAGAAAAAAGAAAGAAAGAAAGAATAATCTTGAGACCTGGTAAACTAATGAAAGTAATAACTACTTCTCAAAATTGCTAGCAGGACTAATTTTAGTTAAGCTACTTGAAAAGAAACAATCCAATATTATAATGCAGGTGTTACAGAAACCTTGGCATCCAGCTGATGAATTGTGTGTCCATAAGACAGCCTGGAAAGCACAGTAGGAAAGCCTTACTAATACAACACAAAGGTAGTCAAAACTCCTGCTATGATCTCCTCTTGGTGTCATGAAAACACCTGCAGAAGAGAGATCCATATTTTCTAAAGAACCATATGTCCTTTCCTAAATAGTAGCCGTCAAAATAAGTATGTGTTATTTGCAATTACAAATTTTATTGGCATGCAAAATAACCTATTTCAATACTATTTCACCACCTTTCTTTTTGAGATTATATACAACAAATCAAACAGTCACAGTCTGTAATAGTTCTAAAATACTGTGCAATATATGGAATCTGATTTACTCTGATACAATTTTCATTTCAAACAAATTACACGGTCCACAGGAATCCAGAGTGATAAGAGAGATTAACTACAATTAATTAATCATCACTAAAACTGTAATTTAGAAAAGGTCAAAGTAGTTCTTTAGACAGGTGTATTTCAGTGGTTTTTAAACATGTTCTTCTCTGAATGCACACACCATAACTAGTACCTCTATGGTCAATTTGTTAAAATATTTTCAAGCCATTCTTAGATTAAAATAGCAAAGCATTGCACCTGAAAATTATTCTTTTTTAAATTGTTTGACATCCACTTCATCTTGCCCCAGCTTTGTCAAGCTGTCAAGATCCAGCTGTAAGGCTCTACCTACACAATTAAGTTGTAGTTATCCATTTACCCATTAAGAGTTTCTCAAAGACTAAGAACAACCCTACAAGTCTGATGCAGTTATCACAGCTAATAAGCATCCTAGGGAATTTCGCTCATTGTTGTTCAAGATGCCTTGTTTCTTGTCTGTTTTGCCATGGTTCCTCTCCATTTTTTTCCCAAATTCCTGGCTCCTGTTATCAGCAAGTCAGATTTCTCCCCTCACCCATATTTTAGACCCCATCTAGTAACACGAATTTGGGTGAACAAGAAGCCAGGCTGGAGAAAGTTGTTCAGGCCAATGGCTTCCCATCATGTACAGACTGGCAGATTTCTTGGGTCCTCCAGTTCTCTGTCCCTTTTTCTAGCCTCTAGCGATGTTCCCACCTTGTTCTTTGAATTGGCACAGTTCACATCTCTTCCTGTTTATGACTTCTTCTAGCTTCAAAACTTCTAACCTGGTCCTGATGATTGCGACTATCCTATAGGGAGATGCATTAATTGCCATGACTGCAGATGTCAGTTTTAGTCAAAGAATTGGTGTAATAAATTTGGGTAAAACATCATGACTTTGTAAAATAAGAATAAACGTCTCATTAATAAGTGGTGTCTAACTTGTAACTTGGTATAAGAAAGAAACACTGCAATCATAAAGTAGATCTATTGGAAATGCTATGCAACACAGTATATTCTCCAATCGTATTTTACACTACAATTAAAAATCTCTTTCTCTAAAAAAAAAAAACAAAAAAACACAAACAAACAAACAAACAAAAAAAAAAACAATTACAGTTCATCAGTTAAAAACAGTTAAACAGTTCAAATACATTGCATTTGAAGCCAAGACTGTCAATTGATTCTAACTTTTTCTGTATACCTTCTGGATTCAGACACTAATGAACCAATGGTTATCAGCATGACTTTGCTGAAATACTGTTACATTAATGAGTTTGAATCAGCTGCTCAGACAGTTTGGCTGAAAAAGATGTCTGCTCAGGAAATATATTTAGGGGATGAACATTAATGTTAAGCTTTAGTCCTTTAAATTTAGTTGATTACAAACATGATGCCTGAAACCTTTTTTGCATTGGGCTTGATTAGACACTGCACTGAATAAATTAGGCTGTATATAAATCTGTCTTATTTATCTTTAATGCAAAAACACTGGGCCAAGTTCTTCTCTTCATTATACAATTCATAATCCCATTGGCGTCCTTTGTTACACCAATGAAAACCACTGGTGAATTTGTCACTATCATGTTGAAGTCAGCATTATTCAAAACTAAAAGTTATTCCCCCAGTTGTACAATACCTCTATATTATCCTATCTAAGACTGGCACAAACTCCAGTGGGGTCATATATCCCTGGAATTAACATTCTGGCATGAAATGGCAACAGGGATTTATATATGACATTGCTTAAATTAATTCTTTCTGTTGTCTTCAGTACAGCACTTCCCTGGAGCACCTTTAGTCACTCAATCCACATAGAATGAGAAGACTCATTGTATATTAGTCTATTAAAGGAAGCAGATTATGAATCACCATTCATGTATCTTGCCTTTAAGAAAAACCTCTTCACAAAATGGTGATGATAGGATTATTCCTGAATGAATCACCATCTGCATCTGTGAGAAGGTAAAGATGATACACCTGAAGGAAACGACTCAGCATTGTGCAGGCCAAAGGGTATGTTTGAAATGAGGATGGGTCAAGGGCAACAGATGAGAAACCTATATCTGCCACCTTCTTTTCCCCTTTATCCCTACACATTTCCTAGACTATGTCCTGAAGTAAAAAAAAAAAAAAAAAAAGTAGATTTTAAAAATATTAAAAATACTTCAAGTCAATTCAGCTGAGAAACCTGAAACAACAGCTCTGAACACAGTATTTTAAAAATATTTTAGTGACACCTGTCCTATATAGGAAGCAGCTGTATTTATCTTGTTTAAGTCAGACACCAGCACTTGAGGTTTATTTAACTCCAAGGTTATATTATAAACCCCCTTGAGAGGATTCACAATTCACAAAGTGACGTATTGTTATTATCACCAAAGTGAACTATATTCAACAAAGGAGTACTCAGTGGGCAATAATTCTATAGTGTATAATTACAATTGTCTTTCCCCATCCCAAGATTAAATTTGTTTTCACATTAAAAATAAATAAATAAATAAATCAAATAAAAATAGTGCTCCAACTGTAACTACTCATGCAAATACAAATATATCCAAAGAGATTAGTTTTAACAATTAAACAATTCTTTACCTTGAGTTTCTGCATAAGCCTCACATAAACTATTATTTTCTTGGATCAGCTAGTGCTTGTCCTTTCTTCCTAGCATTACTGTAGGATTTTTTTTTCTTCTGAGTGTATGACACTGCTATCCAGTATAATTATCATCTCCTATCTACATTATAATTAAGGTCTTGTTTATTCTGTTGATTACTGTAAATGCCTTGAAAAAAGCAAAAATCTCTTCAGCTTTTTTCATCAGTATAAAAGACTGTGCTGCTCCAATTTATGAATTATTGCAGTTTATGCAGCATTGCTGTCATCTTTTACTAGCTAAAATTGGCAGACTTATCACCTAAAACCTAAGGTCATATTCCATTTTTAGTTGCATTTGTAGAAATTTAGAAAATTTCCTTCAGTCTACGCTCTTTGGAAGATTGCAGGTAGTTAGAATGGATAAGAATCCTATATTGATGTGGGATAAAGGGCAATAAACTTAACTGATAGCTCAGGAATTTTCATACAGGGGACCACAAGATATTCTTTATTGGTATAATAGGATTAAATAGTCTTGCAGTGCATTGAGCCTCCAATGATGAATAATATTTTATCAGTGTATCATACCACCTGTTGTTTACACAGCAACAGTGAGCTCCAAACCACACAAGGGATCACATTACAGGTACCTTGGGCAAGCAATGTATGAAATACCTTCAGAATAAGAAAAAAAAAACACAGCTACATTCATGCAACACTGCATCTGAGGAAACAAGTCCTTGGACACTGTACAAATGAAATGTGATCTAATACATTTGCATGATGAAATGCCATCCCGTGTAGATTAATTTGCTTGCATTCACATGAATTAACAGAATTGCATGTCGTAATCTATGTCCCTATGTTACTTTTATTTTATTTGAATTTGCTACAAAATCTTTCTGTTATTCCAAAAGTAGGTCTGTGTTTCTATTGAGGAGCTAGATGTGTGATCAGAAATATCCTAGCTGAAAAATACAAGGCAAAGCTGAAAAATACAAGGCAAAGATTCTCTTTGCCTCTCACACTTCCCCTCTTTTTCTTTCTTTCTCTTCCGCTTCCTTTTTCTTCTCAATATACCCATATGATTATTATAGAATAATAAATCATACCTTATCCACATCTTCTGTGGTCTTTAACCAAACATTTTATCTACCTACTTGGCTGGGTGTTTTGTTTTTTCTTTTGGTTTCTTTCTTTTTGTTTTTCTAAAGATGAAATATTTCCCACAACCTTGTGAAGACACAGCTTTCGTCCATAAAGCCTTTAGCAGTAGCAGTAAGACTTCAAATGGAAATCTGAGAGGTGGTACCTCTGACTATCAAATATAGATTGAAATCAAGTACAAGTCAGAAGCAATTCTTCTACTGACCCAGTTTGTAAGAATGGATTTGTGCATCTGTTCCACCACCTTTCAGAAAACGTGCCACTGAGAAGTGCCTACCACACCAGTGAAAAATAGATATGAAACAAACACAGTCAGAATGAATTTAAGAATGTTTGTAGAAGAGTAAGAGAAGTATGTGAGGACACCTTGCTGTTCAACACATACTTGAAATGACACTAATTCTAACTAACTGCAGACTTGAACTCTGCAGCCTCTCTAATTGGCCTTCCTTGTCACACTTAATTTGTTCTGATTTTATTTTAAACAATTATTAAATACAAATGAAAACACTGAAAGCTATTTTGCTCCATTAGCCCTTTGCATTCCACCCTACATTCAGGCTCTACATCAACAACTGCTGTAGCAATACTGTTTCTTTCAGGATAAAGACAAAACATGGACTACAACCAATTTTTAATCAGCTGTACAGATGGGTTTATTTCAGAAATGCATTAGGCCACACAGATGGAAGTTCCCGAATGCCTGAAAAGGTGCTAAAATGGTTACTGATATTACAAAGGAATAAAAAAGCATCACTAGAAAATACAATTAGAAGGGACTTTGTCTCTTAATGGTTTATTAGCTCAGAACTTAAATTTTGTCCTTGGTGTGTGGAAAAGAGTTTTCTGGGGGGAAAAGGGAAAACATACATCAGATTAAGTACGAAAACTGTTTTCTGTCCCTTAAGAAAACATGCAGTTTTACAAATATCTAGCTCACTATGATACTTGATATGATACCCAGTGAAACCAGCCAAAAATGTACATAGTATTTTTAACTATTAAACAATGGAACAAATAGTGGAACCCTGAACAGTAGTTAAAAATAAATTTCTGCAAGGATCGGTGATGAAAATGGTTTATATGCGCTTACTGATATTTTGCTTTTGAGCAGCTTTATTATAAACTTACAGATTTTGTGCCTATAAAAGTTAACTGAATGATCATAACTTTATGAGCATATGAACAGGTGATAGTATTCATCAGCTCCTGAAGCACTGTGCCAGCTTACTATCACAATGCCAAATGTCCTAATGTGCATTTTGGAAATAACATATAAATAGGACAAGTCATGAGTAATTGTGATCATTACAGATTCCTGTGGTCTTGTTTGAAAGAATGGAAGGCTGCAGATACAGTGTAATCTGTATGCTCAGAGAATTAACTTTTCTCCATCTTTATTGGGATGTTTTGAGTCATTCGAGGAATACATTTGCATACATACTGAGTTGGGACCGTTTATGGTGGATCAGGAACAATCTGTCCTAATGTACAGGAGGGTGCACCATAATCTTACGCAGAGCTTTTGCTCTGGATATTTTATTTATAATATGCTCTTGTTAAGGTTTCCCAGCTTTCAGTACTATGTATAAGAGGTTTTCATTGTCCAAAATTCTAGTTTGTCTTCCATGCTACAGACATAGTTCTGTGATAAGCAGAGTACCGCATCAGATAAGCACATCAATCTTTGTTTTTACTGTTAAATAGCCTGTGATAATATGTAAATACACACTTATGTAACATGATATACAAAGCAGGCACCAACGATACACATATTTTACTAGATACAAAAAGGTACAGTGATCAAGAAAGATAGTAATTCTCATTTTAAAATGTAGCTTACAACAGAATGAAAAATGTTCTCAAGAATCGATGACCTGCATGAAGGGACAGAGTGCACAACACAAGTTTGTGAGGAGTGGCTGATACCCCAGAGGGCTGTGCTGCGTTCAGAGGGACTTAGAGAGGCTGGAGAGTTGGGCAGAGAGGAACCTCATGAAAAAGCAAATGCAGTGTTCCTTCAGCTAGGGAGGAATACCCCATTTACCAGTACAGGCTGGGGTTGACCTGATGGAGAGCAGTTTTGCAGAGAAGGACCTGGATGTCATGGTGGACAACAAGTTGACCATGAGGCAGCAGTGTGCCCTCGTGGCCAAGAAGGCCAATGGGATCCTGGGGTACATTAAGAAGAGCGTCTCCAGCAGGTCAAGGGAGGTGATCCTGCCTCTCTACTCAGCCCTAGTGAGGCCGCACCTGGCCTACTGTGTCCAGTTCTGGACTCTCCATTGCAAGAGGGACATGGAGCTACCAGAGCATAGGGCTACAAAGATAATACTGGAACATCTGTACTGTGAGGAGGGCTGAGAGAGATGGGCCTGTTCAGCCTGGAGAGGAGAAGGCTGAGTGGGAGGATCTTATCAATGTGTACAAATACCTTAAGAGAGGGTGTCAAGAGGATGGAGCCAGACTGTTTTCAGTGGTGGATAACAACAAGACAAGAGACAACAACCAGAAACTGAAACACAGGAAGTTCCACCTGAATCTGAGGAAAAACTTCATGACTGTGAAGTAACAGAGCACTGGAGCAGGTTGCCCAGAGAGATTGTGGAGTCTCCATCTTTGGAAATATTCAAAATCCTTCAGGACACAATCCTGTGCAATGTGCTATAGGTCACCCTGTCATGCACAGAGCTTAGACAAGATAGATAGTCTTCAAAGGTCCCTTCTAACCTTAATCATTCTGTGATTCTGCAAAGTAGACAGTAAGTTTTGAAAGAATCCTGGTGAGATTGGCATGGCCAAATATTAAAGGCAAAAATATTCTATAGTTTGTTTCTCCATAAGGAAAAATAAATAAATAAATAAATAAAAATAAAATTAAGAGGCTGTAAAAGGTTATAGAAGCCTGCTTCTTTCTGATTCTCAGAAGAGTAATAAATGCTTATTATGTATGTATGACAGATATTAAAAATGAAGAGAGGCATGATTCAGAGCTAGCGTCATTTTGTGAAAAACAAATTCAGCCAAATACTCATTTTTTTACAAGATTAATTTCTGTTTGACAGAGGTAATATTAATAATGCAACATAAGCTTCTATTAAAAAAAAAAAAAAAAAAGGTTTCTGACTCTCACAACATTTTACTAGTGAAACCAGGCATTAAAATCAAGTCTTTACACATTAAGTAAGTACAAAATGGCTAGTTAGTAGGTGTCAAAATGTAAAGGTAAACAGGAATTCATTATCAAGCAGCTTTATTTCTACTGATCTTTAGGGATCAAATCTTGGTGCTGTGATTTAAGATTTTTATGAAGATGCTCATGACATAAAGATTAGGTAATAAAAAATTAGGTAATAGGTAAAAGGTTAGAATAAAAGAAGTCATTGATTAGGACAAATTGGGATCAGACTGCAATCTTAGCCCACGTAAACTATGTACTTTAACATATGATACAGTCACAAGTTAAAAATGTACCTGAAGAATAGCAGGGCGAGGGTGGGAGGGAAACAAACAAAACAAACAAACATGTGGATAATATGCAGCTAGATAAATATGTCCAGGAGGATTTCAGGGTCATTATGGGTAATCAGCTGAACACAGAATCATAGAATCACAAAATGTTTAAGGTTGGAAGGGACATCTAGAGGCCAACTAGTCCAACCCCTCTGCACATGCAGGGTCACCTAGAGCACGTGGCACAGGACTGCATCCAAGCGGGTTTGGAAGATCTCCAGAGAAGGAGACTCCATAACCTCTCTGGGCAGCCTGTTCCAGTGCTCTGTCACCCTCACTGTCAAGAAAGTTTTTCTTAAGTTCCTGTGGAACTTTTGGTGTTTCAGTTTGTGGCCATTACCTCTAGTTCTGTCGGTGGCCACCAGTGAAAAGAGGACAGCGCCATCTTCCTCACTGCCTCCCTTGAGGTACTTATAGACACTGATTAGATCTCCTCTCAGCCTTCTCTTCTCCAGGCTGAAGTTACATAAATATCTTTTCAATTAAAAAAAAATCCTGTGACAATTTAAAAGGCATAGGAGTCATCTGTGCTTTCAGGTTTAACATAGGCATCTTTTCAAGGAAGTAGAATCCTCTGTAATTTCATGCAGTCCACTCATGATTGAGTTCCTATAAAAGGCACATCTCCTGACCATTTTCAAGAGAAAGAGAAGGAAAAACAGGTCAGCCTTACCCCTCAGAGAGTCTTTCTGAAGCCATGTCCAGGAACATATGGGACAAGGATATGACTGGAAACAGCCCACATGGATTTATCAAGTTCAAATTTTGCCTGATCAACTTGATTGACTTGCGTCATCACACAAGTCAATGACTGCATCCAGGAAAAAAAAAAATTACATTGACATTCTTAAGGCTTTTGACACTGTCACCCACCATATACTTCCAGATGAACCACTGAGACATGATGTGGATGGGTGGACAATAAAGTGGCTGCAAATTGCCTGGACTGGCAGGTTTAAAGGATTGTGATCAGAAGTACACAGTCCAATCAGTCACCGGTGGTGCTCCTTAAGATTTGATAACGGGGCCAATATTGCCTAAACATTTGATGTCTTTATTAATGACCCAGATCATATGGAGCACCTTCACAAATGATATCAAGCTGCAGTGGGAGGTCAGAAGAGCACTCTGCACTGCAGAGCATGGCTACTTCTCAGAAAGACCTTGGCAGGCTGGAGAAATGGGCAAGAGAATTCCCATGAAGTCTGGCTATCCCAACCACAAACTCTTTTGCCTTTGGAGGGAATAACCTCATGCAACAATGCAGATTGGGGGTCAACTGGATAGAAAATAGCTCTGAAGAAAAGGACCTTGGGAAACTCAGGAGAACACAGAAATATCTCTCAGTAGTGTGGCATGGCAGCAATGATGGCCAACTGCATGTGGGGCTGTACTAGTAAAAATGTAATCTGTCAGGGAGTATTTTTTGTTTCCTTTCAGCCCATACTTCATCTGGATTACCGTGTCCAGTCTTGAGCATTCTGCCTTAAACTGGGAACTGGCTCTTCAGAGATTCCTTCTAACCTAAATTATTTTATGATTCTATGACTACGACTTATGCACATCTTCACCAGATCGATTAAGAATACAAGTCAGAAGATTTGATACTCTAAAACTTACATATTTGGTTGGTCTTAGAAACATGCAGTCCTACAGGCAATTTACTTTTACATTATAAAAGACTACATCTTACCCAAAGTCTTGACACATCTGCTAAAATCGGGGCCTAGCAAGCCGAGAGTGGGTGAAGTATAGAAGCCAGATCAAGGAGTGTTATAGTGTTCTTTCAGGTTAAATTTAAAACTCATTTTGAAAAGCTGAAGTTCTCCCTAGTCAGTCTCAGAAAAACATGAATGATAATACAGATAAAACTCTGCAACTACTGAAAAAGAACTGGGATCACAGAAAGCTTCAAGTTTGACATTAATCCAACATCCATCCATATGCACATCTCAGCCTTACAAGAGGTGATGGCTGAGAAACAAGTCTCAGTTTTCCATACGGTTTTTCAAAAGTTGTAAGTTGTGAAATGGAAATGATTTTTTTGTAAGTGATACTATACTATTGACAGCTATTGACTGTAGACTTATGAGTGAATAATGCATCTCTCTCATGAATAAAATGAAGACAGCCAACTATCAAACATATCAAGATATTATGCACCCCTTAAAAAATGCAGTGTATGCTGAAATTGAGTAAGATGTGTTTTTTTCAAACCTATTATTTTGGTAACAGTAATGCAAAAACAGTAAAGGAAAATATGCCAACACCAATCAGGAAAGAGACTTACTGATAATACTAATGACAGCAAAAATATATTTGTTTCACCATATCTAAAATTATAGTTGTGAAAATAACACTATTCCTTAAATAAACATTCAGTTGAATTTCAGTAGATGAGATGCAGTAAGTTAAAGTAATCCCTTGCAAAATCCATTTTTTTTTAAACATGGCTGTCAAAGAATGGAGATGGTTATGACAGCTAGCTTTAACACAGCAGTTATGCAGCTATAAAAAGGTAACCAAGAAACACAAAACCTGGCCCTCCAAACCTACACTGAAGCCCTGAAAGATGTTCTAATCATCAGGCTAGAATATAACCATTCCCTACTCTTCCTGAAGACATTGGTCTGTTGTGCAGTCAAGAACGAAGGCTTTATAATTGTGGAAGGAAATGAGGGAGTCTAAAAGTATAAGCACAAACTGAGGAGAAGGAAGTCCCTGGCATCAATCCCTACTCCCAAAGATTTTATCTAATTCTAATCAAATGAAAGAAGCAGCCTTGGAAGGATTTCTCCCACCTAAGTTAGCAATTTCAACAGAAGAAGATGGTATCAGGCTTTCTCTTGTGCTTTCTTGTACTTTTTCTTGTACTTTGGATATCTAAATACTGTGTTAAATATTATTTTTAATCTAATGACTTTGGATGAACAATAAAAAAAATACTAAAAAATCATCTTATGACTTATTTTAATGTGAAAGGGTCACTAGCAAATCATTCGCCACATATGTTGTTCTGCATCTGTCACTGAAATATCTATACTCTCTAATCACACTTTTATTGAAGTCTTACAGCATAATAAAACACATCGCTAAAGTGTCCCCTGCTATCAGTAATACGCAGTGGCTGGACTTAAAGGTTTTATCAGAACTGTGATAATAAATTATCAGCCAAAACAACTCAAAGAGCATATTACTACTACAAGAAAAGTGGAAGGAGCCTATTTGCCAAGAAGGCAACTACACTGATGTAATAAATGAAACTGATAAGAAGTAGAACAGGACATTCTGATTATTTTAGCAGACTATAATGGCCACTTGTCATAAAAAGAAAAAGAAGGACTTAAAGATTATTGCATATATAAAAGCCTTGTCATATGCATGTGTAGAATATTTAACTAACTATTGTGAAGAAAATATTTTTTTTTCACATAAACACGGACAACATTTCCCTTTATCTTTCATGGAATTTAAGGTTCTCCATCATTTAACTTTTTTTTTTAACTTTTTTTTTTCTTTTTCTTTTTTTAAGGTGGGATCCACTGGATTTTATTTTTGTCAATATCTGAGGCATTTTTTATTGTTTAACAACTTCCATCCAGAATAAACATAAATAGGTATTTAAAATTTGAAAGCAGAAAAAGAGTTAGGAACTCATTTTCTCAAGCAAGAATTGCACTGGAGATTTTACCATCTTGTTGTGCTTGATTATTGAAGCTTTATTTTCATTGGTTTCTGAAAAATACTACTGCATTCAAAATACTACTACTATATTCAAGAAAATAGATGAAATGCTATTAGCTTTAATACCTTTTTAAACAGTCTGCTGAAGTAATAATAGATTTTAAAGCAAGTACACTCATTAAACCATTTTTTACACCATTGTGGTTTCCCTGTTTGCCACACGAATCTCTAAACCTGACACTGTTAATTACAATGATAATATGTGGCATTTGAACACTTGATTAACTTCTTGTTATTTTTAAGGCAGACATAGGACCTTAAAGAGACAGAGAATTGAAGAATTCTACCATCAAACTTAAAGAGTATTATCAAAGTAGTCTAAAAGTAGTACTGCTTGCCCTTTCATTCACTAGGAAATAAGCTGCATAAGATTTCCAGTGCAAAGCTACCAATTTCTTCAAACTGTGAAAATTAAATTTTATTTGAAAGACAATAAGCTAATTCTACAGGTATGAGACATACACTAGCACTCATCAAAATTTTATCGATGGGAAAGGTCTGAAGCTGTCGTACTATTACATGTATACCCAATTTAGATTTTAAGCCACTTTTACTTAAAAAATTGGCTGCAACTCTCTCATGGCTTGAGGCATAGTTTCAATACTGCTTTCTTGTGTCAAAAACACCTGTCTTTTTACTTCAGTGCCAGAAGGGCTTAGCATCTTGTCAGTGAAGTAACATAGCCTGCACATTTATAGGTGTCACTCACTTTACCATCTGTTTCTTAGGATAACAGTCACCACTATCACCCAACCTCTACCAGGGGCTCTAACGGCCTTTATGCATTAAGGTTTAGATCTACAATGAAGAGCAGCTAGCAGTATTTCACGACTTCCAGCTTTAACCTTAATTCTGTGAGCACCCAATATTACATGAAATTAATGACTACCCTGATACTAAATTTTTATCAAAAAAAATTACTTTTATTTGAAGTGGTATAGCAATTAATTGTCTAACAAACATCCTCGTGTCACACACTTTATAAAATATTAACAGAAAACTGTATGCACATAAATACCAGCCCTCATACCACATCCAAATCTACACCATAGGCAGCATATCTCAAATCTCAATAGATAGGACCAACATCATCAGTAATCCTAAATTACATTGTAGTAATAAAGTTATTAATCAGATAATTTGGCAAATGGATTAATGATAAATCAGTGCAGTGTGGAAAAAAAAAACATATTTAACTTATCTATTAGCAAACAAAAAAGGTGTTATTTTTAAGACTATTTGGAGGGATTTTTTTCCCAGAAAGTACAATTTACTAATGCTATCTTCTTATTGAAAAGAAAGTTAAAATAATTAGACGAAGTTGTGGACTCCCATTGCATGCCTCTTTGTATCACTGTAGTTACAAATTTAGCAGAAACATCCAGGATCAAAATCAGAAGAGTTTTTGATGCAAGGGTGACATATGAATGTTGCTATGAGAAAATATATAAATAGTGGCATTTAAGTTTGAGTAGTGAGAAGAGAAATATTTTATCTAGAATAGAATTTAAGACATGTTCAAATGTTTTTCTCCTTTAGGGATCTATGTAATCATGAAGCATGAGACAGGTCCAAGTTTTACAGTTTATATGACCGATATTCATCCAAATGGAAGAGGTACTATCAAGAATTTACAGTTGTGTGATCTGAAACAAACATCGTTCCAGAAAAAATCATATTATACTACATGTAAACATCATTTTATACTTTCGCTGATGCTAATATATTAATTAAGAAGCACTTATGTCTCCTATGATTTGTCCTTGGCCAGAAAGTAGCACTTTATCAACTGCAGAATCAGAAAGGGCCAAACTAAACGTTAAAATACAGTTAAAACGTTAAAAATACAGCTCCACATTAAAATCTCTGCAAGGACTTTCTAATGATAATGTTTTGGTTGTTACAAGATTCATGTCCACAGGTCTAAAGGAAAACACTGAAAACAACTAACAGAGGTAAATTTTCTATAGAACTTCCTTCTTCTAAATGCATATCCTTGTCCAAATTATTTGGAATAGCATAACCTCCTTTTTCTTCAATCTCATGCTTCATAATACACCACATTATTATCCTCTTCACTACTGTTCTTAGAACCGGACACATGAAAGGGTGGACTGTGATCACTGAGACGGCCCTGAGCTGCCATAAAGTTTTGCATAAAGTCTCCTCCTTTCCTTTTATAAAGCAAGCAAACGAATGCAGCTGCTGCCCCACATTTCTCTGTAGCTGCACTGCCTGTCTGCCAAGTCAGTCAGTAAGTGAGCTCGAAAGCAACAGTAAACACACTCATGTTGGCAAAATGAACTTCTAAGTCAGTGCATACTGTACACTTGTGAACAAATATTTTATTCAAAATCTGAGTGTAGACTGCAGCTATTAAACAGCAGCTTTCAGAGAGTCTAAACAGTGTTTTCTGCTCTCTCCTCTCCACCTCGTAGCAATTTTTTCAGCTTGCTGGATGAAATCTGTTGCTTTCTCAGATGGGAGATGATGGCTGCTGTGCAGCCTTTCAGTTGTAAGTTGTGTGTGTGCTGAATTAATTGGAAGGATATCTTCCTCCTCTTCCCACTCTATCAAATTTATTATTTATTTATGGGCAAAACAGTGTCTATTGCCACCACTGCACCACCCTTTCAAAAGTCATTTGTGCAGTCACGTTAATAAAGCATCCTACCACTCTGTAATTACCGTGGTCTGTACGGAGCAATTTTTTGTAGTTATCGTTAGCTGCCGGCTAAGCAGTGCTCTTGGCATTCAGTTGCAGCTGGCCAGCGTTTTTCCACGAGGCCCAATTTTCTTCCCATTTTGAATTGAAAAAGCAGCATCCTGGAAGTCCTCAGCCAAGTCAGCTGGTCTGCCACGCTATGACATTTAGGCTGTGTGGGTGTAGGGGCTGCACACGGTGCCATCTCCGTACAGCGATTCAGTCTCTCACAGAGCAACACAGCAGTGTCAGCGCAATGCTCTCATTACCGTGCAAATATTACTTGTAACCATTAGTCTTCTCTCCTCGATTAGTGACAGTTGGTTAAGCTGTGCCTCCAGCCTGCTTTAGTTGCTGGCAGCGTTACCAACTCTAACTTGTCTCCCATTTGGAAAGTAAACTGGGGAAAGATGGTGTTCACCAGCCACAATTTTTGGTTGTGAGAGGGATAAAAAAGGCAATGGAATAAACTTATTTGAAAATATTATGAAACTAATTGATAGGTAAACAAATGATACTAGGACAGATTAATTTCTTTTTTTTTATTATTATTTTATTTTTTCCTTGTGAGAGTGAGAGGAATTAGATATCTGACACTGGGAAAGATTAATTTCTTTCTTTTTTTCTTTTTCTTTTCTCCTTGTGAGGATGGGAGGAATTATCTACTATGTGCCAGGTTTGAATTATGGAATATTGTTAGGAAAGGGTTATTTTTTTTCAGCTGGATGTATCAGAATGGATTTGAAAGGTCAGTTGTAAAAAGGCAGTCCTTTCTTCTACATTTGAAATCCAATTAAAATCAACAGAAAACAGAATTCTCTAGGTTGAGCGATAAAAGATATTTCTCTGATAAATCTTGTAGGGCAAATAGTCTACTGATATAAATGGGCATAACTCCACTGATGTCACATGGAACCACTTTTTCATAGAACCAAAAATTTGGGTGCTATGCCTGTGCAACAGGTCTCCTAAACAGATGGTTCTTAGATATGATCAGAAAAATCAAAACTTGCCTATGTGCTAAATCAACATGAGATTTTAGATTATAAAAATACTGTAAGCCTAGGAGTGCTCAAACTAATGGCTCAGAATAGCACTTCTACCATCTTGAATACATAATATAAAGCTTGAAGGCTGATAACACTGAAGACTTATTGTACCCTGTATACTTTGGCTCTGAAAACATGATTTTTATCTCTACTTGTACTGCAAATGTTTTGATATTTTTTGTTTGTTAAGCTCTATTAAGCACTTGGGGATACAAAAGATACATCACTGTTTCCATTATTCATAATATCAAAAATTCCTACTTTCTTTTGATGAAATCTCTTTAAATGAGCTATTCCTGTTAATTATAACCTGAATACTGAAACTTTTACAAGCTGTTCAGGAACTGCATTTTGTTACAATTCAGTAAATAAAATTAGCTCTGTAAGATCTCTCACATAATGAGAATAAATCTCGAACCTTACTTTTCCTTATGACCTCATAAGTACTGCCAAATTTATCAATCCAACTAACTGCTCTATCACAAAATACCATGCCTCACTCCTAAATATGACTTCTTCCAGCAGCCCTTCCACATAGAGAGATTCTGCAGTTCTTACTACTAAAGGTCGGGCAACAGAGCACACATTGAATGACAAGCAGGGGTTAACATGCTGCAAACAGTCTGCTATCAAGAGCACTCTGATAAATGTCAGAAGGCTGGCAAGCTGCAAGAAGCCCATCATTAAGACACTTAATAATAACAAAAACAACAATAATAACAATAGAGACTTAACAGAAATCAATATATGAGCAAGCTACATGTATTAACCTGTCTGTATCAGTCAGTCACCTGTGGACATCTGACCTACTTCCATGATGTCCTCCTACAGTGATACAAGCTTTTCTTCTTCACAGCAGGTAGTAATCTTCCAGGAAGACCTGCTGAGAACTACAGGTATCCTTACTTGCTGACCTCTCAAATTGTTTTGGTGATACGGGCATTTCTGCAGTCTATGTACCTTTTGCTCTCACTCAGAATTTCCCTTTTTCTCTCCGCAATCCAGAAACTGCAGAGAACGAGAAGATTGTAAAACGGAAAGGCGAATATCAGCTGTAGTGGCAAAGTTCAATATACTTTAAATAAACAGCATGCTCTGAATTATTTTTGTTTGCATATTGTCATGTCTTGGTAAAAGGAAAACCTTTTGGCTATCATGTTGCAGTCAGTTTAGATTATTGTTCCTACACATTGCATTTTTTTTTACTGAACCTATGAAAAGTCAAGACATCTCTATTTTCTCAAAGTTCAGATTCACTTATCTAGTGCCACTTACAAGATATATTTAGATGAACTCTGCTTAAATCTAAAATAAATGTTTTATATTCACTGTACATCAAAGAAGAAAGTAACACAGAGAAAACAAACGTTCATGTTAATATCTCTCTCTCTGAAATAATATCCTATCTCCTCTACTTCTGTCCCTCTCTTCTTTCCTGAATTCTTACAGAAAGTAAAAGGGAAAAAAAGTCCTGCTGACTTCACAGCTCAGGAAACAGCAACAAAAATCCAAAATCGTCATAAAATAACTTATGTGCTTCTAACTATATTTTCAGAATAATATTAGAAGATTCATTCTATGTCATCTTACCTACTTTATGTTGCTCTACTGTAGATACAAAAAAAAAAGAAAAAGAAAAAAATACATGTTTCTATCTGAAGTACTCTTTGGGACTGATTAATACAATTATAAACAGTTATATTTGCAGTGCAACAAATTTCCATCTAAAAGCAAAATGAAGTTTACAATTGCTTCAGGCTCTGTGAGAATTAACACTTCATTGAATATTAATGAATAAGTCTTTGTGACCAATTGTTATGCAAATAATACTTGGGTCAGAATTTATAAAAAATGTATTTATTTCAGGATAAAATACAGGAAGATTAGAAAAAAATAAGGACTTCCACAATATAGTGAGTTAACCAATTAATGCTCACGCCGTAGTATTATTAAACTTTTGGTTTTGTTAATGATTTTGCACAACTAGGCAATATTATTGGTTCATACCAATTTCTCCTTACTGTGAAAACTCAGTATCCTAGAACTTTCTATCTCTAAACTTCTTTTGGAATAAAACAATTCATATTCATAAACTTCATAAATCTGCTCAAAACAAAGCAGATACTGACATCCTGTTTATGTCGCCATATATTTCATATTACCGAGTCTAAGATCATGTCATAGTAGAATTTTTTCCCTAAGAAAAGTTAGCTTTTCTTCTGTAAATTTACGTATTAGAAGTGCTTGCATGATTAGAGCTACAGTGTCATCCTTCTAGCACAGCCTTAAGAGAAAGTGTTGTAAAATCAGAGTATTGCCTACTCAGTATTGGTTTTACAAAAGTTGCATCAGTTCTTTTTCCTTGAATTGCAGCATTGTTTCAACATGCTCTTAAAATGTGTCTGTCAAATAACAGAGACATAATTTTTCATAACGCTTCCAATGAACCGGGGAGGGGGGAAGAGGAGGATAATATGTTTCATGTTTTTCTGTTACTCTGTAAAGAAACCTGAATTTGATATTGGCATTGTGCTAAAGCCGTGCGAGATAAAGAGAGAAAAATAATTTGGTTCTACTTGCTCTTTATGCTAGAATAAGCCATATAAGAGGCAATGGTAAGAAAAAGTAAATTGCTAAGAAGTCAGGGAGAGAACTAACATATTAGCAGTAATAATATAAATTATATAGATTTTTTTTTAAATTGTATGGTAGGAACACTAACAGATAGCCCTTTAAAATAACAAGATAGACATAAAGTATAGAAGCTTTTACTAATCTCATGGCATGTTGCTAGTGTTCAGTTTATTAAAGTGAAATATATAGTTTTACAAATGAGATCAACTCTTGAGTACCTGAAACAAATGGATGTAATTAATTATGGTGTCAGCCTCTCTAGAAGAGGGCATCACGTCAGCAGAAAAATGAGCAAGGACGTCTTGTTTTAGACCTTTTGCCATAATGGCAATTGTTTCCTTGCATCTCTTTTCTCCTCTTGCTTTCAAACTGATGTGTGATCTCCAGTATAAAAAAAACAGTTTTAAAAGCCATCAAATTCAGAAAATGTAATACAGATTGCTGTATTTTACAAGGTTGCTGCTGCAGTGGTGAGGTACTGTCAGACACCCACCTACCACACATACATATATTCATGAGCCATATTAACCACGTATCCTTGTCCAAAACAAATTTACGATAATTATCACTCCAATTTCACACCACTGCAATTTCATAATATTCTGAAATAGGAAAGCTTCATCTACCAACTCTACAGAGTTAATGCTGAGCTATTAGCCATGCATTAGAGGAGGGACTGCAAGTCCCACTAGCAACTTAATGCAGCCACTGTAGCCAGAGCCATGTATTCAATGAAGCAATACTTTTCCTTTTGCTGTCAATCTTCGGTACCAGAGCAGCAGGGTTTTATTTTATCTTCCCTTTTTTTCCTATTTCACAAGGGTATTTAAAATTTGATCACAACAATGGTTCAGTTCATATGCATATTACAAACTGCTTTGGGGACTGCTCAGTGCAAAATGGGCGGATAATGTTACAGATTAACTTGACTCTGGAGTGTGAACTGTCAGCTATATCCTTTAGCTGGGGAAAAGATTTTAAACACTACCTGGAAAATTGCGAGGCCTAATCTTTCTGCTGTGCTGGTTTGCAGTATAATCCGCATAATGTGAATGTGCTTTCCATCTGACTGAGGCAGGCATGCTGTTAAGTGATTTGAGCGATTTGCCTGGTATAATAACCAGTTGTCTCTGTCTCACTGGATGCCAGGAACTTCTTGAAAATCTCTGGCTACAGCTTGACACAGACTGCTGAGTAGCCACAAAACTGCTTGATAAAAAGCACCAGTTTTGTCCAGTATAAATCAATAGATTTCCGCTGCAATAGCTGTATTTGACTACGGCACTCTGCTGTGATCAAGTAGGGAACCTGTTCTGACTATTTTAACTTCAGAGTATGTATCTTTTTCCCAGCTGGTCTTCAACACAGCAGGGAGGGCTGCGATGTGTGCTCTGAATTTTTTAGCCAAAGAATGTTCAAAATTCACAGCAGTCCACAAGCCTCCAGACAAAGATTAACTGCAAATACTTTTCAATGCTGATATCAAATCATTTTCCTAAAGTAAAGTAAAGTGCGGATCTCCAAACATGAGCTTAAATCTAAACTGGGAAGATTTTCCAGTAATTCTCAGTATTTTCATACCTGACACTACCCTCTTTTTCTAAAACAAGCAAAAAACAAAAGCAGATCTCACACAAGCAACTACATGGAGTCACTCTCCCTGTAATTAGTTGAAATAACTTGTTGTCAGTGAAAGGAAGTTGGAATGGCCCTTCTCATACAGACAAATAAATGTTATTGTCATTATTTCCTCTGTTCCAATTACTCACTAAAATAATTTTTAGGAAACTAGAACCTGGATATCCTCATGTCGTAAGAAGAATAATCAACTTTTTCTCTGTAAAATTAGAATTACATCTGGAGAAAAAAAGAGCATAGCTTTTCCGAATCTGCATGCCACTGAAACTAGAAAAATGTCACAAGTTAAATGTTTCCTATTATATTTTTCCTTTTTGTGCCTTTTAATTTTGTACTTTATACCTAACAGAGTATACCGAAGATTCGCTCAAAACACATACGATCTCAATAAGTTGGTTTGAGAACACAGCAATAGTATCAAAGTATCTGCTGGTGATTTTGAGAAGGTGACTTTCTTTTTTTTTTTTCTTTTCTTTTTTTTTTTCTTTTTTTTAACTCTGGAAATGTCATTTGTAACAAAGATGGGGGCTTATTTCCTAGCAGAAAATCTTGATTCCACTAAGGTTGATCAAATTTTTGGCCATTACTCCAATAAAGCCTATACTCGATTATTTGGCAGTCCTTTAAAATACATGGATATTTATATTTCCCTACGGTGTAAATGTTCTGTGGGAATAATACTTACTAAGGCTTTTGAGTTTACTCAGCTACTAAACTGTAAGTTTCACATAGATATCTGATAAAGTAGATAGCTCATTCTCTGGGCGCTTTCCAGTATTTCCTGTTTTCCACAATAAGTTTGCAAAAGTCCACTGACAACAGCATTCCACATAAATTTCCAAGAGTCATATGGGCATCTCAAAGCACTCTTCTGAAATTATTTGATTCTAAACTTTAATTGTATATACTTGCAAAATGAGGTTCAAAGAGGTTGAATAATTAGTAGTTGCAATACCGAAAAATATAGCATGGAAAAGCTCTAAGTATTTCTGTCATTTAGTTGGTGTAAAAAGACCTCTAAGAATGTGAGTGGCTGCTAACAGACAATATCTCAAGTGAGAGATGTTCCTTTACAATTACTAGGAGACTATCACAATCCAGTAGTTAAGTGGCCTCTGCCTGGGATGCAAAACATTCAAAACAAACAAACAAACAAACAAAAACTTTTCTTAAATATCTCTAGTTTCTTCTAATCTGATTTTGTAACTATCTTTCAAATTTTGGGTTGGATACTTTGAAACTAACAATTTCATTTATGTTCTGGATCAGCATGTACAGCACTGTTACATGCTGATTTTGACACGAGTTCTTTTGAGAACCTTGGCAAGTTTTCTAGCCTCTCCTAATCAGAAAGTGAAGAGAGAAACTCCACATTTCTGCCATGTCGAGAGAAAAGGAGATGACTGAAGAAACCAGAATAATCCTGCAGAATATGCAAAACCAGAGCAAGTCCTGAATCTAAAAATAAGATGTAAAGAGCAGTTGAGATCACACTATTTACCTTTGGGGAGGAGACAAAGGAGCTTAAAATGCCAACCATAAGAAAGAGGTGAAAGATGTGGAAGAAAACAGCACACATCAGTTCAGACTTCTTTCTCAAAGAGCTTGCAGGAATGATGGACTGGACATATTGGTATGGAATAAAATGGCATCCATTCAGTAGTATCTTGTCACTCAAAGATGATTTAGGATACGTTTGCTGCGGATGATTGATAATGGTTAAGAACTAACACTGGCAATGTGCATTGGTAATGAATATCAATCTGAAGCTTGATATTCAAGGTTTTGAAGCTTGAAGCTGGTGTGTTTGGGAGTCTGCTAAACACTCCCATCACAGTGAGCTCATACCTTCCTGGTGCACAGAGATCTACATGA